>JAHWFO010064448.1:278009-297715 GCA_023313115.1 Rhysida immarginata | reverse complement strand
ACCATGTCAATCCCTTCAACCTTTAAGGGATTCCTTATCTTTTGTTCAGCAATTTTATTTTTTATTGCCATCTTTAGTTTCGTATTATTAAAACTTCTCGAAAATAAAGTGTAGTTTCGAGCGCGAGTCCGCTTGTGCGTCACGACTCGTTTATCGACGTCGCTTTATTAGGCGGTTAGAGAAAAGATGTTAGTTCTCTCGTTAATAATAAAATCTTATGAATGATAATCGTTTTCAGAACCGGAGACCTATTAGGTAACTATTCTCATTTCTATCTTGGTATCCATTAATGTGATGAGAGGTGTTTGAGATTCGTTTGCTGTCGGACCGGCTATTGGTCTTTAAATCAACCGAGGGAAGAGAGGGAAACGCCATGCATTGGAACCCCCCCCCCTCAGTTTCTACTCTGATGTTTAAAGAGGGATCTCTCCTCGATAAGAATATTAATTTATTTTCTTAAGTATATACAATTTCGATTATTTATATTCGGCTTCTTATATTTAGACCTAACACCGATTGAATGGATAAGAGAATTGAGATCTGAGAGAAATGAGAGAGACAAAGTGTTACCCATTCTAACGCTTAAAGAGGGATCTCTTCTCGATAAGAATATTAACGTCAACTGTTAAATAACAATATCTTATTAACTCATGAGCCTTCCGCTCGATACAATCTGTTCCTTCTGTCGATGACAATTTCCTTTTTATAAAATATTCCCCGCAGGATCATGATAGTCATGAATCTTCTCCACCAAGACCTTACATATCTATCAAATTGGTACAATTCGAGAGGACTATGTCTTAATATGACAAAAACAAATATAATATTTGGGCCCAAAGTGAAATCTCCTCAAAAGATCATCAAAATACTCGGTATCCAGTTTGACGCCAGCCTTAAATTTAATGATTTTATCGATCAAATTATTACCTCTTTGCTGCGAAAAACTTATTTGATTAAAAGGTTAAGATCTTTATTGAATCTAAAACAAATGAGACAATTTGTCGTGACTGTAATAGTGCCGAAAATCGAGTACGGAGCAGTGTTCTGGTCTTCATCTACAGCAACGAACTTCAAGCGGTTAAAGGCAGCCTACAATTGAGTAATCAGGACTGCTTTCAAAATGAATAGACTAGATTCCGTGACTATGAAATGTTCCAGCCACCAGTTGCCTACTCTAAAGTGTATAAGTAAAATTGCCTTGACCATTGAACTGACTGAAGCCTTGTGGGACAAAAAAAAACCCACCCGGCAGCGTTTGTAAGGGATTGGATTGCTATAAGGAATAACATCCGTCAAACTCGTCGGTTTTTAATTGTTGTTCCTTTTAAAGTTTCTTCTACCAAAACGAAACGATTTCCGTACAACGCTATTAGTCTATGGAATGATATTCCATTCGAAATACGCTCCTTAGTTTTTTCATGCGCTTCTCCGGGCTGTACTATGATTTGCCATCATTTCGTCCGACGACTGCGGAATTATTATATTGAGACTCAATGTTTATGATTTATACAATTAACCGACCTTTTGGTTTACCTCGCGGCATTGTTTATAATAATAATAATAATAAATATTTATTCAAGGTAAACAATAACATAAATATGATGATAATCTTCAATAACACTTTCAACAATAACATAACAATAAGACTTTCAATTCAATCGGATGGCATGGCCTATACCGGTCAAATGTACGAACCCTGTGTAAAAAAAACTCTTCTTTATAGAATTTGTTTTGTCCAAGATTTTAAGTAAAACAGACAAGTGACCGGTTGGAAGACACTGCCAGAATTTTTAATCGGTATAGGCCATGCTATCCGATTGAATTGAAAGTCTTATTGTTATGTTATTGTTGAAAGTCTTATTGAAGATTATCACCATCATATTTATGTTATTGTTTACCTTGAATAAACATTTAATTTCCAGTATGTGATCAGTTTGTCGTATTTCTTTTATTATTATTTATTATTCACATAGTATTTAAGTTATTATTTAATTTTTACACTCTAGCATTATTGTTTACCTTTTGGTTTTATTTTCCGTATGTGAATAGTTAGTTGTTTTTCTTTTATAGTTATTAATTACAAGAATTTCTCTGAACACGAACGATACTGAAGCAGTTAGGTGTGGTAAATGTCCGGTTCCGTGACAAGGATGGGGCCCAAAAATCATGAAATTCGTGTGACGTAATTTATGGATGGCCCCTAAGTTTTCTTGACAAGTAATATGTCGGCTTAAGGGCGAAATTACAGTGAGCTTAATTTTTTAACCGCTTTATTTTTTTTATGTTGGCGAGTTTTTAACCAGAAATGCTACAAGCAGGTATAGCCAGAAACTTAGTGGTGACTTTTTGGCAGGTAAGTGAACGGTTGTTGGTTGTGGTTTTCTGTATACGGTATGTTGAAGTGGGCCGGCCAGGTGATCGAGAGGGCTAGGACGTAGGCTTTCTAGTTCTCGACTCCGCCTGGTCGTGGGTTCGAATCTCGCCTTGGGCATGGATGTTTGTGTTTGTCCCGGGCTGCGTACAGATATAACTTGTGTAAAAGGCGCAAAATGACCTTAGTAGTCGACGCCATAATTTCTAAAAAAAACAACCAACCAAACCATGTTGAAGTGGAGTGAAAACATACAAAGATGCATCAGTGTTTACCCAACATTTAGAAAAATTTTTGTCAGCTTAGGGGACATGGATGGATTCGACTTGATTAGGTAAGTGAAAATTCATGTTGAAATGCAATTGTGTAAAATCCAAAAAATAAACAAACTCTTGTAACTGAATATTTCAAATAAACTACTGTAATTTTGAATTGTCTATGTGGTCTTTTTCGGGGGCCTTATTTATGGGATTATAAGTTCAAAAATTTCTTCTTTCCCTCTAAATAAAGGACACCTATTTAGCGGACAAAATTCATGGTCCCATTGGTATCCTCTATTTGGAGCTTTCACTGTAATTATAATTATCCCCCTTAAAACGTGAATCATTAAGGCAAGCATTGTAGCCGACGAAAAAGATGGGCAGATGACTTTTCAGTGCTGGGGCCTGTCTTTTTCGTTGGCTACAGCAAGCATTATTTTCATCAATCATTATTGACGCAACACGATCGGCTAATTGTTCGCACATGCAAGCAAACAAATATAAACCAAGTCTATTTTTTATATCTATCTATATAAAACACTTTCGTCTGTTTGATTATTACTCCATAACTTCTGAACAGGTAACCCCCGAGGCTGAAATTTTGCACAGATGACCTCGAAAACCCAGAGTGTGTCTTATAGGCTAGGTCCCGTTGGCCTCCTAGGCTCTTCTAATCGATATTCAGATGCCAACAATATCGAAAAAATAGAAGATATCTCACCAACAATATGCACGGACAAACAAAGCAAGGCAAAGTTTGTGCCAATAATCGGCAAGTTGTCTTTTTATCAACAATCAGCTGTTTGTGTTTCTATGTTGCGTCAACAAGGGCTGATATTAAATGCTTGCTTTAAGGAGGCTTTAAGTTTTAAGGGGATTAATAATAATAAGGACTCAAGTTAGGAGGATGCCCCAAACGGTAAAAATTTTGGAATCCTTAAACTGAAATTAGGAGCCTCATTTTTGGAGCCCTCAAAATTTATTTCTATTTGATTTTAATAATTAAAGCTTCCTTCCAACGGACAGTCTTAGAGCTTCCTTCGCTCTGTGTTGTATTGATTGAGTTATTATTTAACCATTTTAGAGTTATAATTTAATTTTATGAGGTTGTTCTGTTTACTTACAATTGTAATTATCCCAGGCAATGCCGGGTACTCTGCTAGTATAGATAGATTATTAATTCCCCCAAGGGGGGGGGGGCTAGCTTAATCCTGCTTGTGGGAGTGGGGGGAGGGGTTTCCCCCCCAAGTAATAGATTTAAATGGCCAATTTCGGGAACTTTTTAAGGACACCCTCTAATAAAAGGTACACTGCAGATGACGGGCATTTTCTGGTCAGATACACATTTTGCGATAACCCTGTACATTAATATAACTTTGATTCCAATATTTTTTCCATTTTTTTCTTTATTTTGAGAAAGGATAATAATACTGATATTTATTTGTTAAACCCGTTATATCCAAAAACAAACAATTTAAAAAAATGGACTATTACAAATATGTTTCATTTACAGTTGTGTTGAAATAAAAAATACTCTGTAAATGGAAAAATTTTTATTTCATTAATAATACAGTGGAAGTTGGGGTGCATAAATAAGTTTCTCCTTACTTCTTTGTGGAACACTACTGCCAAAATAAAAAAAGAAGGATATAAAAACTTTTCAAAAAGTTAAATATATTCAATATACGAGGATGGACCCAAAAATAGGTTACAAGCAGCAACATTTGAAAAGTAATTATTGTGGAGAGAATATTTTTCCACAGATTGGAGACAGATCTTACAGCGGTTGTGCAGGTACATAGTGTCAGTTCGCAGACGCATCAGAAATGGCAAGACATTTAGAAAAGTGGTCTTGCTTGGAGGTGCAAGCAGTAATTCGTTTTTTTTATGGGCAAAGAATGTGTCCAGACAAGGTCACGTGAAGCCATCCGATGCAAATACCCTGGGATGTTGAGTGATATCCAGGGTGACTAGCAACTGGGAAAAGTCAGGGAAGTTTTTGTAACTAGGAAAAATCAGGGAACTTTACAAAATCAGCTAAAAAAATGTGGAATGAAAACTTTGAAAAATGTCAATAATATTCTATCAAGATAGATTTTTTTTTTGCTACCGGTGGTTAGGAAAAATTACGTGAATCGGGAAAAATCAGGAAATTTTGGAAAATTGTTTTGCTAGACACCCTGTGTAACTTTCTGCATGACAATGCCAGGCCCCATACTGCTTGTCAAACTCCAGAATTACTACAAAAGTTCAAGTGGGAACTTATATAGCATAGATTTGCCCAGTGACTATTTCCTTTTTCCAAAATTGAAGGAACACTTATCTGGAACAAGATTCTCTTCAGACAGTGATGTGAAAACAGCTGCCGAGAACTGGCTCAATGGACAAGGATGCGATTTCTACTAAATCGGGTTAATCAAGTTGGTCCTACATTCAGATTCATGACTAAATAGACTTGATGATTATGTGGAAAAGTGATTGGCAAGCATGCCTCTTAATTCCCTTTTTTATTTTCTGTCTATTGTTAACGTAATAAATAATTTTTTATTATCCTTGTAACCTCTTTATGAATCCATCCTCATATTAAAAAAAAAAATTATTGAAACTATCAATTATCTACACTCCTTGAATATGATTTCTTGCTAAGCTACACAGCTGCATTTCATCAGTTGGACTTCCTGATATAAGGAAGTGTAACTACTGTAATAGCTCCTATACGAACAGGCATGGATTCTGCCAAATTTCAGAACATCTTCTCTTGCCTCAAGGGCAGCAATCAGATGCCTGGAATGTTGTCAATTCAAACTGCCCAAATGGTACTATTGAAACTTAATGATTCATTCAACTTCATTCCAAAAATGCTTAACAAGATTTGAAGAGTGCACCAGCAAATTTTTTGTCAAGCCACTTAGATATCGCTTGAGCCCAGTAGCATGTAACATTGTCGTTCTTAAATATGATATCTTGGAGTGAAGACTATACGAATGGGTAGCCAAGATTGGAAAAAGATTCAGACATGAGGTAAAGCTCGTTGCAAAAAAAAAAAAATTGGAATAAGTCAGAAAATAAATGATGCAAATATGAGACATGGTAATTTTCCACATAACCTTTGAGCAAAATCGCCAAAGCTGTGACAGAGAAGGCAAATCGAGAATGAATCTGGATTTTATACAAATTCGGTGTGCAAGATGCATGGCCAATTCCATTAAGAACTTGTGCAGGCATTTGCAGCAGACATGGACACAACCGGAAGTTTGATGGCAACAACATAAGTACAGTCATATATTGAGCAACTATGGACGTGACGATTTTATCAAAGAGGTGTTAAACATTACAGTTTCTATAGGCGATTCCAGGAGATCAGGGTCAGATGGATAAATGGACTGATCTAGAAGGACTGCTGTAATTTTGTAAAATTATTATAGCCCCTTTTTTTAAGGTATGCGAAAGTGGCTAGATGAGGCTGGTATCATGGGGGCAGCCGTAGCCCAGTTGTCTCGCCTTGCTCAATGCAACCTTGGGCGCGGCTAATCACAGGTTGGGTGACCACCTGGAAATTTCCATCTCCCCCTGTGCTTCGGAGGGCACGTAAAGCCGTCGGTCCCGGCTGCTGCGACCATCTTACAGCAGTCGTTAAGATATAGGGATGGTACAAAACTCCGTCTGTGCCAGATAGATAGATAGCCGGTATCATTTTCACAACAGCGTAACAGTTCTAAGCTGCTAAGATAGACTAAAAAAAGGTATAATTACAAATGTCACTGATAGGAGGTAATGTGGCACTGTTTCTTCCAGCTTCTCAATCATAGATTCCAGTGCAATTACTTAATAACACTCCTTTATGCAAATTGTGGAGGTTCTAATTTATGAAGAGCAGCAATTGCGTTGGATTGGGGAATTTCAAACAACTTCAAAAGTACAGGGTGATCCAAAAGTCAAGAAAAACTTTAAAATTCAATAAATCGCACACAAATGCAGATGAAAGATTGTTTGCACAGAAATGACTTGATATGAAATTGGATTTTTTTTCCCCCAACTTCAGGGGAAAAAAAAGAATAATGCTAGAGTTGTTTGCTTTTTGACCAACATATGGCGTTGTCAGGTTACAGACATTAGAGTACCTATAAGGAGAGTGTGACCATAAGGGGGATAATTTTTCATTGGTTCATCGTGGTCACGTGACACTTTCAGTTATGTTTAGAGAAGGGCTGTTTTCACAAATATTGTTAATTCTAAGGCAATTTAAAAAGGAAAAATGACCATGTATTGTCATAGTGTGTGCTAATAGCAACAGGAAGGGGTTTTTTTTGCGATGCTACGTTGTTATGTCTTGTGCCACCGTACCCTGTGTGACAAAACGCTACGCACCGTTGATTTAATTCGATATAAGAATTAATACACTTTGCTTAATACCCTTTTTTAACCTACAGGCTGTGGTTGTCTTTAACCCTTCTTCCTTATCTACCCTTTTTTAGTGATCTTATACTGGTTGGTTGAATAATAAGTAATAAATCAATAAATCTCTAAATACCCTCGCACTTACCTTGTCAGCAGCTACTCCCCTACCCGTCCTAATTACTCGTTGATTCTTGCCCTAACTGTGTATACTATACAATAGCTCTCAAGTGACTTAGCACAACAAAACAAATTTTCTACTGTATATAAATTTTACTAAGTACTTTTATTGAGGATAAAATAAACTTGATTTGAACATAAAACAGAATTAATGGTTGATAATAATATTTTACTCTTAAGTTTAAAAAAAAAAAAAAGTTGAAAGAGAAATAAACAATTAATCTAAACAGCTAAGAACTATGTAAATGCTCAGTCTCTCTATACAGGGTGATTCAAATCGTGTGTAAAACAATTTAAGGGAGTATTATAGAGGCCAAGGTAAACACAAAAAGTCCTATGAACATGGGTCCAAATTTGAACGATAAATGAGATATGAACAGAAATAAAAATGCCGCCACCAAAATCAACAAGTTAATAACTCAGGTTCTGTAAAGCCTAGATTAATGAAATTTGGAGAAATAACAGGGTACATAAAACTGCCTATACCGTTAAAATTTGATCGAATTCCAACAAGAAGTTTCCGAGTTACTCATTCAACACCATAACACATGTTCACTTGTGAGTACTAATCAAATTTTAATGGTGTACACAGTCTTATGTACCCTGTTATCTTATCTGGTACAGAGGGTAGATTATCGCAAGCGATAATCTGCGGCACGTACTCCTACGAGGGAGTTTTGCGCCATCCCATTAAATAACGACTGCTACGAGATGACAGTAGCAGTCGGGACCAACGGCTTAACGTGCCCTCCGAAGCACGGGGGGTTTCATGATGGAAGAGCTGCTGGGGATAAACGAACCAGAGGCTGTCACCAACTGCTGGAAAACCAGCTATTGTCAATCGGCAAATGGGTCAGACCAAAGTCCCCCAACAGCCGCGCCCCAAATAGCTGTCTCGCCAGCGGTGGCCCTCAAGCCCAGGCCATCACCCAACCAGCAGCTGGCCGCGCCTGAAGTTGCTGAACTCCATCGATTGGCAAGCCAACCGACGAGACAACCAGGCCACGGCCACCCCCTATGTACCCTGTTACTCCTGAGTTATTAATTTGTTGACCTTGGTGGCAGCAATTTTTTTTTTTTTATTAATTAATTAATTGGATCCAATACGTCCATCCAGGGCCTGTATGGCCAGAGGCCGACGAGTTGGGTCCCTGGATGGACCTGGATTCACGACTGCTGTATGATGGTCGCAGCAGCCGGGGGGGGGGGGGAGATTGGCTATCACGGATGGTCACCCATCCAGTGATGAGCCGTGCCTGATGTAGCTTAACTGCACAGAAGTTGTGTTCAGTGAAAGCCCACCAGGCCACGGCCTCCACTCATATCTGTTCATATCTCAGTTATTGTTCAAATTCGGACCCATGTTCATTGGACTTTTTGTGTTTACCTTGACCTCTATAATACCCTCTTAAATTGTTTTACACATGATTTGAATCACCCTGTATAGATCACTGTTCAGATAGATGGCGATGCTTTTCAGTCACTAAATCTAGGCTTGGTCTTTCAATTAACTGTTCATTACAGAAACAACAAAACTTCTAGCTCTTATCTTTTCAGTTCTATGCAAAGAACTACAGTATTTATCTTTGAATACGTTGAGTTTAACAAAACTGAGGTTGTAGCTCTCAATTCTTTCCTCTGCTGTTCCATGCTGTCTTCTTCGTAGTCTTTCCGTCGTTCGCTTACATCTGTAACAGCTCGTCTCATTTACTTGTTCGGTGCTGTACCCTGATGCCTTCCTGATCTCAGCTGTTGAATCCGTGACCAGTGCGCTTTAGGTGGATGGCTCGGTTCTCACCTGTCGTTTCCATGCGCCCTCTCGCCTACAGCCCGGCTGTTGGGGTCCACGCTGTGGAAAACAACGCAGGTTGGATTCGTGCTGCCTGGTGCTCCAACGTTTAAGGATGCCAACTGCGTACTCCAGAGTCCTATGGGACCTATGAAATTATACTTTATCGGGTAAAAGTTCAGAGTAGCGTCCCCAAATAATCACGCCAATTTCTGTGACAAATAAAGTAAGTACTGAGTATTAAGCTCCTGTAATCGGCCGGGGAGAAACCAATTGCCCCCTGTAACCAAACAGGTTGGGGTGTATATCAGTAATTTGCCCCCGGAGGGGGACGTCGTAGACAGAACGCCAAAGGCGTTCGAGTAAAGGAAAACAGTGACCAGCGAGGCCCGCAGGGCCGAGAGTGGGACTTGCGTTTGCTATTGTGCGGTAGTGAAAATTAACCCTATAATACGATTAACCATTCACTTATTAAGTAGATATGTTAAAATAATAAATTCATAGCATAAACGCGACGGGGCTGCGCGATGTCTTCCGTGATTATTAGGGGACGTTACTCTGAACTTTTACCCTTTATCGCAGCCTGTGTGAAATCTCGTGAGTACCAGTTGAACCCCTCCTTACCCGGCGTTGTGTACTGCACGAAAACCCGGTCACCTGTTGCTCAAACCGTACCACCTACCTCCCGCTACTGCACGACTCGATCGTCTCTGCTCTGCATCCTTCACTGCTCCTGGACTGGTGACGGGTTTCTAACTATGTTTTCTCTCTTAGGCAAAATTGTCTTTTCGATCTTTACACTTCATTTGCTTTTTACTCACTGTCCTTTCTTTTCTTCTCAAGCCTTTCCATTTTCATCACTTTCTCCGATCTTTATGCTTCCAGGTCGTCTTTGTAAATGCATCTTCTATCTGCCTAAAAACTTCCACAGTTCCACTTGCCTCTTCTACTGTTCATTTTGCTTGATCTCATTTCTCTTTGGTCAGGAGTTTCATTTCTGGAAATCTAACCCCAGCGAGGTTGTTGCCTAGGCAATCCTACTCCTTCTTCCTCGCTGAACATTCTGCCTAATCCCTAAACAAAGGGAATTAGGCCTACTCCTACTCGGCACCGCCCTCGATAAGGATTCGTTCGCCACTAGTATCATCATTCAGTGCGCATCTCTTTTGCAAGAGATCTCCCTCTCCTCTGCGTATGGGCAAGGATAATAAAATAACAAGGATTGCTTAGGGCACTGCATTAGGATTGCTCCTAATACAGTGCTCTAGAATTCCTTATGCGATGCTACCATCTAGCGAGGAAATTTGCAAACAAACTAACTGTGACGTCACTCCTAGGGGTCTAGGCTGAGCTCATCGACAAGCAGTCGACTGTCGACAAGTGTCGATGGTCACGTGGTTAATGACGCATTTGTCGATTCGAGCTAGCATGAACACGACTTGTCTACAGTGTACACTTGTCTACTTGTCTACAGAGTCTACAGTGTACAGACTCTACACCGTCGATTTTCGAGTGTAGACTTTGACCATCGACAACTACCTACAATTCTGCCATTCTTGTCTACAATTCAAGAGCAGTCGACTATGCACTTGGCGATCGTTATTTCAGAATTTCGCAACAGATTTCTTATTAAAATCTTTTTTCCTTCGTTTCCGGCCTGCAGGCTAAATACACACAGCTCAAGAATACACATTTTCTAAAAATATTAACAAAAACTTGTTTAAAAATATTTACATACATGAAGTACTCTCTTGTGCTAAGAAACTTAAACTGTGAAAATAATAATATAGTGTGTCTACAGTTATGTGTTTATGTATGTATTTATGTGTATACATGGATAAATGTTTAAAATTATGTGTAAATGTGTGTAAACTTGTGTATATCACTGTATATCATCTAGCCATACGTGTGTAAATTTGTGTATAAATGTGTAATATGCCACTTATCGACGGTTAGATTTTGTCGAGATCGACAGCTTGTCGATGAGTTCAGCCTAGACCCCCTAGACCCGACGAGCGGGCAGCGCAGGAGAAATGTTTGGAATACGCTGTTTTGCTGCCGCGTGTAATATAATTTCATAACTACTTCGAAAAACCAAAACTCGCAACGCATAAAATATTTGACATTTCCAAAAGATAAATGTTGAAATTTTTGGGTGAACAAACTTAAACGCATTAAACAATTCAATCAGAAATCATGCCATGATTACACTGAATACAGTGGAGCAGACGTACTTCCAGCGAGATTCTAACAAGTACTACGACTTGTTAAGTCTACCAGCGGGAGACTACCACCTCTAAAAATTTTAAAGAAGAGTGCTTTAAAATTAAATAATACCAGTACTAAATTTTTAATATCAGACACTAGCATCGACGTAGCCAAATGCGCAAAGTCCCCCCCCCCCCACCTTAAGTCAAGTAAACGTACTTTTGATTGAGCACCCAACCCCTCTCGATGTTTAGGAAAATGAGAATATTCGTCTGCATTAAGTAATTGAATTTAATGCGAAAACTTAAAAGACCTGTGCATTTTATTTTTATAAGTAGGCTTCGGATTTGCATATAATGCATATTTTTTCTCGAACTAGTAATTCGCTCAAATAATGTTTTTAAGTACTTTTAGCCTCTTCTGGACCTTCTAGCTTAAGTTTTATTGTACATAAAAATGCATATTTCTGATTTTAGCGCATATTTTTGAAGGGATGTTCCTTACAACTACAGTTCATTTTTATCTTGTTTTTACTGCATATTTTGGCGGATTTTTTTTTAGCGCATATACCATATTTGCGCACACTTTTGCACTTTTTAGTCCATTAAAATCCGAACCCTAATTACAAATAAAATGCAATAACCTGCTACTAGTTTATCTGTGGTTCAGTTGATTTTTCCGAATAGATTGGCCATTTATTTTCCAGTAATGTGTTCAATTTAAAAGAATCACTGGAGAAAATGTATCATCATAACATTATATTTCATAAATTTATGTTTTTGGATCAACACTTTATTAAGAGTCGTGTCAGTATTTTTTCATTTTTTAAGCATATTTATGTAGGCCCCGCTCCTTTTTTTCTTTCCAGTATTGGCATCTTCAAGTATTCAATTAAAAATATCATTTGATTGAATTATTAGTTCGGGAAAAATATGCATTATATGCAAATCCGAAGCCTACTTATAAAAATAAAGTGCACAGATCCTTTAAGTTTTTGCATTACAATAAAAACAACATTTTCATTTTATGTATTAAGCTAATTTTGAATTAATAAAAAGGGTATGAAAAATATATAAATAACTCATTAATATATTAAATCAAACCAGAATCAAACATATATATAAATATATGTAATATTTTGCAATAATATATAATAAATTTTATCAAAAATTTCAAATAAATAAAAAGAATGTTAATTGTTGCCGTGTTCATATGCTTTTCCTTTGAAGCAAGGTCTAGGAGTGACGTCATCTGCACCAGCCAATCACGTCAATTTACCCGCATAAACAATCCTTGTTATTTTATTATCCTTGCATATGGGCGCTAATTGCCCAGTGGAAAGTTACCTTCCTTCACGCTTTACTCCTGCCACCCTCGCTCTCTTTACATCCCCCCTTTCCTACCCTTCTCTTTGCCACATTCAGCATCCAACGTTCCTAAAGCGAGCATCAAGAAAGTGAATTCTACTCGTAAAAATCAAAAATCCTCTTGTTAAATTCAATTACATTATCATTAGGCTTATTTGTACATTTTAGAACTGACAAAAACAATACATCTTGTGTTAAAAAATGTCTTTGTAAACATTTGGTAAATAAAATGTATTTAATTTTTTTTGTATTTAAAATATATTTTTATTTTTGACCTAAACGGCAATCCTTTCAAATATGAACGTTAACTGCCCGATTAAAAATGAAAAATCCTACTGCTAATTTATATCAAAATGATGCATTTTTTAAAAATTGGTCTGTACTTTTCCATATACATGAATTATATTGCTTTATATAAATTCAACGTGAAGATACGTGAATAAATTCCTTAGTTTATTTTTTAATTGGTTTCTGTGTTGGGTTCCAAATAATGTCTACCCAACGTTTTTTTTTTTTCCACAATGATGATAAATTGAACGTTTTGAGAAATTCAACAAAATCTAAACTTTAGAAACACAGGGGTGGGAGGGGGGGAAGTAAAGAGAGCGAGGGTGGCAGGAGTAAAGAGAGAAGGGAGGGGAAGGAAAGGGGGCAATTAACGCCAATGCGCAGAGGAGAGGGAGATCTTATTCTTATTCTCAAACCTAAACTTTAGATTTTGTTAAATTTCTCAAAACGTTCAATTTATCATCATTGTGAATAATAATGTTGGGTGGTTATTATTTGGAACCCAACACAGAAACCAATTAAAAAATAAACCAATGATCTTATTCAAGCATAGTATATTTTACAATATAAAAGAAGAAATACATTAATAATTTATTTGAGTTCTAAATAATTTATTGGAGATTTTTAGATCAATTTATCATCATCATCAAGAGGGTTCTGTCCATCGGCAGGTCCAGACTAAAAACCTATTTCTCCACCTATCACTATCCTGTACAATTGTTTTCACGTTGAATTTATATAAAACAATATAATTCATGTATATGAAAAAGCACAGACCAATTTTTAAAAAATGGACCATTTTGATATAAATTAGCAGTAGGATTTACTTACTTACTTACTTACTTTTCAAACCCGCTTATCCGTTAGGGTCGCGGGGGCAGCAGCCCTATGGAGGATTTCCAGCGATCGCGATCTTCCGCCATCAGGTGCATGTCCTCCCTGGTAATAATACCCAAGTGACTCGAACCCAGATTCTCCATGTAGTCTAGCCACCTGGTTCTAGGCCGACCCCTTGGTCTTTTACCCACCGGCTTGGAAAATAACAACCGCCTAGAAAGACCAGTTTGCGGCATCTGTATCACGTGGCCATACCAGCGCAACTGAGATCTCTCAATGCGGAGAAGTAGCGGCTCAACACCTAAAGACTCCCTTATTGTGCTGCTGTGCACTCTATCTAGTAGGGTAACACCTGCCACATCTCATTTCGGCCGCTTGTACCCGCGATCGCACTCTTTCGGTCATTACCCAAGCCTCATGACCATAGGTGAGAATGGGGACAAAGATAGATTTGAAGACGGAGAGCTTGGCTTTGTTACCCAGCTCGTGTTTCGTTACCACGGATCGCCACAGTTCGCGTCTGACACAGCTTGCTGCACCGATCCGAGCATCCAATTCTTTCTCCTGCCGTCCATCACTCGTGAATGCAATCCCGAGATACTTGAATTTCTCCACCTGTCTCAATGAGGCTCCCCTAACATGGAGAGCGCACTGAGCAGGCTGTCTTGAAAGGACCAGAACCTCAGTTTTAGCCGCACTGATCTTCATCCCAGATTCTTCACATTTGGCTGCAAACCGGTCTAGTGCATGCTGAAGGTTCGTGCGAGAAGACCCAAGGAGGACAAGGTCGTCAGCAAAGAGCAACCTCTCCACCAGGCAGTCACCCACACAAACACGCTCATCGCCTCGGCTGCCCCTGTCTATCCAGTCCATAAAGATAATGAACAAGAGGGGCGACAGTACGCACCCTTGGCGGAATCCAACACCCACGGTGAACGGTCTTGACTTAATGCCATTTATCCGGACACACATCTCAGAGCTTTCGTACAGAGACATGATACCAACCAGTAATTGCCCATCCACTCCATACTCTTGCATCACTTGCTAGAGCTTCTCCCGAGGAATTCTGTCATATGCTTTTTCGAGATCTACAAAGCAAGCGTAGACCTCTTTTGCATACTCCCAGGATTTTTCAAAAATTTGCCTTAGAGCAAAGATGTGATCCGTCGTGCTTCGGCCAGGTTGGAAACCACACTGCCCCCCCGACAGTTTGAAGTCGACTATTTCCCGACTTCTCTTCTCCAGACACTTAGCGTATACTTTCCCAGGAATGCTGAGCAAAGAGATGCCTCGATAGTTGTTGCAATCTCTCTGATCTCCCTTTTTGAAGATAGGGATCACATTTCCTGTCTGCCATTGCTTAGGAGCCTGTCCAGATATCCAAGCAACCTGACACACTCGAGTCAGCCACAGGATACCATCCTGATTTAAGGCCTTTAACATCTCGGACCGGATTTCATCATCACCTGCAGCTTTGCCAGTCTTCAGGGACTTAATTGCCCATCTGACTTCTGCTTCAGTGATACTACAGTGACTATTCTCCGCTCCAAGATGCACCTTATGTGCCTCAGTTGTTGCTGTCACCGGATTAAGAAGAGATGCAAAGTATTCCTTCCACCTATGCAACACGCTCTCCTCCGTTTTCAGAAGCCTCCCATCTGAACTCCTAATAGTTTGTGATGTGGAAAGAGACTTCTTTCCACGGAGGCGGCGCACGGTCTGCCAGAATACCTTGTTTGCCGAACCATAGTCTGCCTCCAATTTCTCCCCGAACTTCTCCCAGGCCTTGGCTTTAGCTGTTGCTGCGGTCTTTGCTGCTGCTTCTCGCGCCTCCGTGTACCGCGCTCGACTCAAAGTTGACTTATTTGCAAGCCATAGCAAATAGGCTTCCTTCTTTGCCTTGACAGCTTCTTGGACTTCACCATTCCACCATGCAGTCCTTTTCTCACCGCCCTGCGCCACACTCAGCTGCTTAGGACCACAGCACAGTGCAGCCGAAGTAATCACAGCAGTTTTAAACAACTGCCACTCCTCTTCAACAGTACCATGAACACTGGGTAGTTCTTTGAAACTTGAAGATATGTTATCTGCAAAGGTCTTCCTCACAGCTCTATCCTCCAATGCCTCCCATTTGGTGTGCCAAGTTTGTCTGAACCTAGTATTTCGCACGGTTGGCATGGGTTCAGAGAACCGCAAAGTGCAGACAACAAGGTAGTGATCAGTTGATAGTTCTGCCCCTCTTCTCACACGAGTATCCAACACTGATCGGAATAAGTCGGCTGAAACGATTACAAAATCAATCAGTGACTTCTGGTCCATTGCATCCCTGAACCAGGTATACTTATGGACATCCCTGTGCTGGAAGAAGGTGTTTGTGATGGAAAGTCCATTGCTGCAACAGAAATCCAACAATTCGCATTTAAATCGGGGTCACCATTCCTCCCAATCATGCCTTTCCACGTTTGGTCATCAGCCCCTACGTGTGCATTGAAGTCGCCCACCAGGATGACAGAATCTGCACTCCCTCCCTGCTAAGAGCAGCATCAATTTCATCTAGAAAAAGTGGGTACTCTGTGACTGCATTCGGAGCATATGCAACAAATAGCAGTAGGATTTTTCATTTTTAATCGAGCAGTTAACGTTCATATTTGAAAGGATTGACGTTTAGGACAAAAATAAAAATTTATTTTAAATATAAAAAAAATTAAATAAATTTTATTTACCAAATGTTTACAAAGACATTTTTTAACACAAGATGTATTGTTTTTGTCAGTTCTAAAATGTACAAACAAGCCTAATGATAATGTAATTGAATTTAACAAGAGGATTTTTGATTTTTACGAGTAGAATTCACTTTCTTGATGCTCGCTTTAGAAACGTTGGAGGCTGAATGTGGCAAAGAGAAGGGTAGGAAAGGGGGTGTAGAGAGAGCAAGGGTGGCAGGAGTAAAGAGTGAAGGAAGGTGGAGGGGGAGGAAGGTGGGCAATTAGCGCCCATACGCAATGGAGAGGGAGATCTCTTGCATGCGCAGAAGAGATGCGCACTGAATGATGACATTAGTGGCGAACGAGTCCTCATCGATAAAATAACGTAACAAGAAAAATTTTAAAGGAAGACTGAATAAAATATTATTGCTATTAAATTTTCACGTCTAATTCGTTTTGTCACTTGAATGCTATTGTTTTAATAGGGTAATAAAATGTAAAATAAAATAACTAACTACAGGCTAATGTTTTGCTCCAAACAAACAGAGATTTGAGTAATACGAAGAAGAGAAGATCTCAGTAATCAAAAGGTTAGGGGGGGGGGGGGACCATAACTTCTGTATGAAATAGTACACTAACTCGCTTTCCCCAGACATTTGCCTTTTTTAATAAACAGAAAAAAAAAAACCAAACAACACATTTTAATGAAAAATTTCCCTGGGGAAGACAATCTGTAGATTTTTGTATTGCATTAAAAAAAAAACCAGTCACTTCAAAACCGATCAATGAAACCAATAACTTTGATTCAGAAAAAAATAAATTAAATTACAATTAAAAACTTAAACAATTAAAGATTTTAAAAGTAGATTATTTATTAGAATATTGAATATATAGAAATTATGAGAATTTCAAAATTCATAAAATTTATAATAATTATAGAATTAGGAAGAAATAAAACTATATTCCAAAAAGGATATTAAAATCTGACATTAAAATTATATTGATAAGAAAAGACTAAAAGAAAATGAAACCATTAGACAGTTTTCATTTTGTGATTGTTTGGAATCAAATATATAAAATGATTTGTTGTTTTCAGACTAAAAATTTTTGGATTGAAAAAAAAAAAAAACTGAATAATCAAAGAACCTCTGTAATGTTGGTAGCAAAGCATGAACATGCATATAAATATTAAAAAAAAATAATATTATAATAAATCTATGAGGTTGTTGTTCTCTGTACTGTGCTTATAAACTACGGTGACCAGACGTCCCGCTTTACCCGGGACCGTCCGTATTTTCGCATCACACGTCCCGGCATCCCCGAAAGGTCAGGAAATGTCCCGGGTTGGGACGTTTTCCGAAGAACTGCATACTTTTCTTCCGACTAAAGCCAGCATGTAAAGCCCCATTCCATTCTGTTTCCAAGTCACACTGCCCAGCATGACATCACATCACTCCATATTAGTGCCTAATACCAACCCCCCTGAAAGAAGGCCAAGGTGCTACATCACATCTTAAGCTATGACGTCATGCCAGTAGGGATAGGGATTAAGGAGAGGAAGGGATTTATAGCTGTAGTTGTTTTGTGTAAGGAACGCCACGTGTTTTTTAAACCGTAATTTTTTAATCATAATCATAAGACGACAACCTCTTGTCCACAACTGGATTTTACTCCACATATACGTATTTCGAAATCTGAGTTCATTGTTGAACGTTTGAGATACCCCGCGCGTCTCAGGTTGCCCCTATAAAAATCTGGTCGCCGTATATAAACGAAATAAAAGAGAGGCCTTACAGTATAACATTTTGTCGAAAATCATCCGACTAGTTTCGACGGGAACCGGACGTTTGCCACACAGGACACTTGCCACCGGACGTTTGCCACACCTAACTGCTTCAGTATCCTTCTTGTTCAGAGAAATTCTTGTATCCTTCTTGTAATAAATAACTATAAAAGAAAAACAACTATTCATATACGGAAAATAATTTTTTTTTATTAAGTAAAAGGTAAACAATAATACTAGAGTGTAAAAATTAAATAATAACATAAATACTTACGTGAATAATAACTATAAAAGAAATACGACAAACTGATCACATACTGAAAATTAAATATTTATTCAAGGTAAACAATAATATAAATATGATGGTGTAGGACTTTCAATTCAATTGGAACCATAATTAATGCGTCAGGATAAACGAAGCCGAAGATAAATATTAGATAATAAAGAATTACGATTGTGGACGGCGTGGTGATAAAGGTTTCATCCCGGGTCCCACTTCTGCTCAAACTGGCAGTTTCTACCAATTTCGCTGCTGCTCGCATGGAAACATCGCTAGATCAAGCTCGACGGCGATTATCCATGATAATTCCGAAAATCCACCAAAAAAGCTGAATCAACATCGACCGAACTTTATAAAAAATTTTCACAAAGAAATATTATGACACTCGATTATAAAATTGTAAAATATGGCATACAGTTTTACAAAATAAATGAAGCTCTATAAAAATCTTTCTTTTAAATTAAAATAAATAAAATAAGTAGATAAATAAAATTTTAATTCAATAAATATGATGGTGTAGGACTTTCAATTCAACTATACAACTTTGTATTCATTTATTTATTGACGAATCCAACAAATTACTAGAGTGTAAAAAATAAATAATAACAAATACTATGTGAATAATAACTATAAAAGAAATACGACAAACTGATCACATACTGGAAATTAAATATTTATTCAAGATAAATAATAACATACATATGATGGTGATGATCTTCAATAAGACTTTCAACAATAACATAACAATAAGACTTTCAATTCAATCGGATAGCATGGCCAATACCGTTTAAAAATTCTGGCAGTGTCTTCCGACCGGTCACATAGTCCATGCACAGGGTCTATGACTAAACTCTGATCTTTCCGTAGCCTATATTTTCAATCGCCTTCCAAATGGTTGGTTGCTAACCCTCGCAAAAATTATTTGTTCGATCCTCGTCGTCGAGAATGGCTTGGTGGACATTCCACAGCTCCGGAAACATAGGTGGAATTGATCTTAATGCCATCGGGAGAATTGTGTCGTCGAGCTGAGGTGGAGGCTGGGCCCGGCGATAGCCCTGCACGTAACTGCTAGTGAAATAGTCCACCAAATCCTAAAGTAATCAAAAAGTAATATAAAAAAAATAGAAAGAAAACAGCTCAAAAATAATATAAACCTGAGGTCCAAGCATCGATAAAAAAGCGTTCATGACGGCACGCTCGAAGTCAATTATGATGGTTTGGGGATCATCACCATCATATTTAT
>JAHWFO010064448.1:197998-266118 GCA_023313115.1 Rhysida immarginata | reverse complement strand
GGAGTAGCATCAATAACGTTTTTAAGTATAATGATTTTTGGTTGATAGACAGTACATATATATATATATTTGATCAGTATATATTTTATATTTGCTTCCTATTTTTTATAAGAAAACTTCGGTTACACTTGATACTTTTTGAAACGGTAAATCGATCGCAGAGCGGCAAAAATTATCCGATA
Source organism: Rhysida immarginata (assembly GCA_023313115.1). Taxonomy (NCBI): domain Eukaryota; kingdom Metazoa; phylum Arthropoda; class Chilopoda; order Scolopendromorpha; family Scolopendridae; genus Rhysida; species Rhysida immarginata. The sequence goes on along the minus strand of JAHWFO010064448.1, from coordinate 265,936 downwards.
AAAACACAGTAGATTTGAGTTCATGGCTTTAAATTATCCAGCCTTTGTTCAATCGTTTTCTAACAATGAAATTAATATTCTAAGCCTTCAGAACAATAATTAACCAGTCATATATATATTTTCTTTCGTAAATTATTATGAAATTCACTTGTTAAAGCTATTGTCGGCGATTTCATTCCTTCTGCTGGCCGACTCTACTCCAAGGTCGAGTCTCATTGGCTACGCTCCAAGGTGTTGTGATATCATAGAATGCTCTATCACGCTATTGGTCTGCACTTCGTTGCTAGAGCCATGGCCGCCGCCGAAAAAATAAAGAGTTACGCTCGTTCATTAAAATGAAATTATTATAATTATTTACACATTTCATTAATAAATTTATAAAAGTATCATTAAATATATTAAAATAATTTAGAAGGCTATATAAATAATGTAACTGGTGTCTAAATTACTATTAAGGATACTAGGGGACGCTAAAACGAAGTAGTTCGATGTTTTTGTAGACCCTAGAAGTTTGCGGCCTATATTCGAAAAAATGCGGTAGTTATACAACCCTTGGAAAAAAGTATGGAATATTTTTCATTTTCACATTTGCATCTCACTAAAATTACTAATAACAAACAACGAAGCAAAATTGTGCAATTCCCTTTTAGCTACAATTACATTGCTAATCCTAGCCGATTTCGCTGGATAGTTACAGAAATATGCTATCTCGAACGAGTACATGTCTAGAAAAAAAAATGTGGAATAGTCCAAAAGAGTGGAAAAAATTATGGAATAATTACGATTAACCAATGTGCATCAGTATGCAAATGATATGTAAATAATAGTAGGTTAATCAAGTGATATATGTAAAATATAAAAGACAATTTTGTAGTATTAACTTTATTTTCTGGTGCTAAGACACGCAAACTCAGTACTGCAGACAAAATATTACCGCAATTTTCGGCAGCAAAGGCACGGCGGCTGATATGCCACAGCAGCAAAAATTTAACATAAATGTAAAATCTCCGACAGTAACACCGCGGCGGCAGACCCCCCCCCCCCCCACACATACACGCAATCAGTAATCTAAAAACAGCTTTCTTATATGCCTCAATAAAAGTTATATACGCATTTCAGTGGGGGAAAATTTTTAATTTCGTACATATAATATATTTCTGCATACATTTCCTCCAGCGCAGAATACATTTTTCGTCGAGTCTTAACTGCCTTGCTGCTGCACGATTGCTCTTAGGCCTTTTCAATCTTGGCTGCACGTTGCTTTGGCGAATTTGAAACATACTCTGCTCATGGTGAAGATATACTCCACCCTGTATATAATATAATAATAATATAATAAAATACTGGGGTTTCTAACACCTCTCAAGCGCTCTCATGACTGTTTAGCCTGTGCGCACGCTCGTGAAACTTTTTGATAGTCAGCCCCGAGCATCAACATAAAAAGTCCAATCAGTAAATAAGAGCAAGAGCGTACCTTCACTGTTCTTGATAAGAGTTAACTGCCACAGAAACTCGTTATGCTTTCAAACTTTCTGTTTTAAGCGTAATTATTTACTTTCCTTTATTATAATCTGGTGGGGATTTTATTAGATTTCAATGCATTTATTCTTTTATGAAAAAAAATACGAGCGTTAAAACGCAAAAATCTACGTACAAGAAAAACAAAACTTTAAAGAAAATTTGAAACCTAAGAGAAAAAAATTTAATATACGAGGCCAGATGTTCCCAATGCCCCATGATGTACAAAGGACAGACTTCCCGTAATATCGAAACAAGATTCAAAGAGCACATGAGACACACACGATTTGGTAGAAGCAATCCATTCATCTATAGCCAAACACGCTTTAGATACTGGTCATGAATTTTCATTAAACAATGTAAAATACTGACCAACTGACAACAACCTCTTGTCCACAAAAGAATTTTATTAAGCATGTACGTATTTCAAACTCATTGAGTTCATTATTCAATGCCGATACAGAGTTTGGTTGAATTACAGAGAATATATATAAGGGCTGGAGTGGCCATTATCCAATAAAAAGGTACAAATGTAAATTACAAAATAAAAAAGACCAATGGGGGAAAACAATCTCTTAACATCAGAAGCGCGGACCTAGTAGAGATACTTCCTCCTGGTCGCGAACAATTGTTACAATCGATACCGAATGCCGATTATTAAAATTACAATGAATAACTAGATAAATAATAAAATCAAAGAAAGTAAAAGATAAACAATGATACAAAATTAAGAAATATAGAAAATTAACTTGACTCTTTAAGCAATTTGATAAGTGTCGAACCTCCTATCGGGCCTGTGTCTCCGTTTAGTAACAGGTCGGGGTCCTTCTTGGAAATCTCCAACGTCTCATAGGCGTCCAACGGCAGTCTTGTAGAAGTATGTCTTGTCCGGTGTCAAGCACAATCTGGAATATACGAAATCGCCTGCAGTGTATGCCAGAAAGTTTACCAAGGGACAACTTGCAGGAAGGTCCGGACTAGATTCAAAGAGCGTAATGCCCACGCCAGGTTCGGCCGCCCGAATAGATCAGCAGTGGCCAAACTCGGTATATTCAACCAAACTCTGTATCGGCATTGAATAATGAACTCAATGAGTTCGAAATACATATATGCTTAATAAAATTCTTTTGTGGACAAGAGGTTGTTGTCAGTTGGTCATGTCGTTATCCACAGTCCTTTCCAGTTTCTCATCAATGTAAAATACTTATTGAGTCAATAAACAAGAAACACTTCTGGACGCCTTCAAAAGCCATTCAGAAAACAGATAAAAAATTATTACTCAACTTAGATATGGGCCCTATTGGCGAGTCATCGTTGATCCAATGGGTGATGCACTTACTCAATCGATAATTTTACCCTTGATCTTTTTGTCTTGATTGGCTCCTGTCCGTTGTAAATACTCAACTTGTTCCATTCCAAGTCAGTTCAAGTTCTCTCGAGGTGCTCCTTGGCTGCTGAATAATGAAAGCAAAGCTTTCGAAAAGCGCTTACAGATTCAGGTTGTATTTTTTCATTTTATTCTCTTTCTTTTTTTATGTTTTTTCATTTCCTGCTTCGTTGTGGAAAAAGAGTCTTATTTTATTCTTAAGTTGTACATCGTCATTATCGACATAAGATTTTTAGACATTTTAAAAAGATTAAAAGAAAAATAAAAGTGTCTCAATGGGAAGCAATTGAGCTGATAACATCATAATCTCACTGATATTGTATAAGGTAAGTCAAAATGATGGACCTGATTTCAGACATTTATTCTGTGATAAATAATGAATGTATCTTAGGGTGTGTCTAAAAAGTCCGACCGGTCGCGACCAGTCGAAGCCCGTCGCGAACAGCTTGTCCATAAAGTAACGATCGGTCGCGATGAGCGTTTTCATAACGCGACCGGTCGCACTAATCGCGACCGGAGTCCAACGCCGGTCGGCTGCCTCGATAAGTAGAATCAAAATGGCGGACGAACGTAGAAAATTCAAGTGTTCGAATGCCCAATACGTAATAAATATATTTTGGAGAAAGGAGATAGAGAAATACATCATTGGACAGCATCAAGAAATAAGAAATGAATGCGAAAAAGAAAAGACGGGTGAAGAAAATTTATGTATGCACACAATTTTAATTCGTAGTAACTTAAATGAGGAGGAAACTTGCTGCCACGCCATTTTGAAGCAGAATGCTCACGACCGCGCTGTCCATGAACGAACAAACGGAAGCAAACGGCCGCCGACCGATCGCCGATCGTACCACGTGACCTGTTGGCGACCGGTCGGACTTTTTAGACACGCCCTAAATGTGAGACATGTGCTTCGAAAGGTTAACTTTCACAGTTTGTTTTCCAGTAAATGCCATTTTTTTTAACTGCTCGCTGCTGACCCTTAGCAATAGAAAGTGAAAACACTGCACAGAAACTAGAGATTGTTCTGCATGCTTGATCCCATATGTTTCTTCCTGTGGGAGTTTGTAAAGGATCATGTGTACATACCACCACTGCCAACAATATTGGATGACCTGCATGCTATTGCTGATATTGACCATAACATGCTATGAAAGGTTTGGCAGGAGATAGACTATCGGCTTGATGTGTCTCAGGTTATGCAAGGCGCTCACATCGAACACCTGTGATGTGATGTGATGTGATGTGTTAGAAGTAAACTTTGAACTTTTACCTTTCGTAGCACGTCTCACAATACCATATGTTCATTAGATTTCATATATAAACTTCTGAAATCAGATCCATCATTTTGACTTGCCCTGTATAAAAAATTGAATAGTTAAAAGCCATTAAAAAAAATTATGTACCAGTAAATAACAGGAAATATAATTACTCAAAATTCAGAAATTTTGAGGTCCCTACGACACCTCCTTCATAGCGAAAAGAATTATTTTTGTATTTCTCCTGTACTACATGTAACTCACTGGGAGTTGAGAACAAACATGGTTGTTATCTCCCTCATGGCCACACTCTCTTTATAGGCACTCTAACAGACATTAGTTTATGCGCATTTTCAAGCAGCATAAAAAGAGCAGTAGACGCTGCAAACGCTGTTTCTGAAGCAGATAATGATAATTCCGTCTCACCGATAGTTAATCTGGCATCTGAAAATGTACATAAACTGATGGGCATAATATGTAATCTTACAATACCATCTGTTGTCAAAAACTGAACAATTCTAGCACTTCAATAGTTTCTGTACAAACAGAATCTTTTTATCTGCATTCGTGTGCAAATTATTGACTTTTAAAGTTTTTCCTGACTTTTAATCACCTTGTAATGGGCATTGAGGTAACATTAAACACATGACGAGCAGATAAATCATTGGACTATCTTTCGGTCTTCTTGCCTTTATAACCCAAATCATTGCAAAATAAAAGTTTTTAACTGTTTTTTATATTAATTATCGCCCAACTAGGCTACAAGAGCTCCGCATTTCCCCTTATTGGTGCCATTTGCAACTAATGTACATCTTTTTTTCATTTAATGTGTATACCCAAATTATTTCTAATTATTTCTAATTTTTTCTAATTATTTCTAATCCTCACAATTATTTCTAATTTTTTCACCTTAAAGAATCTGGCTCTATTTCTTCTGTTCTTGTCAGATTGACAGTAGAGGGCAATACTTCCACATTTCGTACACTTCCAAAAAAATCTGTCACCAAAACAGAGCTCAAATCACGATGGAATAATTCCTTGCTAATTCCAACAGTTGAAACACACAGATATTTAGGGCAAACGCTAGTCTGAAACACCAAGAGAGTAAAATGAAAAAAGTAAAGTAAAATGAAAAAAAAACTTAATGAATAACAAATATTCAGCTGAAAATTAAACGAAAAGGTTTTTAGAACATTTTAAATTTTAAATGTGAGCATAATCTACCCCATTAAAGATGGTCTTACTGAAAATCTCGATACAGAAAATACAAGTATATCACCTTAATCTGTAAACTTTTCTTCGCTTTTCAACATATTCTTAGTTCAATGCACTCTACATCCCAGAAAATTGTGCACATAACCTTCCCAGTAGATTGCTTTCTTCTTGGTTGGAGAGTTCAAGTGGTGCCATTCCATACTCTGCTTCTGCTATTTTGTTTCAGGTTCATAATGATGGAATCGGCTTTCATTACCTGTCACAATGCCCATAAAAAAATCATCTGAAGAAGATCTGAAGTGATTGTCTTTCTCTGACTGTTGTGGTCTTCAGTCAACAAACACGGGATACAGCGAGTGCAATATTTCGATAGCTCAGGCTTGAAATTATTCCCTACACTGCACTGTGTCTATTGTAAGGTTTGATGCAATTTCAGACACAGTGACACATCTGTTAATGATGTCGTCAACCTTGTTTTTATTGTGCTCAGTGGACGCAGTTCAAGAGCGACTGCTACGAGGCAGATCTTGGATGCTCACCTATCCATTTTTGAAATGTTTCACCCATCTCCTAACACAACTAGCTTCCATACACGTCTCCACATGCAAGCTGAAATCTTGGTGAATTTCAGTAGCAAGGATTTTCTCTTTAAAAGGACATTCAATGACAGCATGTTGACGAAATAAAACATCATTGGTAGCCATTTTGTATTTAGTACGCGTGATCACATGACAGATGTTACTGACATCACAATACATCAACAGGTAAAGTTGTTAGATTAAGATGATATAATTGTTTTCTCTATATCAATAAATTCTGATTTCTAAAAACCCTTCTTCAAAACTTCAGTCTGACCTTTGTACAGTCATCCAAGGGAAATAATCCACACTTGAATTTTACTCTAAGTTTTACCGTTTCAATATTAATTTATTTTTAATAATTTAATATTCCATTTAGAGTTAACATTATTAAGATTATTAAATTTAAATAATTATAATTAAAAAAGCTATTAAAACAACACAATAGCATGAAATGTAATATTAAGTATTAAACTCGTGTGGATTGTTTCCTTTGGTTGACTGTACAACTAGATACCATTATTACTGAAAGCACAGGAACAAGCAGTGTAGACATTACAGTAGAACCTCCCTATGTTAACCTAATATTTATAGTCCAGACATTCATCTCATGTAAACAATGCATTTCCAACTCTCTATGTTGACCACCTTTGTAAGTTATCTTAACCACTTGGGCTATGACACGCAATGTTAATTTCTTCTCTATAAGCTGACCATGTGTTACTTATATACAAGATTTTTCACTGCTTTCTTTAAAAATCCCCAGACTTCGCCAGAGACTTTAAGGATGAAGACGTCTTTAACGCTGACAAGTGCAGGTTGTTTTTAAATGTAATGCCTGACAGAAACCTCATCGTAAAAGGTGATATGTAAGAGTGGAAACTTTCAAAAGAACGTCAGGGAAGAGGGAGAACAGGAAGCGAAGTGATGCTCTTTTGTTGAAATAAAGATACACCTAGCGATCCTAATATTTGGGACATAAAACGCTAGTCCCTTTAACCTTAAAACCCAGAGATCGTTAAAGAAAGTCTCTGCTTTAACCTCTAACCCAGATATGAAGAGTACTTTTACTTTCGATATGGAAGCGACTAACCGCCTGCCTGCAACTGCTGTCAGTACAAGCACGATGGAGATATAATACATCTCCATTGTGAGTGCAAATGAATTTGTGCTGTTTTTATAATATTTATTGTGGAACGAAACGTGAAGAATTCCAATCAGAAAGCAGGGATTTAAAGAAGTGAAAATAGAATGGAGAGAACAGCCAGGGAGGAGGGGGAACAGCCTCCTTCTTCCCTGGAACATCCACCAGTCACGTTATGGAGGGGGTTGACGTAACAGCCAATTAACTCATGTCCCAGACGTTGCAGATCAGTGGCGCTGTTTTTATTAACACTTAAATAGGATTGAATCAGTTACGAACTTCGCTTCCCGTTCTCCCTCTTCCCTGAAAACGTTATACACTTTTGTTTTACACCATCTCCACCAGAGGGAAGCTAAAGCCCATTGGGAAATCAGCAAAGCCACATGTGTTTACGAACCTGACAACCTTCCACTTACTTGGAGATCAACCAAATCAGCATGGATGACTGGTGCTCTGTTTGAGAAGTAGGTGAGGAGTATCGACCAAGACATGAAAAAAGAGATACAGTCCATTCTACTGACAGTAGACAACTGTCCTAACCATCCACAAATAAACCATCTCACTATCATGGAACTGGAATTTTTGTCTTCAAATGTCACTTCAAAAACCATTCTCTTAACTAAGGTACAAGCAAAACATTTACAATTCACTATCAAACTCAACTTTTGCAATGCATCATCACTAAAATCTAATTTTGTGGTCTGGTTGCAGAAGTAACTACAGCTGTTGCATCAGTAAATGCTCTGGATCAGTTCCACTTGGAATAAAGTTCAGCCAGGAACGATTTAGAAGTGCTTCAGGAAAGCTGTGTTTGTCAGAAAGTGAGGGAAAACAGCACCATTGGACTTTCTGTCGCCTGTAGCAGAATTCATTGGAGTAGGTTTTGAAAGTCTTGTAGCAATGGACAATGAAGTGACAACTTGCAGAATAACCCCGAAACAATTTCTCAAACAATAATGATCGAAAATACAACCCAGCTAAAAAGCACAGGAAGTAGCTGATTTAACAAAAGAATCAAGTGAGAACGAGTTAGAAATTGCAGAGATTAAAAAAAAATGACACCAGGCATCCGATAATGCAACTAAAATCATTTGCTACAGAAAAATGCCCGAGCGGGCTGAATGATGTACATTCTTACAAAAATCTTTGTTATGAAAACAATAAACAGATCCTGCATTGACTCGTTTTTTTTTGTTTTTTTTTCAGAAAAAACAATAAACGCCTTTAATTTGTACCATATTCTCCATGTTTTGATTTTGTATGATACAAGTAGGCTATTACAATAAACTTAGATAAAACAAAGTGTTTAACGTGCATTTCAGTACATTTTCCCATATGTTGACCAGATTGTTGCAGTCCCTTGGGTGGTCAACTTATGGCGGTTCTACTTGTGTACACTTCATAAACATCTAAATTATTTAATTATGTCATAATTAATTACCATATACACTGACTGGCCAGATTATTATGACGATCCCATCAGTACTTTGTTGGGCGACCTTTTGCCTTCAATACTGAGGCGATTCTTCCTGGCATTGATTTCATGAGATATTGAAAGGTGGTGCAAGGAATCTTGAAACCATGCTTGATGAATAGCACTGTTCAGTTGTGAGATTTGATGGTTGTGAAACCAACTGCCTGATGGCTCTTTCAACTTCGTCCCACAAATGCTCAATTGATTGAGATGTGGTGATTGTGGAGGTCATCTAAGCAAGGTAAAGTCTCTCTTATGTTATTGAAACCACTCCTGCACAATATGAGGACCGTGGCTTGGTGCAGTTGTCTTGTTGGAAGAAGCCATTTCCATTGGGATGCACCATCAACATGACATGATGAACTTCATCAGCAATGGTATGTTGTGCTATTCAGATGTTGGCCAAAACACTCACCCCACCAGCTTGTAGGCTTCTACTCATGCATGTGGCTCCATGTATTCATACTGTTTCTGTCAAATTCTCATTCTGCCATCTGCATGATGCAACTGGAAACGTGATTCATCGGACCACATGACTTTTTTCAAATGCTAGACTGCCCAATCCTTGTATTCCTGTGTGAAATGGAGATGTTTTATCTTGTTAACTGCAGACAACAAAGGTGTTCGAAGAGCCCACTGGCTTTCATATCCCATACAATGCAGTGAACGATGAACAGTGCGTTCAAAGATCATTCGAGAAGAACCCTAAGTGAGATCTGCAATAATCTGATGCACTGTTACCTTTCAGTTGTCTTGTACAGGGTGTCGCAGATAACTACAGGGCAGTATAACGGGAAGCCGCTCGATTGCAGGGGCCAGCTCGAGATCAAATGATAATTGGGTAATTTTATCAAAAACATGACAGTTTTGACAGCACCCCCTCCCAGACTGTGGAAACTGCTGGCTGCTACAGCCCACCTTCATCTACCTCCATTTGGCCAATCGACCGAGATGGCCCCTGCAATCGAGTGGGTAGGCTTCCCGTTATACTGCCCTGTAGTTATCTGCAACAACCTGTACAAGTCTTACACTCTCTGTTCTAGCAGAACATTGTTTAGTCAGTGACGGCAGCAATTCGCACTGTTAAGGTTATTTCTCGTATTTTGCTTTTTTCAGTTTTGCCACTAGGTGGCGTTACTTGTTCTTGTCTTCCTCCCTCTTACTGTAGCTTTCACGGAATAAACGTGTTTGTTTTTTTGCTCCCGTACAATTCGTGTACAGCCATTGTTTCTTTCGCCAAATTCAACACCAATGAGCTCATGAATCGTAAGCATAAACTTTCCTAAATCTATCATCATAAATAACACAAACATTATGGTCCTTCAAGCCGGATAATATTTGCAACTATCGAAGTTATCTCTCTCGAGTGCTTTGCTTTCATGAACTCAGTTGATCATTGCTCCTGGTCCTTCGAACTGTTGAATGTGTGTTTTTACTGAGAGAACATCATGATGTTTCTTTCCTCCACTTCAGTGTACTGATTATTCGTCGTGTTTGTAACTGTTTCTCGCCGCTCCATGCTGTCAGTTGCTCAACACTGAACATCACTCCCGCCAACGCTTTTGGTTTCCCGCCATTCCGCCACCTTGTCTCTATGCTTCTCCTACTGCTTCAATTTGCTGACTTCATCAAACACAATGGATCCTAAGAGAAAACGCACTTCTATCAAAGCTATGCTAACTCGTTTTGAATCCCATGTTCGAGCACTTGAATCTACAAATTCTTCTACGCCATTGAATGACCGCGATGCTGCTCTATTACGTGAACGACTGCTCAATGTAAAACCATTACTCGCTTCGTTTCATGAGATTCAACTAGAGATCGACGCAGATGAGACAAACAAAGACTCTGAATCGGCAGAATTTGAAGATAAGTACTTTAACGTAATTATTGATGCTGAGCGTTTGTTAGATAGAAGTATGCCTCGCCCAACCTCCCCATCCAGTTCTGTAAGTTCGCATGGCTCACGCCACTCTCATTCGTCATCTACTTTAATTAAGTTGCCTACCATCAAACTACCAGAATTTAGTGGGAAGTTTGAAGACTGGCTGAACTTTAAAGACTTATTTACAAGCCTCATTTATGAAAATAGCGAACTCAGCGATATACAAAAATTTCATTATTTGCATGCCTCGCTGGCTGACAAAGCAGCAGAGGTCGTTAAGAACCTTGCCTTCACAGGTGACAACTACACTATTGCTTGGGACAGTCTTCATGATCGCTATGACAATCGAAAGGTACTAATTCATAATCTTATGAAGGCCATCTTCGATCTAGAGTCCATTTCCAAAGAATCCTCTGCGAGATTGCGCACTTTGATTGATTCTGCCAAGAAAAATCTTCGATCTCTGGATTCTTTGATCAATAAAGAGCATCAGAGAGATGCATTCCTTGTCTATCTTATCAACTCCAAATTAGATAACACCACTGTAAAGGAATTTGAAAACAAGACTGCTACTTCTGATCCAACTACATTCGATGATCTCATTAAATTTCTAGAAAACAAGGCCTCTTTATTGGAAACTCTAGAACAAAGACATGCTAAACCCACAAATGAGCGATCCGTCACGTCAAGAAGTTTCGTCTCGACGTCGTCCTCCTGTCCGGTCTGCAATAAAGATCATAATTTATACTCTTGTTCCACTTTCAAATCTATGCCTGTCAAGGAACGTTTTGCCAAAGTAAAGAATTTAAAATGCTGCATAAATTGTCTTTCTAAGGGTCACTTCTCTATGAACTGTAGCTCTAAGAACAGCTGCAATAAGTGCAAAGCTAGACATCATACTCTTCTACATTTTGATCCCATAACCACCCCTGAGAACTCAGTTGTTGAAAATGATACACTCACCCTCTCGGCATTGTCCTCTTCCGAACAATGTGCTATTCTCTCCACTGCTGTTGTGAATGTTGTTGATCATCGAGGTCAAACTCATCAAGCAAGAGTCCTACTTGATTGTGGTAGCACTTCATCATTTGTAATATCTTCTCTATGTAAGAAGCTCCAGCTGCTTCAAACTCCAGTCAACATATAAATTCAGGGCATCACCAATTCTATTACCAGTGTCCATTGTCGTTGTGAAATTCTTTTGCACTCTCGAGTGTCCAATTATCGTTTGAAATCTCAATATTTGGTTGTTCCTCAGATTACTAGTCATCTGCCCAATATACCAATTGATCTTGCTAACATAAACATTCCTCATGGTCTGAAGATGGCTGATCCTCACTTCAATGTCCCTGGAGAAATCGACATTCTCCTTGGAGTAAATTCATTCTGGCAAATTGTTCTCACTCGGCGCATTCCACTTGGACCCAGAATGCCTGTTCTGCAAGCTTCTCATTTTGGATGGATTGTAGCTAGTTCGTTTCCTTGCAATACTCCACCAGACATTCGTTGTAATTTTAGTCGTAGTTCTGTTTGCATTCAAGAGCAATTGGAAAATTTCTGGAAAATGGAAGAACTTGTTACCCCTAAGCTATGCAGTTTGGAAGAAGACGAGTGTGAATCTCACTTCAAGAGCCATACCAAGCGTGATTCTAGTGGTCGATTTATTGTCAGTATTCCTCTTGATAAAGCTCCAAAGGTATTGGGTGATTCATACGAAACAGCTGAAAAATCTATTCTAAATCTTGAAAGAAAATTTGCTTCCAACACTGCCTTGCATCAGCGTTACACACATTTCATGCAAGAATATGAAGACTTGGGCCACTTGACCATTTGCGACCCTGCACTTTCTGAAATTTCCTGCTTTCTACCTCATCATGGCGATCTCAAAGAAGATAGCCTGACTACAAAGCTTCGTGTCGTTTTCAATGCTTCTGCTCCTACTACATCGGGTGAATCACTAAATTCCTTACAATTGGTTGGCCCTACAATTCAACAGGATCTGTTCAGTGTCTTAATTCGATTTCGCAAACATGTCTACACCTTCTCAGCTGATATAGAAAAGATGTATCGCCAAGTTTTAATTGATGAATCTCAAAGACCCTTGCAGCGCATCTTATGGAGACCTGATCCAAATGACGCCATCAAGACCTATAATCTGAACACTGTTACTTATGGTACTGCTTCTGCTAGCTTCTTAGCAATTCGATGTTTGTACGAACTGGGTATTGAATGCTCACAATCCCTTCCTGAGGTCTCTCGAATCATAAAAGAAGACTTCTACCTTGACGATTTGTTGAGTGGAGCGAACGACATCTCCACAGCAAAGGTACTGTGCAAAAACCTTTCTACTACTTTACAAACTGGTTGCTTCAACTTACGAAAATGGATCTCGAATGAGCCCCTAAATCTTTCAGACTTCATGGAGTCTGACAGTCACCCTATCCTAGTTGATATTGGCTCGCATGATAGCACAAAGACTCTTGGACTGCATTGGTCGCCACTTGATGTTAAGTTGACATTCTCTATTTCTCTTACCTCTCCAAAAAGAATAACCAAACATGCTATCCTGTCCGACATCTCGCAGATCTTCGACCCTCTCGGCTTGCTAAGCCCTTGCACTATTAAGGCCAAGATGATGTTGCAAGTGCTTTGGTTAGAGAAACTTTCATGGGACGATATTATTCCTCGTTCTTTGTCCACTCAATGATTGAACTTGAAAGGTGATCTTCCTGCCCTAAACGAAGTTGCCTTCCCCCGACGTATCATGTGCGATGAGCCGAAAACTACTACATGCCTTCTCCGACGCGTCCGCCAAAGCCTATGGCGCCTGCATCTACGTACGCACTGTTGAGGAAAACGGTGCTATTTTCTCAAATTTATTGTGTTCGAAAGCCAAAGTGGCTCCTCTCAAGTCTTTATCCATTCCCAAACTAGAACTTTGTGGTGCTCTCACTCTCGCTCGCTTAGCCCAGCAGGTTACTTCTGCGCTCCAAATTACATATGTTAAATGCTTCTTCTGGACTGACTCCACTATTGTACTTGGTTGGTTGAAAATGCATCCAAATCGTCTACACACGTTTGTCGCCAATCGTATATCTGAAATCCAGACCCTATCCAAGAATGCTGTTTGGAACCACGTCTCCAGTGGCAATAATCCTGCCGACATCCTCTCAAGAAGGGTCTCTCCTACTGTGCTGAAGGATTCCGCCTTGTGGTTTCATGAACCACCATGGCTCTCTCTAGAAGAATCTTCCTGGCCAACTCTTCAAGTGCCTTCCCTACCACTTGATCTTCCAGAAGTAAAAAGGTTAGATTTAATATCTGCCACTGCTGCATGTTCTTCATTTCCGTTTTCAAGATTCTCAGATTTTGATCGTCTTAATCGCATCGTTGCCCTTATATTGCGTTTCAAGAAGAATTGTCTATGTCCTAAGGATGTCCGAGTGTATGGTCCTCTTACACCTTCGGAAATTGAGCGTGCCTTCCTGACTCTTGTTAGACTTTCTCAAAACCACTCGTTCCCTGAGGAGATTAAAATGTGTCAATCCCACGATCCTCGGTCACGTTTGAAGCTACCCACCTTGTCCTTGTTTTTAGACTCTGACAGCCTGCTGCGGGTTGGAGGTAGATTGCTTAATTCTGACTATTCGTTCAACAAGAAATTTCCCCTCCTCATCTCTGGGAAGCACCCACTAGCTAGACTGTTAGTCACATCAGAACACCTTCGCCTTCTGCATGCCGGTCCTCAACTACTTCTGGCATCACTGCAGTTCCAACCTGAAACTAGACTTCCTTGTGCATATCAAATACGATCTCCAACCACCTATCCATTGGAAGTTTGGCCGCATCACCCAGCTTCATCCTGGCAGAGATGGCATCCCTCGTGTAGCCACCATCCGCACTTCTACCGGACTTTTGAAAAAAATCATTTTCTAAGATTTGTCCATTACCTAATGATTGTTAATGTTTTTTGATTATTTGTTTCATTGCTTTCTTTTACCACGTTTTGAAAGTCAAGCCTTTCAAGGCAGGGGCTATTATGTTAAGGTTATTTTGCTTTTTTCAGTTTTGCCACTAAGTGGCATTAGTTGTTCTTGTCTTCCTCTCTCTTACTGTAGCTTTCACGGAATAAACACGTTTGTTTTTTGCTTCCCTACAATTCGTTTACTGCCGTTGTTTCTTTCGCCAAATTCAACACCAATGAGCTCATGAATCGTAAGCATAAACTTTCCTAAATCTATCATCATAAATAACACAAACACGCACGTTCAGACCCAGTTTTCAGGATGATAGTCTAGTCTTTAAACACTTTAACAACAGCTGCTCTTGAACATTTAACGTAAGCAGCTGTTTTGCCGATACTAGCTCCATGGCTCCAAGCACCAACAACCATCCCACGTTCAAAGGCTGTTAAATCGCGTAGTTTACCCAAATCTTCAGAAACAAATCACTTCTACCGTCATGATAAACAACTTGCTTCCCTCTTTATAATAGTCTGGCCCTCTAACAACTTAGCACAAAATCATAGCTAATTTGCTTACAAACATCAGGTTGTCATAATAATCTGGCCACTCGTGTCAGTGTAAATATCATTCTAGTACACATAATTATACAGCTGTATTTCAGAAAAATTTAACAATACATGTATTACAACATAAAATTTTATGAACAAATAATGCATTCATCAAAGACCACAGAGAAGAAATTTATGTGGACAAGAGGTATTCTTATTTGTATTCAAGATTATTCCAGAGTTTTATTGTTAATTAATAACTAACAAGGTTTCAACTAATCTTTCATCAAGTAATAAAAGTTTTTACTTACAAACTCCTGCATTGTCTGTTTACTTGATGGTGTCACTGTTTCTAAGAATTCAAGAGCATAATAAGTAAAACGATCAATTATATAAACACCAATAGAAGGATCGACATGATGCTGTAGGGGGGAGGAAAAAAATGTTTTAATTAAAATTTTAATTCTTAAATTCTTACTTAACTTAAATAATTTTTTTTATAAAACATATGTAGTGGGCCCTTGGAAGTTGAACGATGGGATATGCGAACTTGAATCTTGATCTTACAATTGGAGGAAAACGCGGTTTGAATCTCAAAAAAAATTTAAAAGTAGATCTATATGAACATAACCACCCAAATGAAAACAAGCCATCTAACTTGTCGGCCTCTGGCCATACTGGCCTCGGATTGATGCATTGCAGTCTATTAACTAAACTTAAAAAAATTTTAAAAAATAAAAAATGGTGCCTTACTAAAAATGAGGGGTCGGATGCTGGATCGTATGCATGGTGAATACTCATGTGTGCAGAGTTGTTTATTTTCAACACTTTTTATTCTTTTTTTGCATATACACTAGTATTACAGAGTGCTTTCAAAAAGTTCTGGCATTACATCCCCCCCTCCAAAAAAACAACTAAAATATCAGAGAAAATAGTTTTATTTAATTGGTTTGGTTTGGTTTGTTTGGTATTAACGTCTTTTCAACTGCCATGGTCATTTCAGGACGGCGTTATAGGGGCCGCAAATTTTGCCTCGCAAGGATTCTTTAACGTGCAGCTGGCAAACGACTACACGGGACCAACGGCTTTACTTCCCTTCCGAAGGAAGTGCATGATCTCAGGATTTTCCCCCTAAAAAAATCCTTGTCGTCCTCGGCCAGGGTTTTATTTAATTAAACACTTAGAAAAATTAGATAATAACCCAATACTTTATTAATTAAAAACACAAAAACTAAAAATATAAACAAAAATTAAAGAATCAGTTTAAAAATATTATTTTGTATAAATAATATGTTTTACCCCTCCCCCCATCCTGTCTAAAATCTTAGATAATTAGGAAAGGTCAATCAAAGATGGTTTCCATATTCAAAAAGTATTAAATGCCAGACATATTAAGTGGATTATGTTTTTTAATAAGCAAATGTAATGATTTAAATATTTTAGTTGAAAATTTAAAAGAACTTCTTGCTTCAGTAAAAAAAAAAAAAAAATACAATGGAAAATGGTAAATTAAATTTTCTAGACCTGACTATTTTGTAAAGGAAGGAAATCTTTTTGATATTTATAAAGATCAAACACCAGGAAGCAATTTGCCTCATTATTATTCAAAAAAATCACATTGTTATAAACTAAATAGGGAGGGCAAAACAACTATGTTATCCCATTTACTTACCAAATTATAAAAAAAAAATAGAAGAAAACATGAAAAATGATAATTATCCAAAAAGCATTATAGCACACGTAAAAAGTTTAATGTGCTGAACACGAATATCATATTGAAAAAAGTTGATTGGCTCTCGTTTCAGAGATATTGATGTGTTATCCGTTGTATAAGTGCTATCGCATAATATAATGCAATTTAGTAAAATAAATATATCATTACGGAATATTAAGTTTAAAAATAAAAAATAATATGGTAATTTAAAACAACAAAAAGGGTTTTCTTGCATTATGATAGATGTTTTGAAAAGAATTAAAATATACTTTTAAAAAAGAAAATATCCAAATCTTAACAAAAATAAATTATACAATAAAAAGACACCTGGGTTGATATACATGTTTGTAAAAATGAAAATAAGGAAGAAGAAAAAGAAGTATAAATCAAAGAAAGCAAAGATTTTAGTTCCTTGTAGGACTAGTTTAATTTGTATGACTAATTTTTAATTGTGGACAAAATAAACTGCGGATTTTTCACTTCTCTAATCTGTTATAAAGAAGACAATGACAGGCTTCTTTGAAAGTTACGACAACACAACAAAGAATCATTGATTTTTTCATTTACAACTGGAAATTCACCAGGTCTAGATTGATCAATGATAATATCACACTGATGAAATTTCAATCTCTTCCAGTTTATTCACAGGTCTAGCTAGATGAACTCAGTTTTATTAGGGATATCAGACGTCCGGGTTTCCCCGGACATGTCCTAGTTTTTGAACCACAGTACGAGTTTAGTGGAGTGTCCGGGTTATGTCCGGGTTTTCGTGATTATGAATTTTTGTCTCCTTCCTAAGCTCCGTAAGGCCTAGCCTCTCTTCACATTGATCTCAGAAAAATCTATGATTAGACCCTCCAAATTTCCACATTTGTCACTGGTCAGACAAAATGTGCTTCTAATTGATGCTGACTTAACTGTGCAGAAATATATCAGGACTTTTCCATTTATACATTGACCCGCTTCTTAGTTACAGCAAAATATGATGGCTCTCCTTATTCCCTGCAGTCGAGAAAATACAAAAATCTCTGATGCTCTAGAGCATTCTTTCAGTCGCAAGCAAAGCCTATAGCTATTCTGAAAAGCTTCTTCCATGTACTTGGTGCATTCTTTAATGTCTACCTTCCAATTTGAATATAGAGTTAATTTAAAAATCAAGATATTTCAGGGCTGGAAATTGTATTAGATATAGTATCTCAATACTTACAACAGACAGATGAAAAACAAGCGTGGAATTCCACCTTATAATGCTAATGTAGAGAAAAAAATTTCTCTCCTTTCAGAAAAAGTAACACAGTAAAATAGTTTCCACAAATTTTAACTAACACATGTGTGTATATTCCAATGGCCATGCTGTCTTATCAGCATGTAACTGAAAAATTACCAACTTCTTAGTGTCTTTTTTTTCTTTCTTTCTTTGATCCAGTCACTATGTATCAAGGATGGAAATCGGCTAGTATCAGAGTCTCAATATGTTACAATATAATTTCAAAGATTTTTCATGTAAAAGAATTATTATTCCATTGTATTATCCTAGAAATATATAAAGACTGATCATCAATATACACTGAATGACCAATTTATTAGAGACACCTCTTACGGAAAATGGATCGGCCTCCCAGTGACACCCAAATATTGGAACAGGCTGAAGCAGTGTATAAAAGGGATGCATTGGATCACAAGTTGCAGTCAGCAGCAGAAGTGGATGAACGTGGCCAACGGCAACTGGCACGAATCATCCACAGCAACAGGATGGGAACAGCGCAACAAATTGCAGCTCAGTTCAATGAGAGAGCATCCCAACCCATTTCAGCGCACACGGTGCAGTGCACCTTGTCCTGAGCTGGGTTTAACAACAGACAGCCAGTACGGGTACTGTCGCTGTCACCGCAAAATAGGAAAGCGCACCTGCTATGGGCCACAGGCATCGCCACTGGACACAGGATGAGTGGAAGAAGGTCACCTGGTCCGGCGAATCGCGGTTGCTACTTCATCATGCGGATGGCAGACTGCGCAGACAGCATGAGGCCATGGACCCATCCCCTCAGCAGATAACCGTACAGGCGGGTGGAGGAGGAGTACTGCTCTGGGGTGTCTTCTCTTGGGACACACAGGGTCCTCTGAAATCCGTAGACACATCCCTGAATGTGACACACTAACTGAACATTGTTGCCGATCAGGTGCACCCGTTCATGATGACTGTGTTCCCTGACGGTGACGGACAGTTTCAACAGGACAATGCTCCCTGTCACCGTGCTCGAATGGTATTGGACTGGTTCGGGGAACATGACACCGACTTCCACCTGCTACAGTGGCCAGCTCGGTTGCCCGATCTCAACCCGATCCAGCATTTCTGGGATGAAGTGGAGAGAACCATCAGACGCCTTCCCACACTACTGTCTAACCTGCACCAATTACGGGACGCTGTGATGTCAGCCTGGGGTGTTATTCCTCTGCAATGGTTTGAACACCTTGATGAATCCATACTAGCACGTATTCAGGCAGTTCTTGCCGCTAAAGGAGGCGCAATACGCTATTAATGGGGTGTGTCTAATAAATTGGTCGTTCAGTGTAGAAGAAACTTTTCAAGATTACTCCCTACTATTTTTAAAAATATATATTAAACATGAGCTTGTAAAATTTATTAATACGATTGATGTAATCAAATGACAATAAATGTAAGCCTAACAGGCCACGACTAAACCATATTAATCTACAATATTTCTAGGGGATCCTAGTTTTTCACCTGCATGTCCTAGTTTTTGCAATCAGCGGTCTTCTTTTTATGAAACAACCTCTGGTAACTCTATTTTTATTAACAAGTAAATATGTTGTTTAAGTCAAAATTACTTTTAAAAAGACATACATATTATTAAATGGCAATTCAAAATGTATTATACTGGTATATTCTTATTCAAAGTTACCTTTAAAATTTAATTAAATCATTTTTAATTTTTATTTTATTAATTAATAAAGTGTTAGGTTAAGTTAGGTTCAGGATAATCTCGTTAACACGAAGTGCCAGGGAACCCCCTAAAAAAGTTGTGTTATCCGAATTTGTGTTAAGCAAATAACTAAAGAATGAAGAACAAGATTAGAGAATACAAAAAAAAGGTTTAACATGTTTAGTTTGTACATGTTTACAGGGTTCGCGCTTACTCGCAATTTACGCGTCAAATAGGCATTTTTGCTAAACATTGACTCGTGATTTTTTGATCAGCGAGTCAAAATTGACTTGGTAAATTTGAATATCATCAGCCCATATCTTTCTCATCACATTTTAAACTCACTTCATTTTGTCACATGCGGTCTTGTTTACATTTCTAATTAAATATGGCAGCAATTATAGAGATTTGTGGATGCATGTAAAAATATGGAAGTTAGAAAGAATCTAAATTTTGACTCGCATCTTCTGAAATTTGACTCGCAGTTTTCAAGGTTGGGAGTCAAATTGACTCGTAGATATTTTGTCCTAGCGCGAACCCTGTGTTTATAGTGACATTCCATGTCAGTTGTGGGTGTCGCATGTGTCCAGCAAAAATATAACATGTTTTATAAGTGTTGTGATTAGAGTTTATGAGCTGGTGCTCAAGGGGGTGTGATTTGGTTGTTCTTATTTCATGTGAGAAAAGTTATGCTTGGGGAAGGGCTAGTGGCATTTTGAATGTATTTTAGTATTTTTAAATTAGTTTTATTACATGTAGGAACGGTTTCAATGTGTTTTTTTTTTGGTGTTGGAAATTTGTTGTTTTGTTGCATCATTGTTTATTGTCGTTTTAACTCTTTGTTGTGTGCTTTGCTGGAGGCTGGTACTGTTGCATTATATTTATTCTGAGAAGATGAGACTAGCTTCCATCAGAGCATTGTTTGTGAGTTTTCTTGGAAATGTCGTGTTTAGCTATGTAATTTAAATAACTTTTTCTCTTTGTTGCGTGTGGAGTTCGTTTGTTTTTTAATCTGTGAAAAATTTTCCATACATGGAGGACATGTTTGCAATTGCTGTCCGTGTATTTGTTTTCGAACGCGAGTAAAGGGGATATTTTCAACAGGAATGTCATTTATATTTTTAATAAATTGCTAATTTAGTCGATTAGTAAATACGCGTGAATAAGTATAGCTGTTTAGTTATTTTGAAGCAAGAAATGCTGACTAACGAGGAACACTGGCCGACGTTTGAAATAGAATCACGACATGGATGAGATGCAGTTCCATTGGTGACGATAAATGTACTGTGAAGGCAAGTCCCTGTGATCAAGGACCCAAATATCTGGAACCCAGGTGATGGGAGGGGTTTCGAAGTATTGGTGACTGTTTTTTGCTTTGTTTTCCCCGAGGGCGAGCCCGTATCGACGGTGACTGGCTGGCATGCAGTGCCTGGACCGCTATTCCATTTTACTCTCTCACTTGGATTGAGGTCTCCACACGTGTTCATGTGCAATCTACAGCTCGTAGTGCGGACAATTTAGTGTGCTCCTCCTTAACAATTGACTATATTTTATTAATTATGTCAACAAGTGTCGTAATCTTAAGCATAGTAGTAAAGCAATTTCATACCCGGTGCTGGTGCATGGCGGCACTCGTTTTGTAGCACAGGTGGGAGGCCTGTGACAGTAGATCTGAGACAAAGGGAGCCGGGGCATTTAAAGGTCTCGTGCATTTAATGAGCCCAACGTTCAAACGCGACTGCTGATCGGAGGCACCTGGAACCTGCCAAGAAGAGGTTCCAGTCTCTCTCCTCTTACATTGCGGTATTCAAAAGAGGCACCGTGCACGTGTGGCGCTCAAGTTGGGAATACTTACTTCGGAGGATTCCAGGTGCATTCTTAGGAGCAGGGAGTCTCGTGCCATTTCTACTGCGGCCTTGCACCTTAAATAAGGGACCCCTGTCCATGTGCTGGGTACTCAGGAGGTGTATGTGCATAACGAGAGCCATTTAGTGGTGCCGAGGAAGGTTTTCCGCAAAGAGTGAATATGCTAATTAGAAATAGTATGGAGCCATGATCGCGAGGGACCCCTCGTTAATTGTAGTGCACTTTTACGTTGTTTTTGTTGTGTTGAGTACCGTCTGTAAGTACTTTACGTTCTGGATGAATTACTACAAAAATAATTTTTCAAAATCATTGACAGTGTTGAAAGTCGGATGTCAAACCAGTTTTCTGCATCTTTCTTCTTTTTGCCACATTTTACCTTTCGTATGATTTTTACATGATTTCTACAGAAATGGCATTCTGTTTCCTTTTAGCTGTTGCCATCTTGTTTAAAGTTTACACTGATGCAGAGATTGAAAGTTATTTCCATCCAAACATGCCCAAAAGTTGCCTGCTAAGAAATGCCATTCAAGGAGCATTGCACTCTCATTAGTTAACCCAAGACAAGTTCCATATGACATGAAGTGGTACAACACTCTTGGAATGACTTACACCCAATCTTGAAATATGAATATCATTGAAACCCTTGCTATGACAATCATTTCCAAAAGCACTATGCATCATTTGGAACGTTTCTGTTGCCGTTTAACTAAACTTAAAACAAAACCTGATGGCTGCTCGTTGTAAATTTTTACAGGACAAACAAAAATGAAAACTACACAGTGTCGCAACTAACTGTGTACAATTCGAAGCGCTACAAAACAATTGCAGGCTATCAACCAGAATTACGTTCCATAGTTTTCTTAGAGATAGAACCACCAGAATGTTTTATAAAAAAAAATGTTCTTGGAACTTTTTGAATGCACTATGTAGTATTGAATAACCAATGCAATACATGTATTTGTACTTTAAACGTTTTATAATGTCAAATTTGGGGAATCTAGAACAGATTAATTACATTTACATCAATTCTTATGGAAAATTTAACTCAGAAGTCAAATAAATTGATCCGCCTCTTGGAATAGATCGTGTCTTTCTTCTAAGAGTCCACTGTACACTGTTCAGAAATTTCACTCACAGACAAAGAATCTTCTCCAACTAAGCTACTACTCATTGCTAGTATGTTTGGAGAATAAAATCTTTGAAACATAGAAGCAGCTTGACAAGTGTCAATCAAAAAAAATATTTCATGATATCTATAATATTAGGAAAATAAAAAGTAGACAAAAAAGAAAAAGAAAATATTAAAAAAATAAAGTGACAGAAATTGAAATCATAAAAAGCTTCAAGTTAAAGGGGAAGTCCGGACATAATGAAAAAACGGTTAGATATCTTACGTTGCTATTAAGTGTTTCCCCCCATTGGAAGGATACTTCCAGCAGGGCAACACTCCATGTCACAAAGCTCGTATCATCATGGAATGGTACCAGGATCACGATAATGAATTCAACTTACTCCTCTGGCAACCACAGTCCCCGGATTTGAACCCAATCAAACATCTTTGGGCGATATAGAAAAATTCTCTTATAAGTATTTCATTAACAAAAACAACATATCATACAATATATTGCTTACAGAGATAATTTTTGATACAGTCGATGATACTTCATATGGGTGAGACAGGTTATATAGGAGAGAAGCAGCACTATATTTAGACCGGAATCCATAGGAAAGTATGCAGCACATTAACACATTACAGATCTTGTTACAAATATGTGATGAAAACTCATCACTGCTGATATTTTATTCATCATTATGAGGGATATCGGACTCAGGTTCAAACATGTCAGGCTGTAGCAAACTTTTTTTCTCTGTCATTTACATTTTTATAAGTTGCTAACAGCACAGCTAGTATAGGAAAAACACAAGCTGGAGATCAGACTTGATTTCCAATTTTTAGAGATTGCTATTGAGCTATTATTGAAACAAATTATACCTTTCGCATACCCTTTAAGATAGATAAATTTTAAACATAATTCGTATTTGGCTGGACTTCCCCTTTAAATAAAAACTAGATCAATATTATATATATGTAGATTATTAAAAGTTGACCCAGACATTCATTTTTAATAATTTTTGTAATTATAAAATAGACAAAAGTTCACTACTTATTAGGAGTTTTAGCTAAAAGTTACTTATAAGAATACACTTCATCTGTACGTTTATCCGATCCAGTCATCTGTCATTTGCACAATCACTTGAAAACAGAATAACCTTTTCAAATTCTGTTTTCTACAACATGATCGTCAAGGTCTTAGGGCTCTGTTGTATCAAGTTTTCAGGCTTTTTTGTGGACCTCTTCAAATCAATTGCATGTGCTCTAACAGTGACCATTAAGAATACCAAGATATTGCATGTGTTATAACAATCGAATCATAGTGAGAACTCAACAATGAATAAATCATTAGTTTCTATTTATCTTTTAAGCACTGCTGACGTGAGCACATGCAAATGATGATCTTTTTGTCGAGGCACAGTTACTCAACTGCTCATGTTACACTAATCAATACAGTCAAATCTTGATATCTCGAATTTCATGGGAGCAGAAAAAAATTCGAGATAAAGAGGTTCTGAGATATGGAGGGTTAATAAAGGCAATGTGAGAGTACAGAGATCAATAGGAGAAAAAATGGTATGTTTATAGAGTTACGCCACATATACATGGTGCCACTAAGGTCAGAAATGAACAACAGAGGCTTGTCAAATGTCATCATGCAGTGGGGCTCTTGCTGTGCTGCAGTAGAATGTTCAAATAGCTATTTTCGATTGCTGCTATAGAAAAAGAAAGTTAGTGTTGATCATGCTCTTTTAATTTATGAAAAACGGCCCTTGGTTGGTGCCTTATTCTTTATTTTAATTTTCTAAAAAAATGATGCCGAAAATGTTCAAATGTCATGTACACAACAGAGGCTTGCCAAGAAGCTCGAAAATTTTTTTCGCGATTTTTGTTCAAGAATTATCTAATTTTAACAGAAGTGATGTCTTTGACTTTTCTTAGTCTTCATGGGAAAATTTCTCATAATGAAAAAATCTTAACTCTGTAATGTATTTAAATGCTATGCATTTTGCTGGCACACAAAGTCAAAATTTGACCTAGCTAGGTTTTCCAAGAAAAAGTTTTGAGATAAAGTGGGAAAATTAAATTAATTAATAGTGAAAATGCAAGGTAATAAATTTGTTTTCGAGATATCGAAGTTTGACTGTATACCATTTTGAAATCCACATTTCACCTCTAAGTGGCAAAAAAGTGCTATTTCCATCCGCCACTATGCCATGTTGACTTTTTAACTTTCAAGTTAGCGTGCATATGGAACTTGAGGAATTTCGGCACTTGCAGGCAAACTTTTCTACTTTTAGCATTTTTAATTTAAGTTGTTCTAATTTTGGATTCTTAGATAGAAAAACCAAGCATGCAGTGGGGCTCTTGCTGTGCTGCAGTAGAATGTTCAAATAGCTATTTTCGATTGCTGCTATAGAAAAAGAAAGTTAGTGTTGATCATGCTCTTTTAATTTATGAAAAACGGCCCTTGGTTGGTGCCTTATTCTTTATTTTAATTTTCTAAAAAAATGATGCCGAAAACCTGAAAGGACAGCTGCAATTAACAGAAAAAAAAATGGATTCAAATGTCAGGTTAGAAAGCATGCTGGGCAGTTTTCAATGTAATCTGACAACTGTTACATACACTAGTGAAATATATTAAAGGAAATAAATATTTTATAATCTACATTTTATGTAAAAATGGGCTATAAAGTTAAACAGAAATATAATTTAAAGAAGTGCATCTACCTGCCTCTTGAAACTTTCATGAAGATTAAATTGTTAACATTTAAAGGCGCAAACATTTAACATTTTTACATTTTAAATGAGTACACTTGAATTTCAAAACAACAGATTCCGAAAGCAATGGACAAATTTTCAGATGTTCTGGATGGAATTTCGGCGCACCAGACAGAATCTGCTAGTTTCGAAAACGACCAGTGGGAAGGGGGGGGGGTCAATCACTTTTTTTACAAGCAATATGTGGCTTTTATTTTAACATTTACTTACATGTTTATTAGTTATTTTAAGATCCATTTACACATTTACTGTTTTTATTTGCTATGGTTTGATACCATTAAAACAATACCTCAAACCATGGGCAGTTCACATCAATGGACCACTCTCTCCCCAATTGTCTGTTGTTTTGAAGTTCAACCGTATTTATCTACCTACAATTAGATTAGTCATGTTTGAAATACATGTATACATTAATAGAAGAAAAGCTGGAAAGCTTTATCATAACGCTCCATGTGTATTAAGAAACACTCATAAATATATAAGTCTCAATTCAAAATTTAAACTGCAAAAACCATGTAGAATAAACCTATCACAGTCCTAAGATATTATCGTAATTTACGATAATAACACTGCAGGGTATGCATTAAAAAATGTTTTTGCAGCTTAACTAGTGTTTTTTCTTCTTTAAAGCATGACAATTGAAACAATTTCCGGAAACTGATACTGCACCACTGATCATTACCTTCAAACGAACTTCAGGCTGATGAAAATGAAACGAATTTAATGTATAATATGCATCATAGTACTTTAATTATACAGCATATATAATGTATACTTCATTATACATTACATTAATTCACTTTTCATTTGAATTTCCCATTGTCAAATACTAATATGAAACTAGCTTCTCAGAGCGATGGCAATTTCAAACTTCTTCGATATGATGAAATTCAAACGAAACTAGCGTATAATATACTTGGTGATATGCCCGGCGTTGCTCGGTCAGTTTATTTGATGAAATTTTGACGGTATTTCCCTTGCGCCATCTCTTGAGGAAACAAACAAACATAAATCAAGATACAGTCGAAACCCGTTAATACGAACTCGGTTAATACGAAAAATTTTGCTGGCCCGTCCCCGTGAATGATATTTACATGTAAATTCATCCTCTTAATACGAATGATTTTTAATTAAAGTCCGGTTAATACAAAGGAAAATTTCGGAAATTTAGTGAGAAAATAGTGATGTGAATAAAAATTCTAATAAGTTTTCGAAATATGCAATTTTCTAAAATAAAAATTAAATGCTTTCTTTTATCTATTACTACTGACTTCTAAAGAATCACATGTTCTTTCGGGCATGACGAACACCACTAATCACGTGGTGTTCACTAACGCAAATGTGATTGGTTCAGTATGAGAGCGCACTTGTTTCAAAAGAAATTGAATCACATGGCAATTTTAAACAGGAATCAATCGGTCTTCTTCGATACAGACTACACAGATTACACTACGTACTGCTACACAGCTGCTACACCATGCCCGATGTAAAGAAAAAGAAACGAAAGGATCTTTTGCTAGAAGTGAAATTAAAAATTCTAGATGCCGTTGAAAAACCAAATGCAAAAAAGGGCAGATTGCTAAAGAATTTGAAATTCCTTCGTCAACTTTGTCAACGCTAATAAAAAAACGCTGAAAAAATAAGACAGCAAGCAGACACAAGTGGGACACTTAAAGGAAACGGATGCGAACAGCAACACATGAGGAAATGGAAGAGGCATTGCTGAAATGGTTTCAACAAGTAAGTTTACTTTTTTCTATATTGTACACGAGATCGTTCAACAGTGTCTAGATAGAAACCAAGATGGCGGAGTCAAAAGTGATGATGATCCCGGGCAAATTCAGCACTCTGCTCTGTCAACACAGCGTATGATTACTGTGATGGACGATCTCAAATCATTTATTTTGTATGAGGAAAATGTTCCTCCAGATTTATTTACATTATACTCAAAAGTAAATGTTTTAAGCAGAAATTTTGTAATGTCATGTACACAGACCAAAATAACAGAGTTTCTTACTGAAGGAACGGAATAAAAATGTACATATTTTATAACAATAATTTTTCTATGGTTATTTCGAAAGTTATCGGAGTTGATGGATAATACGAATTCCGGATAATACGAAAAAAATTTATGGTCCCGACGATTTCGTATTAACGGGTTTCGACTGTATATTATATTTACCCCCACCCACTCCCTTTGGGGACATGTAAACCTTACTCTGAACCTAACGAACATATGGTGCCAATATGAGCTCAATCGGATAAGTGGTTCAAAAGTTTTTAGAACATTTACAGACGCACCCTGAACCTGAATTTTTATATATAAAGATATCACAGTATATTAATTATGCAGTATATACAATGTACAGTTCATTATACATTACATTAATTCACATGTTTATTTGAATTTCCCATCACACAAGAGGCTTTGTAGCATCTATAGTTCAAAGATGAAAAACTGCAGTTCAAAGGTGATAGAATTTGCACCTTGCGACTTTCACCACTTCCCAAAGAAAAAAGAGCACCTTAAGGGACATGAATTGCATTCTGATGATGAGGTGAAAGATGTCATTCAATCCTCGTGTCACAACAACCCCGGAATTCCTCTCCGAAGAGGTTCACCCGACTAGCCACGCGTTGGCGCAAATGTCGAAAAAGTGAATAGTGCATTACATAGAGGACAAATGTAAATATCAGATACAAAAAGAAATTTTGAAAATCGGTTAACAAATAAAGTTAAGGACCAAGAGGCAAAAATTCTTGAACAACCCTCGTACAATGGTTGCCACAAAGCAATCATTTTACTTAGTAAATTGGAATTGCTTTGTATTTTCATGTAAACATTGAGAAATAAAATAAATGTAAATTTTAAAGTAATTAAATGAAGTAGTTGTTTATTAGGATCTTTAGCTAAATTTAAATTCTCAACATTGATAAAAAGTCACCTAAACTGTGGATAAATACTATAGAAAAGAAATCGAATAAAAACTTTTCAACAATAAAATCTTTATTTACGGATGCACATTGTGCACTACATTCATCGTATTACACTGTCGTTCGAAATGCGCATCCATAAGATTTTATTGTCAGAAAGATTTTTATTCTTTTTCTTTTTTTTTTATTTTAATTCTAAAATTTAAAATGACTTCTGTGTCCGCAGGCAAAAAAATTAAATGAAGGAAAAATCAGACATAAACTCTATTTTACAGGAACATGGGTCAATATGTGCATTAAATGCTTGTAAAAAATCACAATTGCCTTTTAAATCCCAAAGCAAGAGAATTATGGTACCCTTTAATTGCATAATAATCTAAACAACAACCCACGGGTTGTCCCCTAACAGGCCGAAGCCCAACACGGGGTTTTTCTTTTATAATAAAGGACAATCACGAATGTCCATGCCCCAAACGGGATTCGAACCTGCGACCTGCTGGTTGCAAGAGCAATAAGACCTGCATCTCAGTGCTCTCGGCCAATAATGGAGATTTCACTGCGAATGCTGTGGAAGTTTTGTGCAACTATTCTGTTGATGCTGTTACTCAGAAATTTGTGAAAGTGCCTATCAACGAAACTTGTATGTAAATACTGTCTTTGTTTTTGATTTATACCTATATTTGTTTCAGTTCGGAATTTTATTATCACCCCATGATGTTCCCTAGTGAGCTCAATGCGATGCGAGGAGACAGTAGACGAGGTGGGAACTTGCATAGAGGTGCATTATTTATAAGGATCTATGTTAATTTTTAGCTATGGCTAAAGCTTCTTCTTGGAATGTTTGCAAGATAATATTTTTCAATGTGCTGTTCTTATTTGTCAACATATTTTTTCTGGCATTCTAAAAGCTTCCTCTGTTGTTTCCACTCCATGCATGCATATGTGCTTTCCAGAAACACAGAAGTATTGTAAAAATATTAACTGCAACAGGTTATAAAAAGCAATATATAAGTGATACGTGAGGGAGAAAACTGTAGATAGGACTATTTAAGTGAAGCTATTACAATGAATGAACTATCATGATACCTTTTACTAGAAATGTAATAATGCGACAGTATCCATAATGTAGATATCAACAATTTTGCAATTTAATAAAATGTATGGCCAGTCTCGATTTTGCATTGAGAATGAAGGCACAGTCTTTGAAATATTATGCAGCGTTTGATATCTCAAATTTTTTTTTTTTTTTTGGTTAAAGTTTTATCCTTTTTACTTTGAAAAGAAATAGCCGGCTCGATGGCCGAGAGGGTTAAGGCACAGGTCTTATCGCTCTCAGATCCAGCGAGTCGCGGGTTCGAATCCCACCGAGGATATGAATGTTTGTGTTTGTCCTTTCTCTAACATTTCCTCTCGTGAGGTTGGCGTCAGGAAGGGCATCCGGTCGTAAAAAAATCATTGCCAAATCAAAAAATTAACACAGCGGCCCCATGTGGAAATGGGAAAAGCTGAAGATAAATAACAACAACAACTCTGAAAAGAAATAAATATCGCTTTCATCAAATTAGATTTGCAAAGAGATTGACGTGTATTAAATAGTTTATGAAAATAAAACCTTTTTCATTAACACCATATTGCCAGAAAAGAAACAAGTTTAACTCTATTCTTTATAACCTTTTCTTCTGCCACATTTGCTCGAAGGCATCTGCTAACTCCACATTGGTTATTTCTTCAGAATCTTGAAATTTTAAAAATCCATCACCCCCGTGACCTTAAATGATAAAAAATTTAAACAAGAAATATTATTACCATTATACATGTATTATGAAATAATAAGCATAAGGTTACTTACATAAACAAACAAAGAAAATATCTATGTTAGGATGCAACTTCTAGTAAATGAAAGAAAATTTATAAAATGAATTGTTAATTTCTTGTTTGATACAGCCTCATTAGAATTACCTATTTCAATTCATATTTTCAGTCCAGAAAAGATGCAGCATTACAAAGTTTATTACTTAACTCTAACTAGAACACTGGTATTTCTACCTATTCTTTAAATGAAAAACAAATTACAGGCACCTCCTATTTAAGTTTACAATCCTTTCCTGAAAATCAGATATTCTGCAAGAAAATGTAAAATGGGAGCCTTTTTTCTCACTATTATCAAGAGAAAAAAATAATACTTTGATAATATCAAACCTAAAGCTCTAACCAATGCTAAAATTCAAGTACTGTAAGTATACTCTGTTCAACGAAAGAAAAACTGGGCGTGTCTAATTAAATTTCCGATTTCAATTGTTAGACATTGTTGCTAAGTAAAATTAACAATCGCTAACAACTGAAATTGGAAATTTAACTGGACACACCCAGTTTTTCTTTCGTTGGACAGAGTATAAGTAAACTTCAAATCTTCATGAACTTCATCTTATGTTATATTGTTGCTCTCATGGATTCTTGTAAAAAGCTTACCATCTCATGAGAATACAATGGGTGAATTCAGGCAACCAACACATTTCCACTCGTGAATTTCCCGCGAATAGAGTGGAACTGGCGTGAATTCACTAGAAGCGACAAAATGCCGAAAAACAGTGATTTGTTGCATAATCAATGGTGATTGGCATGATAATACGAAGCAGCAAACAACTGATGAATTAAGTAGAAAACTGAAAAGATATGGGGAAAACAATAAACAAAGCGAAGGAGATATTCTAAAATTGTGTATAATCATACTAAACTGAAATGGAAAAAACTTAATTTAACAAAATCCTAATAAATGTGTATATTATTTTAAAAATTCTATATTTTAACCTCTTTAAGACCAGCGTTCGTCAAGCTAGACCCTCTGTTCAATACCATGACGAACATGCGTTCGTCATTTTCAGTTATTAATTCTATTAATGAAATGAAAACGTGGTTTTTCAGGAATGAAAGAGTAAAATCATTTGAAACAGTTTATTCTTTTATGCGTCCATTTTCCTGTCGATAGATGGAACCATTGCGTTTATTCTTTTATTGCTAATTTCAATACTGTTGTACGTTGTATTTGCATAGTAAGCAACAATGCTTTTGCTCCATTTTTGTAAAAAATGGAGGATTATGATTATGTTGATGCAAGTTGAGATGCCAAAGATCCTGATTTTGAAATAAATATTGATTCTGAAACAGAAATAGTCTTACAAAACTGTACATGACGAACGCAGGTTCGTCATTGGTTTGCCAGATAGTACATAAAATCTGGTCCTGGGAGGTATCCTTCCAAATTTAGGCTGGTCGTGAAATGTAAAAATGGTACAAATAACAGTGAATACCATTTTGATGTATGATAGTGTTGAAATAAGCACTGGTTCCATCTATTAAAAAAATAAACCCAATGGTTCCATCTATCGACAGTAAAATGGACTCTAAAAGAAGAAACTGTTCCAAATGATTTCATTGTTTCATTCCTGAAAACCATTTTTCATTTGGTTCATAGAATTAGTAACTGAAAATGACGAACTGTTCGTCATGGTACTGAACAGAGGGTCGAGAAGAGGTTAAACGAAAAATTGGTCAGGTAAAATTACATGATCAACCGGAAAAAGTCAGGGAATATTACACATTCGTTTTGGGACACCCTATTATTGGGAATAGCCCTTAACGCCGGGTCTCAAATAAATGCAGAGTCTCGATTAATCGCCCTGGGGGGGGGGGGGGGGGGGTCCGGACCATTGAATCAAATAGATGCCCGGGCGTGTATTCAAGATTTTACGGTATTCTGATTGCCTTACTGGTCTGTTTTATTATTGTATTATTATTATATCCAAGTCCATTATCCTTTAAATAGTCAAAAACAATTTAAATTATGAATTTATCATGACTGTTTATAGTTTTCCTGGAACAGACTGACTTATAGTGCAGTGGAGGCCACCATGTTTCAAGAACTCTGAATAAAGCAGATATCTGCAACCGATAAGCACATTTTTTATGCCTGCACCAGTTTCCTTTATCCAATGAGCGTTTTGCAGATATTTGGTAGTTCCTAATTTTTGACTTAGCCAACAGATTTAGATTTAATGATAAATCTGACCATACTAGATCCCGGGTGACATCCTGAATGTAATTTTATTAATTCTATTAAAATAAATAAATAAATATAAACATGGCTTTGATTAAATTTTTAGGAGGAAATCAACTATTCAGACTTGGCAATCTCCAAAAACAATGATAATTTTAAATTCGATTTCAAAATTTTCCGTAAAGAAACTACCACGACAACATAATGCATGCCTCTTATAATCATCCGAATAGGCTACTATAAGTTTGACTGGCCATTGCCATCTTACATCGTTTTCATTTTTTTCACTGGCTTTTGGCAACTGAGAAAAGTGGAAGGAAAATCAAGGAAAAAGTGAATTTTCTGTGTGATCTCGAATGTATTGAATTCACTGGTGGTGGTTTCTCAAACAAAGCATGGAAACAGTGGAAGAAGTATGCGTTTCCTAACCTCACCCAATTTGATTCAACATTCTTTGTTATAAACTGGGCAGAAAATGTGTGAAGATGATAATATATAATTTCTCTGACTGTGTAATATTATTAGTTTTACTTATTAAACGTTAAATAAAAACATTTAAAGAAATTCGCTGTTTTATTTTTTTAAGAAATATTATTATTATTATTATTATTATTATTATTATTATTTTGCATACTATTTCGGTCCTATAAAATTAATTTTAATCTCCAATAATACAGGGTGTTCTCAAAAAAATGTACTAACACTTTTTTTTTTTCAGGTGTAACTAATGTAATAGAAGTTTCAGCAAGATGGAGCACCTCCCAATACCATCGCGATGTAAGAGCTCACCTCGATGCAGCTTATCCAAACACATGGATTGGACGAAGGGGTAGCATTGAATACCCTGCGCGTTCCCCAGACCTCACGCCAATGGACTTCTTTTTATGGGGATGCCTCAAGGACAGAGTTTATCGCACAAAACCAAGAACAATTGATGCATTGAAATTGGAAATTGAAAGACAATATCGCGTTACTCCAAATGAACTGTTTCGGGAAGTTTGTGAATCCATTGTTATCATCAGGAAGTTTGCGAATCCATTGTTATCATCAGGAAGTTTGCGAATCATCAGGTTTGTCTGGACAATGACGGTCATTAATTTGAACATTTGCGAACGTGATTCTTTAATTACATTTGTCTTCTGTAATTCAAGACTTTAAACTTGTCTTTATGTTCATAAAAAATATTTTTGTAGTCATACAAAGTGTTAGTACATTTTTTTGAGACACTGTGTAGTTATAGTCTTCATGAAAAGTGATGATTCTCAAAACATCTTAGCGTGAAGTGGGACAAATGTTTTAATCAGTTGCCATTAGCATGTTACGACAGTAGACAGTATAACATGAAATTAAGCCTTCCGAGGAAGGTATAGGAAAGTAGCGGAAGCCCTGAGTTCATCTATTTTTACCCCTTCATCTGCACTTTTTATCACCCCCCCCCCCCCCCCCAAATATTTTTTATCAAAAAATTGATTTTCTAGAACTTAGTATTTAGAAAATATAAAAGAACCCTACATTCTTTATTTTCTCATCATTTTGTCATATGTCGTCATAGTTCTAAAGACCGAGTGACTACCACCCCCACACCACTGATCCCACTGGGACAATTTGGCCAAAACTTCATAGGAATGTAGATTTTGCCTAGAGGAATATGCATATTGAATTTCACTCCTTTACATACATAAATACACATAGATCACTTGGTCCCCTCTAACTCCCACCACCATAATTCCAACCCCAGTGTGCCAATCAAAACCAAACGAAATAGTGAAGGTACTCATGAACACAGTAAGCTAGATTCCGAATTTCAAACTTCTACCTAAAAAAAAAAAGCAGAAATTATGAAGGGGATGGATGGATGGACGGACATTGTGAAAACAATAAGTAGTTCCATTCTTCTGCTACTTAATAATGATGCCATATAGAGGATGTCCAAAAAGTGTGGTAACATGGCAGATATCTCAAAGCTGTCAGGTAGGCGAGATCTCTAACACATTTGAATTGCAGTGAAGCCAATCTGGCCAGCCCAACTGACCTTGAGTGACTCCTTGTCGCCCATTTTCTCAAAATCTTTCACGGGGAAGGATGTGATTAAAAATTGTTTTTAGACTAATGTGGTGTTGCTCTACAGGGTAGCAATCGGAAATTTTTCTCTATTTTTAATAGTTTTTGAGTTAGCAAGTGGATGATCTTAAATTTGGAGGTCAAAGTCAAATTTGAGTGCGGCAATGAATTTCCCACATCCCAATTACCTATAAAACACACTCATCAGATCTCGCCTACCTGGCAGCTTTGAGATATCTGCCATGTTACCAGACTTTTTGGACACCCTGTATATATAAATTCAGCTCTGTACAGTAAATACTACTACTGCCATTCATTGTTCACCTGTTCGCATCAACATAAGATTTACCTTACTTTACATTTACCCTATTTCACCTATCTAAAACACTTGGGAAATTAGAAGATAATCTACTAATAAATATGAATTACACATTGGAGAGAGACAGGACAATTTAAAGGACTTATGTTCATTATTTCCCCTCATCAATTCAATTATGATTTATGAAAATTTATTTCACCTGTCATATAGATAAGAATGTTGCTCCGTTCATCAGTAAGAAGACGTTTTGAACGTGGTGTACTTTTAACATGACGACCAGTTAGAAGACGGATAAAATTTTCCACAGTTACCTAGAATTACAAATTTATGAAAAAAAAATATTTTCACTCAAATGAACAATCAAATTCAATTTTCAGTGTTACTGGATTTGCGAAGTTGGTTGTTCTTTTTCCAATTTTTTTGAGTTTTTTAATTTTGACTTCAGATTTGGACAGAGCATCAAAAAGTAAGTAAAAGTCACAATAGGCACTCCACCATTTAACCACCATTTTGGCCATGCTCCCGAACAGATAGGACACTGTACCTATTATAACTTTTACTTGCTTTTTGATGCTCTATCCAAATCTGAAGTCAAAATAAAATAAACCAATAAAAAAAATTGGCACCAGAATGACCGATTTTGCAAATAAAGTAATTCTTTTCATTAAACATGGGTATGGTAACTCTCGGCTGGTTTATCTTAATTTTACTAGAGAACTATGAACTCAAAATGTTGTTAATCAATTTTATTAAAAAAAAAAATTATATCTGACCTCATAACCTCTATAATCAACTTCAACATCATCACCATACACATTAATGTGTTGATGGGCATTGTTAAAGACACTTGCAGGCCTTGGATTCCTGGCATTGCATGCCATATCATCAGCTACCATCAAAATTATATGACTGGGAAAGAGTATAAACAAAATTGGAATAATATTATAACATATTTTAGCACTGTTGAATTGAAAGGTTTGGGCATAAAACAGTATAAGCCACAGTAAGTTGCTTGACATTTTCTGTTGCTTATCTTTTACTTGAAATCGTTGTGATTATTATTGATCGTGGTATGCCATCTGTGAACAGCAGATTTACTGTATTCATTATTTCATTATGTACGGATCATATTGCTGGAGGACTTAGACCCGATAACTCCATTTTTGTGATTATATGGGTAATTATGTTTTACGCCCGAACCCTTCAATTTATCTTTTCTCATTAAAGACCTTCAATCAAATTAGCCCAATTTTTAGAGGTCATTATGCAAAACTATATAGATGATATCTGTTTAAATTTATACATATTGCATTTAAAAAGTTCCATCATTATACCACAAAAAACACTAAAATTCCAGAAAAAAAAATAACATATTATTGAATCCATTTTCTGCAAATATTCCTTCCCTCTCCATGTACAACATTCGTACAGCCTCTCACCATTAGGAATGGCCATCACATTTCTCTTGATTCCCTCCACATCTTCAAAGAACACTTTAGCTGCGAAAAATGCAAAAAATTTCACTTTTGATTCCAAGTTTATCCTCAAATCAATATACAAGGTATCCATAAAAAGTCTGACACATTTTATATGTATATTACCAAAAAACTAATAAAGATAAACAAAAACGTATTTCAGACCCCCAACGTGTGCTCCTTGGGTCACACGGAGGATATCCAGCCAATAATCAATTTCTTGACATGTGCTTTTGAGCATATTGACATCCACCTTGTTAATAGCAACCGTGATTTGGCATTTCAAATCCGTAACGTCCTTAACTTTTGTCTTGAACACCCGGTCCTTCGCGAACCCCCACAAGAAAAAGTCCCGTGACGTAATGTCGGGTGATCGAGGGAGCCAAGAGATAGGTCCATCTCTTCCTATCCAACGATGTGAAAATTTTTCCTCCAAAGTGGCACGAAAAATTGTCCCCCAGTGTGGTGGTGCTCCATCCTGTTGGAAGAGAATATCGGGCCGCAGTTCATCTAATTGCAGGAATACAAAATTCTGCAACATGTCTAGATTTGTAATGGAAGTAACGGTTGGTTCCACAAAGAAGAAGGGTCCTAGTATGTGATCGTGCATAAGCCCGCATCAGACATGGACTTTTGGGCTGTCTCTTTCCATTTCACGGAAACAGTGCAGGTTTTCAGATCCCCAAATGCAAACATTGTGGCGGTTAACAAGTCCGGAAACGTGGAATGTCGCCTCGTTGGAAAACGCAACATGCTGAAGAAAATATCCACCGTCTTCACTCTTGTTTAACATATAAACAGCAAAATTCGTATGTTTCGGTCTGTCATCTGGTTGGAGAGCTTGTACAAACTGAATCTTGTATGGATACAATTGTAATGTCTTATGTACGATTTTATGTACCGTGGATTTAGGCAACCCCAATTCTCTGGAAGCTGTCCTCATCAATTTTCTAGGGCTCTGATGAAACGCATCCCTAACTCTTTCCACATCCTCATCTGCTATGCTTGGGAGGCCTGAACTATTTTTGCATAGTAACTGCCTGTTTCCAAAAATACCTCTTCTCACAATCCAAAATGCTGTTTCAACATGATGGATCCTTATTAAATTGTCTTTGAAAATTTCTCGAAGTCTGAGTCACTGATTTCGTTTCAATAAACCAATACATTGTCCCTGCTCTCTCCTGTGGAATAGCCATCTTTTGTTTTAATAACCGGATGTACAGTTCCTGCACTCTCTCTAGCGGCGAAATTGTGAAACACAATAATACTTTTCAGTTAGTTTAATACATGTATATTGAAATCCATTTCTGTTTATCTTTATTAGTTTTTTGGTAATACACAGATAAAATGTGTCAGACCTATAATGCACATGTACACCCTGTATAATTCAAGAAGCATCACAAATACAACATTGTACTTCTAATACATCGTTTTCAATTGTAATTCTTTATTGTGGATTTAAGCTTGGGGAAGAGTAAGGAGTCTGAGGAAGCCAGGTCTGTGCAAATACAAAGGGTGTTCGATATTTTCAATGTACATGTACTTATAGTCCATAGATCAGATCTTGAGCCCCCGTTTCTAATTGTTTCTGCACACGATGTCATGACTGATCATCGATTATGTCTTTCCAGTGTGATTGTTATAACAACCATGCTCTATCCAAGGTTCGCATTCATCTGTGCAAGGCAGAGTGTGAATGATAATCAACCATGGCGGATGCTATGGCAAAAGCTCCTTGATAGAATTGTTATTATTTTACGAGGTCCATTCAAGTTATAAGGTCTCCAAATTTTTTTCTCTGCAGTGAGAGTAAGTAGAAAGATCCGGATGCTTTTAAAATTTTGCGGGAAATATTTCGTCTTTACTAACATAGATGGCAGCACTATACCGTGAACGGCGTGAATAGATGGCAGCACTATATCGTGAACGGCGATGTTTCATATACTTAAAATGGCGAAGTTTAATAATAATCAACATGTAATAATTCACTTTCTGCACTTGCGGGATGAAACACCCATCGAAATTCATCGCCAATCGAGTGAGATATGCGATGAAGGCGTTATGAATGTTAAAAATGTGCGTTCATGGGTGAAAAAGTTTAAAGAAGGTCGAGAATCATGTGAGAAGGAACCGAAGCAGACTCGACCACGAACCAGCCGGACGGAAGTCATGATTGCTCGTGTGGAACAAGTTGTTATGGAAGACCGTCGCTTAGGTGTGCATGATATTGCCTCTAAACTTGGCATTTCCATGGGGTCTGTGGAGTCCATTTTGCATGATGAGCTGAAAATACGGAAAGTTTCTTCAAGGTGGGTCCCACGAATGCTGACCGATGAGCATAAGTCTGCGCGGGTGGTAATTTCTCAGCAGATGTTGACACGTGATGAGGCAATGAATGATGCTTTCTTTTCATCAGTTATGATGGAAGAGACGTGGATTCCATTCCTTAACCCCAAAACGAAACAATCTGATTCACCGCCAACGAAAAAATTTCGAGTCACCGCCTCTCCTGAGAAAGTTATGGTGGCCATATTTTGGGCGAAAGGCATAATCCTCACGTACTGTGTTCCAAAGGATACAACTGTTTAAGCTAATTCATATGAAAATGTTTTGAGAACAAAATTCCTTCCAGCACTGCATGAGAAATGACCAAACAAGACTGGACGGGTGCTTTTTCATCAAGACAACGCCCCTGCTCATTGGGCACTCCTAACACAGCAGTCTCTTCAAAATATCAACTTTGAGATGGTTTTCCATGCTCCATAGACATCAGACCTCGCTCCTAGCGATTTCTGACTTTTTCCAATCAAGAAGGACACTCTCCGTGGCCGCTCGTTTCCCAACCGAGCTGCCATTGCTTCAGCGATTTACCAGTGGGCAAAACATACCCCTAAAGAAGAGTTCTCAGCAGCCATGGAATCATGGCGCCGCTATTGTGAAAAATGTGTTCGACTTCACGGTGATTATATCGAGAAGTAACAGTGGTTACAACTTTCTGGGTTAAGTATTTTGTCAGGAAAAGATTTGGAGACCTTAGAACTTGAACGCACCTCGTATATTATAATATCACTAAAACGTTAAGAATAAATATATGGGTTGAAATAAATCACGTTACGTGCCTAATTATTTGTGGAATATTTCTCTACGTATTTTTTGTAGAAATATTTATTTATTTTTTAGGACTTTTAATGTCCTTTTTGATTTTTTCTGTAATTCGACGAATTATTTTTGTTAGCTTTGTCTTCAACAACATTTTTACTTGGGTGATTGGTGTCTGCTTTCCCTTGCGTGGTGTGTGGCTTTCTCCTTGCGTTTGCGCAGTTTTGTTGCGCTCGCGGGCAGAAAACTTTTGCTGCGTTCTACTGATCGGAGTGGGAGTTAATTCTTGGTCGGTGGCTCGACTAGCAAGATGGTTACTGCATCGTTCCTGATAGGTGTTGGGATGGTTTTGCCCTTGTGTTTAGGGCACCGCTGTTCCAATGCATAGCTCGAAGTCCTTTTTGCTTTAACCTGTCAATTCATGGATGTTGGGATGTCTCGTCTAGAACCTTATAGTTACCGGACTTCAGCGTCTCCGATTGCCCGCATTTGTTGTCTTTCAGCCGCTGTTTACCTGCTTGCGTTCGCCGTCGCGAGCATGCATAACAGTGGTCGTGGCCGGTTTCAGCGTTTCCTGCCATGTTCGAACTGAGGATGACCGGATAGCTTAGTTTTTCGTCATCCAGTGCCCCAGCGTTAGGCCTGTGCTTCATGATGTAGGCTTTCTTTTCGATTCTTCCGTCCGAGGTTTCCAGAGTTCCTGTTGGAAGGGTTTAGCTTTACCTTTTTCATACTAACATCTTATTTAACTTTTCTGTCTTATCTGTCCATTCCTTTTTATTATTAGTTTTAGCTTCTGATTTATATTTTCCTTATCTAGGTGTATTGCCTGACTAGTATCCTGCAGTTATGCCTCTTCTGCTTGTTTTTCCAGGTTCCTCGGACTTGCCATCTTGACAGTCATCCTGCTGCTCTGTTTATTTGTGGACTGCAAATCCTGGTTATCCTCGTTACGGTGGCTAGACGTTTCCAGTGGGACGTTTCGTGATTTCGCCTTCCTAGAACTGTTGAATTTCATTTGATGTTGTCGTTGAAGACTTTTTGATGGATTATTTTCGTAATTGCTATTGTGTATCTATGTCTTTAGTTTTTTATTTCTAATTTAATTAAATGTCTTTGCATTTATGTTATGTATGGGTTATTGTACTACAATAAAGAACGATTTATTTGGATACCGCTACTTTATTTTTATGTGGATTTGAACAGTCGCCTTTTGGCAGTTTTGGGGTTTAACTTTGATATAAAGGGTGTTTTCTGGGGATTTAATATCTGTACGTAAAAGCAGATTACAATCAATATGTGCAAAATAAATGATTGGATAAAAAAAAAAAATCTCAAAAAATAGCCATATTAGAAAAAAAAAAAGTACAACAAAGAAAAAAAACTCACAAAAAAAAAACCAACAAACAAACAAAAAAAACAAACACAAACGCTGACCACGTGTTTAGTAAATTTACTATAAAAGAATTAAATAAATAAAAGTGGCTAATATAAGTTTAAAATGTTATAATTCTTTGAATTACCTGTCTGGAATGCCTAAACGTTTTACACTATGATACATGGAAAGGACATTGGCGACATGGCGGTAATTAAACCAAAATCGGGATGTGCAAACAAGAACAGCCCAATTGTTCGTGTGACCGCTTGAAGTAAAAAATTCTCCAATTTCCTGAGGAATCAAATATTTTAAATTACTTAATGATTTCTAAATATAAAATGCAAAATCATCATACAAGCAAATGTATTCACATATTTAAAAAGGTCTCCCTGTTAAATGCAAATTTATTCCTATTCTTTTCTTACATCAAAGGCACTAAGACAACATATTAAAAGGCCATTTTAATTGTGATCCTCATCATAGTTCCTGTTTATTAAAACTGGAGTCCAGATTTGGAAGTAGGCAGTTCAGTTTTTGCTTTTACAGGCATTGGTGTCTACAAGCTAGCATGGAATAATTATTGTCATTTAAAAAAAATGTTATCCTACAAATTCTACTACCAAATAGATGCAAAATAACAGTTCCAAATGAAGAGAACTTTGTAAGAATATTACAAGCCAAAGCCACGTTATAAGATTCTTTACTCCACAGCATTTTTAAACAATAAAGCATTCATTAATATCATACAAGTGCATTAATACCGTAATTATGATAAGAAGCTGTTGCACTGCATTTATCATGTGATAAAAAGCAAGGGACTTTTAAATAATAGTTATTAAATAAAAATAAAAAATAAATAATAATTGACAAAATAATTAATAAATAAAAAATAAAATCAAAATAAAACTAGAAATATATAATAAAATAAAAAGCTGAGGTTTTGAATAGAGACTATCCTTTATCAAAGCAAAAAGGATAGTCTCTATCCGAAACGTCGGCTTTTTATTTTATATCAGTGGAAGGATGGATCATAATACAGTTCCTATTAACTAAACAGGTGGTGGCCTTACAGTATAACAGAGGGACATCAGGAGTTCCAACTAGTTTCGCCATTTATTCCCGGCTTTGTCAAGGACATCCTTTTCTCTTATAATAAACCTGTATTGTCTTCTAAGGATATTTTGACATTACAAAATGTATGTTTTTTTATTCACAATCACCTGTTTATTTTTTTGCTTGAGTCCATTTTTATGAGTCATTGGTTTACTGCCTCCGAGTTGCCATAGCAATGCAATGAGCTTGATCGCAGAGAGGGAAAAGGAAAAGATGATGTTTCTGGGATAAATCACTGGTGGTGAGGGATTTGAGTGGGAAAATATAACAGAAAAATGCCAAGCTCAAAATAAAATCCTAAACGCTGATTGGTGGAAATTCTTTCCACACAAAAAGGCGAAGAGAACAAAGGGATTTTGCTTCCTGGAGAGAGGAAGAAGAGAGATCAGCGGTGAGAAGCGCGAGTCATGGCAAAATAGCTTATGCATGGAGCTGGGCCGTACCCAGAAATTTGACATTCTCAAAACGGGAACGGGGAAGAAATTTCAAATTTATTTTGACCTAAGCGGAATTTTGAATTAACCGACTTTGCCATTTTCATTTTTTATTAATCTTCTTCTGAAAATTAAAAAAAAAAAAATAACATAAAATTGCTTATTTTTTTCTGGGCAACTATTTTATGTGTTGATAAATTTTTCAAAAAATACTGAAACATTACCCAGAAATGAAATAGCGTATATGATACAAATAAAAATATCTGACTTATTCCAAAAATTTCCAGACCAAAAGGATCATTTATGAATTCACACACACAAAAAAAAATTCTCACATTATATCAGAAATCATTTTTTCCCCTTCAAAGCATGGCTGGGCCTAAAATAGTTAAAGGAACTGATATTCTACTGTCAAACTCTATTTCAAGATCTGATCTAACCTATTAATGTTATCAACAAGTCTTGCTGACTACTTTATTAAATGAACTATATGTAATCTCTGGCCCTGTTCATTACAGAAGTACATTTGATTATAGTCATTATTTTGCTGTTTAATTAGCCTTCGTTAGACTGAATTTAAAATACCGGTAAATATAATAATAAATTAAAACATAAGATTAGGCTGTATTAAAATATGGAGTTTATTTATAAAATTTTCCAACCTCTACTTTTCCACTCCTGGTTCTGTTTAGCTGAAACAATATTATCAGCACTATACTAATAACAGAAAGATGTAGTGATGATTTCCTTGGAATCTTCATTACTTTATTTTTGTATATCGAGATCCAAGAGATAATAAAATGGAAGTTCACCTCTAAAAAATTCAAATATAAACATGAATCATTAAAAATATTATAAATTTTGCCAAAGATTTATATA
This sequence comes from Rhysida immarginata, assembly GCA_023313115.1. Taxonomy (NCBI): domain Eukaryota; kingdom Metazoa; phylum Arthropoda; class Chilopoda; order Scolopendromorpha; family Scolopendridae; genus Rhysida; species Rhysida immarginata. Next base: position 222,797 of record JAHWFO010064448.1, on the reverse strand, counting down.
GGGTGGTCAAAAAAGCCTGTACCCCTCAAATTACTTGATAACTATCGTAGAATTTAAAAATCTGCTAACGACAACAAATAGTAAGTCATAGGTGGACTATTAGTGACCTCCCTATGACCTGACTGTGCTAATTAGGACATGGACAAAATTTATCTCAAAACCGTAACAGATAGAGACCAATTTCCAATTATAAACTTGTTCCTCATTAAATTTGAACATAATAAAAAAACGCATGAAAATTGGATCACCCAAAAACGAGACGAAAACATTGCTACATGTAAATCATGTCAAAAATCCATCCAGTTCTGTATATTTCAGGAGAATCTCACAACAGCGCCATCTTCCTGTTCAATTGGCATAAACATATACATTCACAAATGTGCAATTCATTGTACAATACTATGGCTAGGAATAAAGGAAATGACTATCATGGTCATGTGCTGCTAATGAGAATGCTGCTGCTGCAGCTTGGCTTTATCACAACAGACATCCAAAAACGTAGAACTGTTTCCATTTCATTTTTGAGTGACCTATTCATCCGATTATGATGCAGTTTGTTTATTGGTTCACATTAACTATAATTTTGTAATTGAGTTTGTAATTGGAAATTGGTCCCTCTCTTTTATGGTATATGAGATAAAGAAATATTGCATATGTCCTAATTTGTTTTGGTTTTCAAAGAAATTTTGTATATGTCTTAATTTTCATAATCAGATCATCAGAAGATCACCAACAGATAGCCCACCCATGACTTCCTGTTTGTTTGCATTAATTGATTTTTAAATTCTACAATAGTTATCAAGTAATTTGATGGATGTAGACTTTTCGACCACCGTGTACATATTTTTTAAATACATTGAGTTTATTAACAAATTTCAAATTCTCTTCAACATGTAATTTTAAATTTGTAACATTTACACTCATTCAAAAAAGTTTATGTACATGTATAAAATCATACATGCTTAAAAGAAAAGTTACAAAGAAATCTTAAAATAAATTCTCTTTTAAATGAAGGTAGGCATTGCTTCACACAATTCCATTAAAATATTCCATATCAAATGCAAGAATAAATCTCAAAAGAGTGAAGCTAATACAACCTTTCTATAGTGCTCGGCACGAAAGAAAAAGGAAATCGGTGCATGCGTAAATGAAAAAAATTCGTTCAACCCACCAGAAATGGACAAAAAACGGAACATTAGTTTTACCTGGCATTCCCTTAGTGAAAGTGCAGCTGAAATGAAACAGAAACAGATCTTTCACCCAATTAATCAACAGGCTGAATACGATACTCCAATTGCCTTGTGTTCTCTTTTGTTACAGTATCACTACTATATCCTTTAAAGAGTTAAAAACGTTATAAATTATGATTCTACTTTGACTTTTTATAGTTTTTCTTGAGCAACAGACTTATAGTCAGGTCGCCATATTTCAGAAACTCTGAATAAAGGAAGATACATACAATAGATAAGCAGTTATCTATACATGAGCCCATTTCGTTTTTCTTTCGTGCTGTGGACTATAAATAAATATTAACTGAGCCATAATTCACAATAAGCTATTTAATTAGAAGCAAATCTTAATACTATCTTGAGAATAAATTAAATATCTAAAACTAGTACAACTCTGCAGAATGTCTATATCTTTTTTCTTAGAAAATTTGTAACAATCCCTTAAATTCAATATAAAGTTTGTAAAATAGAATGTTGTTAATGTAAAAACTGATGCACTTTTAAGAAAATAATAAATGCATTTTAGACTTTCACAAATATTTGCTTAAAGTGTAGCAGTTTTCACATAAACAAAGTTTATCTACAATTTTATACCCCCCACCCTCAGATTAAATGAAAGTCTTTTGGAATTAAACTTTTGACAGCAATATCCAAAATATAAACTTACCTTTATAATTCCAAAAAATTAAAGATTAAGTAAAACTTTCTATCTTCAATTTATCAGAATCTTTTTTTCAATTTGAATTACCATGTATATTTTTGTAATAGTCACTACAATTGTTTCATAACAATATGAAATATCAATTTCCTGATGTCACCCGATTCTTTCCCATATCACTTGTCTGAACATCATGAAATATGTTAATTAACCCAAGCCAAAGTAACAAATACCTGAAAAGATCCATAAAAAATGCTGTCAACTGGAAATTTTTACTTTTAAGACACATTGATTATTCTATGGTATTCACAGATACAGTAAAAAAAAATATTAAAAAAATTTTTTAAGCACATACTTTAAAAAAGTGTACTAAAAAGTAAAGAAACATGTTTTTTGGTGCCTCTCGTTTAAATAGGAATTCATACAATTAAAATATGGTAAAAGTATGACAGTTAGTTTGATGCTATACTTTACTTTTACTTTTCCTCTTTTACCTTTCGATATATAGGATGTTAAAGGGAAGTCCAGCCAAATATGAATTGTGTCTAAAATATAGCTACCTTAACCCTTAATTGCATGGTTTTTTTAATTCATGATTTAAAAATTATATTCAGTGTTGGTATTGGACACAAAACATAGGGAAAATAGTAGAAAAATTCTATGCTTAATTTTATCCTTCCAAAAGCAGAATTTTTGTCAAAAGTATATGCAACACCATGTGCTAAAAATCTTGAACAAATTAAGATATGAACAAACGGACTGCACCATTGTTTTCCTTGGAAAATTCTAGCCCGAAATCATGTGCCCCATGACCATTTAAAACCCATCCAAGATACCGCCATCCCGATTACCTGCACCATATGACTTCCTCCTAGGCTAATATGTTCCCACATGGTGGTTGTCTGTCAATTTCCACAAACACGAATTGTACAAGGGGTGGTAAAGGACTTATGGCCCACCCTGTAGTTCATATAATTCTCACTAGTGACTGTGAGAATTTTTTTCTTTCTGTTGTTGCAGATATGTAACAAGATGCATGTAAGGGTAAAAGGGTATCTGATAGGTATAATTGTTTAGATAATCGATCAATAACTATTTCTAAAAATTGAAAATTATTAAGCACTCTTTGATGCATGCATGCAGAGAAGTACGCACAGTGATGTGATTTGTTGACGCAGTGAACTGGCATCGCTAAACAGTCTAATAACCAGCGCGTTTTCCCTATTGAAGCTGTGCTGATGGAAAACTGTATAAAAATTTAAACGACTGAGAAAAAAATTTGATAATGCCCAACAACTGTGAACCCTAGTCTGATATCCCTCCCACTGATGAAAGAAACATCAACAGCGACGAAAATATAAATGAAATATTTATAGCATGATCGGTAATGGTGTTAATGTGCTGCATGTATTCCTGACTGAATCTAGTGCTGCTTCTCTATGTATCCTGCCGCACCTGTATGAGGCATCATCGACTGCATCACAAATCATTTTCAGTGTGTGATGTTTTGTGTTTTTGTTAATTACTATTGAATATTTTGAAGACAATTTCACTATATCATGAATTAGCTACTTAATTTAAAGATATCCAACTGTACTTTCATTTTGGGTGGACTTCCCCTTTAAATAACCAATGGATGTATTTGAAATTTACCCTACTGAGACCAAGCTTGTTAGTAAAGAGACAAAAACAGCATCTATGCTGTCAATGATTAGCAAAATATGACTTGATAATTTCGAGAGCGACAATACTTGTGCCTTAGTGCTCATGGCCATTGAGCTAACTAATATTAAATATACAGTGGAGGACTGCCAATCCGGAATGCTCAAGACTAGAAACCTTCTAGATTCGTGGTTTTCCAGATATTTTTAATGCATATGTGCATATTTAATTAAATAGTTTATGATGATGGTTACTTAAAATTTCATTTAAAATAAAAGTTTTCACACTTATACCTTTAAAGCAATTATTATAATCCAGATTTGTGGTTTCCGGATTTGCCGTCCTCAACTGTAATTTGAAAAATAAGATTTACAGGGTGTCCGAGATTTGTTGGACACTTTATTTGAATTATGGTGCAAGCCATAAAACGCACATTGCCTTCTGCTGTATGGTTAACACGACTAATGAATACTAATGCAGAGGACTTCGTGACGCACCTAGCGCCATCTAAGAGATATTTTGTGTATAAAATTATGCAGAACAAAAATGTAGACATTCTGTTAGTCAGACGTAATTCAAACACCCTGTTACTACTTATAGTTTATTATTAATTTAATTTTTTAAAGTGTCCAAATATTCTCCGATACCCTGTATTTTATTCTTTTTGATATAGTATTTTAATGTTATAATGAACCTATTATGTAGTATTTTCATTTTAAAATTTAATAGTAAATGAACTGCCACACTTTTACCTTTTTTAATTGAATGAATCATATTTAACTGAGAGGCATCAAGAATTTTTTTTTACTTTTTAGTGCACTTTTTTAAGTTAATGTGTTTTAAATTTTATTTATTTATTTTTTTTTTTAATATTTTATTCTTTTTGGTCTTGGATTTGTAATCAATTTTTACCCATGATTTTGCTACAAATATGTGAAAATAAAGAAAACCTGAAGAGGTGGTCCAATCCTGCATTGCAGTGTTTCTCAAACATTTTTATATAACAACCCAACAAATTTGTTTGTATGAGTATCGCAACCCTATATTGGGTAAGATTTGGATACTGTTGCCTCTGATTTGGATACTTATAGTGTTTATATAAATTTTCTAACATTTTGCAACCCCTAAAAATGTATGTGCCATCCACACAGGGTTGTGACCCAAAGGTTGAGTTACACTACTCAACTGGGATGCAAATTAAATGAAAATCAAATATTAAAGAACTAAAAAAACTACACCTCAACTATTTAAACATTTATAAACTAAAATTTAAAATGAACCCTTCACTCCAAATCACATAGAGCACACCTAAGTTTGCACTACAATATTCCTTCCCTCTTTACAATTTAAAATCCATGTAATGAAATAATACAGGGGTTATAAATTCTATCAAAAATATTTACATCATTTACACAACTATGTACAAATTAAAAACATGTATCAAAATAGCTACACAGTCTTCAAAAATATATACAGGGTGATTCAAATCGTGTGTAAAACAATTTAAGGGGGTTTTATAGAGGTCAAGGTAAACACAGAAAGTCCTATGAACATGGGTCCGAATTTGAACTATAACTGAGATATGAACAGAAATAAAAATGCCTCCACCAAGATCAACAAGTCAATAACTCAGGTTCTGTAACGCCTATATTAATGAAATTTGGAGGAATAGCAGGGTACATAAGACTGTGTATCCTGTTAAAATTTGATCGAATTCCAACAAGAAGTTACGCAGTCAACATCATAACACGTGTTCACTTGTGAGTACTAACCAGCACTTGTTACAATTTTAACTGCGTAACTCGGAAACTTCTCGTTGGAATTTGATCAAATTTTAACAGTATACACAGTCTTATGTACCCTGCTATTCCTCCAAATTTCATTAATTTAGGCTTTACAGAACATGAGTTATTAATTTGTTGATGTTGGTGGCGGCATTTATATTTCTGTTCATATCTCAGTTATCGTTCGGACCCATGTTCATAGGACTTTTTGTGTTTACCTTGACCTCTATAATACCTCCTTAAATTGTTTTACACACGATTTGACTCACCCTGTATACAATTTGGGGTATGGGTTCATTTTTCCTTTTTGTTAATAAATGTTTAAATAGTTGAGATGTAATTTTTTTTTTTTTTTAGTCCTTTAATATTTTAATAGATTTTCTCCAACGTACATTTTAATAGATCAATGAAAATTAGTTTTTAACTCTTTTAAAGAATTCAAATTTTGAAAATTTTTAGATTGGATTGTATTGTCACTGGAAATGAATCATCGTGCCAAATTTGAACAATGGGAAGTGGGTTAGAAATTAATTTACAGTATTGAACGAATCAGGTAGCATCGCCCGAGTGGTAATAAGCAAATAGTGCGCACTCGAGCGGAAATCCGCAAAAGGTGCGCATCCGAGTTGTGAGTTCAGTAAATTGTATAAGAACATGGGTTCTTTATTGGGCAAGCAGTAACATAACAGGGGATCAAGGCTACAAAATGCAAGATGGTCCAACGCTCCGTTTATTTAAGAAAATATGAGAAATTTTGAGTAAATATTAATTTTGTTTTCTTTAATTAAACAAAGACATTAAAAACAGAATGAAAAAAAACAAAAAAAAAACACCAGGGAGTAAAAGTCAGATAAAAATCTTTTGGGTAAGGTTGTAAAAGAGGAAGTCTGGTTACATTAACACTCCGTTGATCACATCTTATCTGAGACATAAATGAAGACAAACAACTTTCTTAATAATTACATGGTGTTAGACATCATCAGTGAACTTCCTTTCATCTACCTTCTTAGCTTCTGTCAGTAAACCTTTAGGAATTCATTTAATGGTTTGTGCATCACACACTACTCTATTTTAAAAGAAAAATAGAAATGTATTCAAATAATCTACAGAATCAGTTGAGATGTCCTCTTAGAGCAAAATACGTCAATTTTTTTCAACCAATCATTTTGATTCAATCTTATGTCCATTCATGATGTGGCAGACATCCAACCTGAAGTTTAAATTTTACAAACTTCATTAGTAGACACAGAGCAATGTACAGGATGTCTCAAATTAAAATTAACATTTTGTAGCTCGTTACAGCAAAAACTATTCATCAGGAAATCATAAAGCATTTTAGGAATGGCTTAATTACTTTTGTTGTCCTTCGGATATCATCGTTTTATTAATTTTTACACTTCTCTTCATTACTATTCAAAAAATAGTCAAAAGGCAATCCAATTCATTATATGTAACTCTTAAAACCAATGCTGAAAACGTCCACCTTTAATATCTTGCAAAGAAGCTGTACATTAAAGCTGGCAATGAATGTTACTGAGCATAAAAAAAAAAAAAAAAAAAAAAAGTTAATTCCAAAAACAGCAATAGAGGGCGTACTGTAGCTTTATAGAGAACGTATCAATGAACTAAACAATTGTTACAATTTGAATTATAAAACATGATCAATATGATGTCCACCATTGTCTTTTACAATTTGCAAGCATAAAATAGAAATGTTCAAAGGATTGAAATCAGTGTATGCCTTGAAATGTTATGCACATGGCATGCTATGCTGTTCTTAAGATATGACCGAGATGAAATGGGATCATGATAGACCAAGTCTTTGAGATAGCGCCAGAGCCAAAAATCGCATCAATTCAAGTCTGGGGAAGAGTAACATTCGATGACATGCTAAACAGTTATGACTTTGGTTCTGCATTAGAAGTTTTACATAACTGAAATAAGGTTCTGCCAGTATTTCATCTTAAAATGAACCCTCTATTGGTAGTTTATGGAACTAGCTTTCTTGCTCTGGAAAAAATTCCCATCATGTCATTACAACATTCCCAAATGTTCATGATTTTCAGACGAATTGTTTTTGCTGTAGCGAGCTATGAAATGTCAGCTTTAATTTGAGACGCCCTGTATCTGAGTGGCCATTTAAGTTTGGTTTCTACTGAAACATCCATTCCTTTTCCTCAATTTTTACATTGTTAATTTTCTTTATTCGAAGATTCAGATGATATCCGTAGTGACAATGAAGAAAGCCAAAATAGGACCACGACTCAGGGAATTTGCACTAATGTGGAAGATGAAGATTATCTCAGAAGAAACTGAAGGATTAGATGAGAGTGACATAGATTCATCTACAGGTGAAAAAGATAAATAGGAGTATTTGGTAAATGACAAAAAGACAAGGACAAAGTAATATAGGAAAAGCAAAGAAAAATCTCACACAGAATGTAAGTATGATTGGGCCAACAACGAAGGCAAATGGGATTCCGTTAAACGTGGAAATGCTTATTTGATTTGTTGGATATGACTGCGACCTAATCAATATATTACCAGCATATACAGGATGCGTCTGAAACCCTGTCGCAAACTTCGCATGCATACTCCCCATGGCCAAATAAGAAACAGATGTCCTGTCAACATGGGTCTGAAACACAACCGTTAACGCGAAAAATGGAGTCCAAATGTGGGTGCAACTGTTCGCGCTTGCAGTGAATTCGACCCGCTATGCGTTCTGTACTGGGGACCAATATCGACAATTTCCCTGATCCGCTCGTCAGCCAACCTCGCAGGTGCACCCACATTTGAACACCATTTTTCTCGTTAAGGGTTGAGTTTTAGACCCATGTTGATAGGGAATTTGTTTTTTATTTGGCCATGGGGAGTACGCATGCGAAGTTTGCGACAGGGTTTCAGAGTCATGCTGTATAATAATTACTCCTGAATCATACATGTTTTACACACTCCTCCGGAAAACAAACACAGAGAACAATGCTTTCAAAAAAGGAAGAATTCTTGTTTCTTATGTATTCCAGAATAAAATTAATTTTAAAAAGTGTGCTATTAATATAAGAATACACCTATATGGTAAGAGTGATGAAGGGATAAGAGATGTGGAAAAAAACCTGAAATCATTACATAAGAAAATTAGAGCAGAGATAGAAGACAAAATACGTTAAGACAAATAAAATAGAAGCAGAAATGATAGACAAAATCTGTTCAGCATATAAAGTCCCCAGAATTAATAGACGGCTCGTGATCATCTTCCAAACAATGCTTAATATTTCGAGACTCAATTGTCAAATTATGTTATTTGGAAATGGAAATAGAGATCTTCCTCGAAGGGTATTTCTCAACAGTCTTGAGAAATCATTAATTCAAGAAAGACTATTCACAAACTAACCTAGCCTTCCATTGTTAATATCTGTACAACACAAAATCATTATAGACTGATTACCCTGTAACGAAGAAACCTATAACAGGGTGAGTCAAGTCTGTTATCCCCCCCTCCTATCTGGGATAAAAACATGAATATGTAAATTTTACTAAATGCAATGAATAGGATGTTGAGGGTTACCTACTGATCATACACTCTGATTTCAACTATTCAAATTAGGATTCTAATCTGATGTTCTAAACCGTAAGAGATAGGTAAAAATTTCCAATTATAAACCTGTTCGACATCTAATTCTGAACAAAACAAACAAATTTTTCCAAAATCTGATCAACAGATCACCCAAAAATCACACTGGAACCTCCACAGTTGGACGTTTGGGTCTAGCTTAAAAGCAGTCATGTGACAGAAATGAAGTCATTTCAAACAGTCAATCTGCAACAGTTAGTCCAAAAGGTGTTCATTGTGAAGTCTCATCTGCACCATAGAATAGTTCTGCATGCAACTTCAATGATCCTATTACATCAACAAAAATGGTCTGTTATGTTTCCTGAATCAGTTGCAGATTCTAGTGTGAGATTGTATTAATATTTTGGAGGTTGCAAAGCAATTTTTGGGTGATCCGTTAATCGAATTGGGAAAACCTTTTTTTTTGTTCAGAATTAGATGGCGAACAAGTTTTTATTTGGAAATTTTACTCCATCTCTTCAGGTTTTTAAGATATCATCTACATGTCCAATTCGCATAGATAAAATCTGAATGTACCATCAAAAAAGTTATCTTCAATTTCCTACTCATTGTCGTTAGTAGAATTTACATATCTATGTTTGTAGCCAAAATAGGAGGAGAGTAACAGACTTTGATTCACCATAACCATTGTAATCCTTGTCAGAAAGTGGAAAAAAAAAAAATCAAGATTGACAAAAGGACAATTCATATAATGCGGTGTGTCTTACAGCACATGCAATCAAATACTGCGAAGGATGTGACAGAACTGAACCATATATGCTGTCTAACGTAAGTTTGATGGGTGTATCCAATTAAATTTCCAATTTCATTGTTCGGATTTTACTTAGCAGAAATGTCTAACAAGGTAAAAGTTCAAAGTAGCACCCCCTAATAATCACGGAAGACATCGGGCAGCTTTGTTGCCAATTTCTGTGACAAATAAAATAAGTACTGACCATTAACCTCCTGTAATCGGCCTGGGGGGAAACCAACTGCCCCCTGTAACCAAAAAGGTCGGGGTATGTATATTTAGGTAACCCCCGGAGAGGGACGTCGTAGACAGAATACCAAAGGCTTTCGAGTAACGAAAAACAGTGACCAATGAGCCCACAGGGCTGAGAGTTATGTGAGGCACGACGTGCCGAGAATAGTAAAAGTTTCCTAATTTTGCACTTAAAATTTTCCTTAGATAATATCTATAATATGATAAGCCATTCACTTATTAAGTACATGTGTTAAAATAATAAATTCAGAGCATAAATACGACGGGGCTGCCCCATGTCTTCCGTGATTTTAGGGGCGCTATTTTGAACCTTTACCGTCTAACAATTGAAATTGGAAATTTAATTGCACACACCAAGTCAAATTTTCATTGAACAGGCGTAAATGGATAAATGGAGGTAAACGCTGCGGCTAATTCCCAGCCAGAAAAGCAGGTCGATTTGCTTAATTTTTAATTAATTTTTCATTTTATAAACATTTTCTGTAAGTGTTAATTAAACTGTTCTGTAAATACTTCCAATTTTGTATCTGTTCATTTCATGATTATTGAAATTTTTATGTTTATTTACAATAAACACATGAGTATCTGATAGAGGAGCGAGTATCGCAAACATACGAGTCTGAATGCAGGAGCGAGCAACGGAGTGTTAATTTAATGAAAAAGAGCAAATAATAAATGAGAAGCATTCAAGTTTTTTAAAATTCTCGCGTATCACATGTCAGTTTATGAACAACATAAATATTTAAATACATAAAAATTCCAGATGAAGTAAGTTTTAGATTTGGAAGAGGAAAGTCCTCTTCATCACCCCCTTCGTCCATCCCCGCTCTTATCTGATATTTTACTACAAATATTTGACCCCAAATAACATTTGAATGTTCATAGCTATTTTTATTTATTTCAATAATATAAGTTTTTCTGAATTTAATTGATGATAATAGATGGATTTACCGAATATCACATTATTTGACGAATAGAAAAAACCCGGCAGCTCAGGAAAGAACAAAAACACCTGGGCGACAATAACGTCGGTGACGCCCTCTATTGATGGGAAGCCTTCAGAAAATCAAAAGTAGCGAGAATACATGTTGTTCAAAAAAAAAAATAATAAAAAAATTTCCTCTCTTACGTTAAGACTCGTGTAGTCTTGCTTGTTAAAAATTTTTTATTTCGGTACGCTCGTGACAATTGTAATAAAATGATATTTAGACTTGAATAAATGCGAACGATTAAACCTACGCAACGTAAGTTTGTTCGATATCATTATCGTATGCATAAAAAAGAGGTACCATCTTAATCCTACATATAAACTTTTCAAATCATTTCTTAACAAAATAGAAGGAAACCGACAATTGCATGGAAGCCAAATGTTTGGAGATTAACTATCCCGAGACAAAATTTTGGAGATTTTGTTAAAAGCGTAAAATTTTCTAAGTTGCTAGTTGAAGAAATTTAACCTTAAACTCCACGATTATTATTATTAACAGGGATGGATTATTAACTACCTTCATCCATCCCTGTTATTAATAAGTATTCTAGAATAGGACTAGGGAAGAAGTCATTATAATTTAGGGACTTGGTCAATTAATTTTCTTAAATTCTTTATATGTCTTCGGAAAGACATAATTCTTCGGAAAAATGCCTCCGACAAAACCAATCCCCCAATCCGTTCGTAATTTATTAGTTACAGTCAATAAAAAACGAGGCAGAGGATATTGCTCCAAAACTATGGTATTCATTAACATGGACACTGGCCAGAAATTTAGTTGCTGGTATGATGAAAATGATTCGTTGCAGACCTGCCAACTATTTCTGGAGGAAAACCGGGTGATAGTAAATTTAATAGGTTAAAATATACGTATCGATAACATATTTAAATGTTACAAAGATTGTGCACTTAAATTTTACTTTTGGACATAATTTAACATTAGATGCCACATGTATAATTACATATTATACACTAGTCAAAATAACTAAGGGAGTAAGATACGTGAAATAATGAGAGACCAACATTGGTTAAATTATAAAATATCTTTTATCTTGAAATTATGCTTATATAAATTTGAAGTTTCCCTAATTTGTCTCCTTGTGGAGCTGATTGTACTGTCTTGTAGCTTTTTTGCCTTTTTATATTATTTCTTTTGAAGGTTCACATTTGTAGCATGGTACTTCTCTTTCTGGATAAGCAAATTTAACTGCAAGAAGACTAAATAGTGTTCCAAAAAAAAGAAATTGCTGACTAAATTGCTGGTTCTTTTAAGAGAGTACTATTCACCGGGAGATTTTTAAGATCCGCCGGGTGACTGGGTGAGACTGTCAAAATCCGGGCGAGTTGGCAGGTCTGTTGTTGGCGTTTCGCTAGATCCGTTACTTGTCTGGCAAGGAATGAGCAAAGGATGATAACCAAGCAGCACCATGCCCATTCATTTCAGTTTTGAAAGGGACACATAATGGATGCAACCAAAAGGATCAGTGGGGTGTTGTGTGCTTTTTGACAATGGAAGATGTAGGAGGCAGTGAAATCCATTGATGAATGGAAAAAATTTATGGGGAGCACTGTATGCCCCAGGCAAGAGTTTAGGGGTGGAACAAAAGCACATCGCTCGAGGATGACACGCAGAGTGGAGCACTGAAGTGAGTCACAGACCCCTACAGTCCAGATCAGTCCCCATGTGACTCTGTGTCTTCGGTGAGCTCAAACAAGCACTATGTGGACAAAGGTTGAAAACGGACAATGAAGTCAAGGAGTGCATGTGCAATTGGTTCAAACAGCAGCCAAAGGATTTCTATGAGCATGACAGTCTGTGACTAGTGTCACAATGGGGTAAATGTCAAAATGATTGCTGACAGTACTTTTTTGAGTTTTGTTTAACCCGGCGTTACTCGCGCCAAATTTTATAACAGCACTACCCGCGCTGCGGTGTTTACACCGCACTTTTTAACAGTGATTTTATTTGATAAAAAAAGAACTTAGTGAGATAACATAACATAAAATATTATTCATTATACTTTTATAAATTCCTTTATGCCAAAATTCTTCATTCGTCATCATAAATAATCATCACTAATTCATCATCGCGGAGAATGCGTCACTCGCGTCAAATTTTATAACAGCACTACCCGCGCTGCGGTGTTTACACCGCACTTTTTAAAAGTGATTTTATTTGACACAAAAATAACTCAGTGCAATTCTATTTGATAACTCAAATATATTGCAATTTATGACCACATATCAAATTAGAAGAAAATAAGTGATTTTAAAGTGATTTTTAAGGAATCATGTTTATGTCAAACATTTACTTACATGACTGCTCGCGCAGCGGTGTTTGCACCGCAAAGTGAGACCAAGTGTAGAAAACATAGCTTTAATCTTCGCTTTCGATAGAATGAATGATATCAACACCGGCGCTATCTGTTGCCAATAAGTTGTACTTGAAATACATGGAAGTCATCACAAGCTAGCGCCTTTGTATGATGAGCTATATCAAAAAAATCAAAAAGTGCGGTGTAAACACCGCTCACGCGAGTGACGCCGGGTTAATAATTACATGTACTGTGAAATATCCTTTGCCTCATTATTGACTGTATCTTGTAATTTACACTGCCGACAAAAAGAAAATAATAATAATGCAACACATAGAAGGAATGGGTCAATTTTAATGAAATTGTACAAGAGCATAGTGTGGGTGACATAAAACATGTGATTTAAATTTCAACATCTATTCACAGGATCCTGGTACAAGGTGTCCCAAAAGTCCCAATAGAACAATTTAATATGACATATACCCTCACGAGGATGAACACAAGCTTTGACTTTTGTATACATATGGCCATATTGATGCTGGATATCATTCTGGGATACATTGTTTCAAGCATCCAGAACCTATTGAAGCAATTGTTACATCTGGTGAACTGCTACCATGGAGGTATCATCCCATTATGTCCCAAGTATGTTCAAATGGGAACAGGTCTGGACACTGTCCTGGCCAGGGAAGTCTAGCCACATCTTGGAAAGCTTGTAAGGTAGCTCGGGCAGTGTGTGGACATGCGTTATCCTGCTGGAACAGCATGTTATGCAAGAAAGGCAGGAGAACTGCATGTTATGCTATTCTGGCCCTTATCTCTGTTGTGGATGTGTGCGGGTGTTTAGTGCTTCCCTTAAATCCAACAGTGCGTGGATCAGTAATGCATGGCGTCCAGAACAAGGTTTGTGTGTGAGTACCTTTTGTATATTACTGCTGCCACCACAGAAACATTACAGCCAATGTGGGCTGCGATTTTCCGATAAGGCCATCCAGCCTTTCAAAGTCCCATAATGCAAGCTCTTTTAAACTCTTGTCTGTTACTGCACAGGAGTACACCTGTGGTGTGGGGCGTAGCAGGTGTTGAGAAAACGAATTATATTAGTCCACAATAAATTGAAAAACAAACCTTAAAAAAACTTTTTTAGTGGACTAATCCTAAGGTCAGATTTCATGGTTAATGTCGTACACTGTACTCTTTTAATTTAGGTCAACGAGAAACAGGCCTGGGCATTCAAAAATCACCTGACATTGGGGTCTGAGCAACAATTCAACCTTCATAGTTTCCATCTTGGATTTTAATTATCTGTTTATTTCAGCATGGATAAATCTCCAAACTTTTGGTATCAGGTACTGTATGTTTTTCTGTTTTTTTTTGTTGTAAGAAATTGCTTGATACACAAAATGTTTTTATTTGTGACTGAGAAAAGATTATTTATCTTTAGAATAAATCATCGTATAATGCGTTTCACAAGTCCTTTTTCTTTTAAAAACAGTTGTTTGAGATAAATATTTCATTTTTTCAAAAATCTCCATGTTTTGTCAGAGAATGTAGTAGCCATATGATATAAAATCACAATTTCAGTAGGACGCTACTGCATTTTGCAGATGTGATGTTGAGAATGCAATGCCTTTTTCACATTTTATTAATCATGTTTGCCTAACAGATGTGGCTAAACTGAACAAAACTATGAGAACAAATAATATAATCGTTTTGAAATTATAATAGAGATTTTCAGTTTTAGTTCCAAGATGGCCTTTTCAGGACACATGATAAATGTTCATGATTTCTAAGATTTTGAACTGAATTTCATCAATGAAGACAAGGAGATAAGCCTTTGATACATTACTATTCTACTTTTTGATGATCTTTTTAGAATCAAAACTCAGAATTTCAAAAATTCAAATTTTTTTATTCTGACTCATGCGTTTCAATAATGAACTTTTAAATTGTAAGGTCTTCGTAGTTTTGATCGATTGCAATTCGTGGAAGTAAGAAATGATTCTTTGAAATTTGACAGTAAATATTGATCTAAATGCAATAAATGTTATCAAGGTCATCCTGAATGTAAAAGCGTGGATGACAATGTTCAGTGCATCCTAATCAGGAGTAATTTGTCGTCCACTGTTACATTTGCACTTTGTTAGTAGCATAATTAGGGCAAAGTACGGTATATGAAACCAAAAACTGATCTATTTTCACGAGGTCTTGCTACTTCATTGCTAAGATGTATCTCGAGTTAAGACCGGTACCCGGTCATTTGGCCAACGGAAATGCCTGCATTTCACCAACATTTGGACATTCGACATAAAGAGATGTTTTTGGCAATATAATTCATTTAATGGGGAAAAAAATGTTTTCAGGAGGTTATTTCGTATAACAAATCTTATGAGACAAATTTGTTTAATTCTTTCTACTAAGCAAGCATATTGTATGGCCCTATAAAATTATTCTTAGTGATGGGCAAAATGTATTAATATCGTGGTATTAAAAGTTTATTCCATACACATCAGGTTTGTCCTGCTTTGAGGAGACATAAAAATTCTAATATCGGAAGCAAAAGACAAAATGTTTTCAGGAGCAAGCATATTGTATGGTATCTATAAAATTATTCCTTTTTTGTAGGTCTTTTTAAATAAATGTTTTTTTCATAACGTTAGGTAGGTTATGATGAGAACCGGACTAAATGCTACTCAGCGTCTTTTTCATAATGTTTAAATAAATATGACCAAATTTTTCGTTCCAATTTCTCATTTTTTCCTGACTTTGTAAAATTCTCTAATATTTTGTAAAATTCCCTGACTTTTCCAGGGGATGAGCTTTCGGATTGGTGTAATAATGGAAACAAAAAAAAAATGCCGGAATGAATCGAAATAATCGAATAAAAAAATCCGATATAGTTACGACTATATCGAGTTGGAATTATTCGACTCTTTTAGTCGACTAAGGACCAAAATATCGCAATATTTATTGATATCGAAGAATATCGCTGATCCCTATGGGCGATACTTTAGTATTGCATATTTTAGAGTCATCGATACTGTCAGAATTTTTGCATTTGATACTATCCGATATTAGGATTTTTATTTTAGTGATATAACATGTTAAATTCTAAATAAAAAAAAAAAATTGACTATTTGATCGAGAGTAAGTTTTGACTATTCTTCAGTGTATGATTAGGAAAAAGGTATAAAAAATATTCAAGCAAATATTTTCTTTTACAGGATGTTTCTATACAAATGTCGGAGCGCGATTCCAGGGATCAAAACAAGAAAGATTTTGGAATGTAAGTCATGATTATTCAAAATCGAGATTGTACGAGGGGTGATCAAAAAGTAAGGTTACAAAGCTTGTAGTGAAACATGTACATTTTATTTTATACAACCAATACAGCCAACTGAGAGTACGTATATTAGGTTATTTTTCGATATAGTCTCTATATCAGTTTAGGCACATGTCAATTCGTGGGATGAGTTTGAATGTTCCATCCTGGGGTGCGTTGTTCGACACTGAGAGAAAGCGCGCTAGTGAGTCGCGCTTTAGCTCGCCCAAACGCGATGTTCGTCCGAGCGCGCTTGTCCTTGGAGTCAAACAACTTCCCTTTAAGCCACCGCTTGTACAGAGTTGGAGGGGGAGGCGAACCGAAAGCGCTTAGCGATTAGTCATTGCATGGCTCATTGAGACTTATCGAGTAGTAGGGAGACGGAATTTGCGCAGAAACGTTAAAACCGCGTTGTTTTTTGTATTTGTTCTTTTTCCACGTGCTCTCGCTATGGAAACTTCTTATTCCACCATGGGTATGATGCAGGAAATTGAACCCAATGGAGAGAAACAGCGGCAGCGTACCCCACTGCCAATGGACGGGCAAAAATAAAAGGAATGTCAAAATAAAAGGACCATAATTTATAGTATTTTATTTTTTAATTGTTCATTGTCCGAATCCGTAACAAGCATGATTATTAATGATAATAATTCTTTATATTACATTGATCAATTTATGAATTTTATTAATTTTATGAATTTTTAATGAATAATAAATTTATTTTGATGTTAAAATGCATTATAAAATTATGCTATATCAGTCAAGGGTCCTTTTTTATTTTTTCATATACATATCAACAACTGTTTTAATTTTTAAAAAATGAATGCCAATTTAAAATAAAAAAACAAAAAGAAATCTGTTGTGCAAAGTTCTAAATTGAAAATCTTAGGAATTTGGTTTACTGAAAATTTGAAATGGGGGTTATATATAACTGAAATAATAAAGAAGATTGCACCAACTATAGGCATAATTTGAAGAAAGAGAAATCAGTTAACTTTTAAGGCTTGTTTAAGTTTATATTATGCTTTTATAAATCCTTATAGTTCATATGTTAATATTTGCTGGGGAGATGCCTCAACCTCTTTTCTATATATTTTAATGAAACTTTTAAATCAATTTATGAGAGTTTTACATAAATTATCATTTTATACTTTGATTACAGATTCATATTTTGAGAATAATAATATTTTAACCTTAAAACAACTTCCATGTTTTAGCTTTAAGTACTCAAATGTATAAAGAATATATATTTAGAAGTATTTTTGATAAAAAAATTTAGATTTTTCATAATTATAATACAAGATTTAAAAATAATTTAAGAATAGTAAAATCAAAGAAAAATATTGGTAGATATAAGATTACAAATCGCATGATTTCCATTTGGAATAAACTTCCAGTACATTTATTTACAAAAGGTAGAAAATTATATGCATTTTAAATTGTTAACTAAGAAATAGATAATATCAAATTTTTAATATAGTATATTAATTTTTAACAAATAGTTTTTTAGTTTGTTTGCGTTTTCATTTTTTTTATTTATTTTTTTTTTTTTTATATCTTTTCTGTTTTCATTTTGTTGAATTTGTTTATGTATCAGGGGTCTCCTTTGTTAAAGCTAAGTTTTGTTTGATGTAACCCTTCTTTCATTCTTGTGTTTGAAAATAAATGAATTAAATAAAAAAAATATAAATAAAAAAACCAAAAGCTTAAATTTAGACGATTTAGTATAAAAGATTTTAAAATAAATAATCATTTTAACTACATATTTAACGTTATGTCAATTATAAGTTAAATTAAATGAAAAAATAAAATCTGATAATAGGTCATAATACTCATTTAATTTGTTTATTTATTTAACTAATATAAAAAATATATAAATTTGAGTTTAAGTTTGAAATATTACAAGAAGGCATTTTGGAGTCCTATTGTTTAATGAAGCGTTTATTGATGTTTTTATTAAATTAAAAAAAAATAGCTAAATTTACGATAGACGGGCGTTTAAAGTGATTCGGGAAAACGCCGGTGAAACAGGCCATAACCCTCGCCACGACTCCGGGGCTTGAAGTGGACACCGTTGTTGGAATCCGCTGTACAAATGCAGACGAGTCAAAAAAACTGATAAAGACAAAGAGAACTGATAATCCGTTGAAATTAACTGCATAATTATCACAAGTGACATGTTCCTAATGAATTTTATATTGCTTTTGAAAATGGATAGCTGTAGAAGTGCGCCATCTTGATTTCGTATGAACTGCGTGTGAAATTCAGGAAGCTCAGGCGCTTGTGTCGCACGCTTGTGTTAGCGCGCCCGAAGTAGTCGCTTTTCTGAGCGCGCACTTCTCACTAGGTCGACTGTCCAACAGCGGCACTCTTGAATTCGCGAGCGAAGTGGTGACGTTGCAGGCAAAGTTGACGTCACTGAAAGCGCGCTCGCAAGTCGAACAACGCACCCCTGGTCATTCTCCTTCCTGACAACGCATGATCTCATACAGACCAGAAGACCATCACGCTGTTGTAGTCGTTTTGAACACCCTCCCTATAGCCCGGACCTCGCTCTCAGCGATTTTCACCTTTCTCCTCACTTGAAGGAGCACCTAGGAGACCGATGATTCGAATCAGACGAGAAGGTGAAACACTTCACGAAAACATGGCTGAACACGCAAGGACAGGATTTTTATCAGGAGGGAATATTCAAACTCCTCCCACGAACCGACAAGTGCCTAAACTGATATGAAGACTTTGTCGAAAAATAACCTACCAGTAATTATGTACTATTAGTTGGCTGTATTGATTGTATGAAAAAAAATGTACATATTTCACTGCAGGCTTTTTAACCTTACTTTTTGATCACCCCTCGTAATACATGTAGTAGTATTATATTACAGCACTAAAATAAATGATTAACTAACTAAACTGTAATCTTCTTTCATTTTTCACAGATGATGAAATAATTAACAGATTTTTTTTATAAAGATATTTGAGACTTGAATTAGAAATGGCTCTAATAGGTGTGCCCCCCTCAAATGCTCTGAAGTGTGTGAAAATTTTTTCTGCACCAGAAGCATGGAACCTATTGAATGGACTCGTATGTGTTTACAAACCATCGGGAATAACCATGAATCAAATGCGAAATAACATTGTCAACAAATTGTGCAAAGGTAATTCTTAACAACAATAATTATAATAATTTTATTATAATTATGGGACATTATTTATGCTGTATAAGTAAGTTAGCTGCAGTTCAACATCAGAATATCGATCGGTTAGAATTTTATGTATTATGAGAGTTAAGGTTTGTTTTAATCTAAGTTTGGCTTTAATGTAGATTTGTCATGTTCATAAAAATTTATTCGTTCCTAGAGAGAAAAAGAAACTTAAGTTTTTACTCTCCAAAAGAAAATAAGTAAACAAAAAGGAAAAAAGAAAAAAAACAACAAAAACAAAACTAAATTTATCACAGAAAGAAAGTCGCAGTCCTATATTTAACTGTAGCATAAACTAAATGTTGTTACATCAACATCACTAACTATGATAACACCACAAATTCTTTTAAATAGCTACGAAAATGTCACTGTTTTAAGGCTTTCAATCTGATTAAGCTTTCTTTCTTCTTGAACTTTCCTAATGTTTGGATACTTATAGTCAAGAAGAGAGAAACGTCCTTCCACTTTTCCACAACATGGAAAGATGCACAAGACAAAGAAGAATGAGCAAAGCTTGAGGTATACAGGGTGGTCCATTTAAGTGTAGACATGGAAATATCTCGAAAACAAAGCATTGTACGTAAAAATGTCCAAAATCAAAAGTGAATTACTTAGCGGTGGAAATTCATTAGCCAAAAATTATCCCCCCCTCCCCCCTTTGTGAGGGGGGGGGGGTAACTGAAGGCTTAAATAGGAATCTCTATTTTTAATGGTATATTCAGATTGTACACAATATTCGAGAAATGTTATATTCTTGGTGTCTTTACAATTGATCCAGCTGTTAAGGAGATAGAGGCCCTGTAAGTGTGGAAATTTTAAAGTTTTGAACCCAATTTTATCGAAAGATAGTCCCAGCCTGCGAATGGGTACTGCTCCAACTATCTACAAGTAGATAGCATAATGCTTCTATGCCCACAGTGAGCAGAAGGTTCCTGGTTCGAATCCAGGCTGTGGAATTTTCTTTCCTATTTCATCAATAATTTTTTTTTTCTCTTCGTTAATTTTTTTAACATGTATGGGAATGTGTAATTCATTACTAAATATATTTCTGATTTTTCATCATTTCTTTTATAAAATCCATACATGAATTATAGTTAATGATCCACAGTGATAAATGAGCATTTAAGAAAAAATAAAGGTTTAATTATCACATTTAATTATTTTTATAAATTTTGTAACTTTTGGGAAGACATTTAACTCGCACAAAGATTAAATAATTATTGAACCATGTACCTACTATTAAATATAATGCATCATATTAGTATCTATAGTTTATCAATCACTCTTCATTAACATTTTTAACAAGCACCATTAGGAGCAGAAGTTTGTTATGAATGGAATTAACTAATACTTCTCTTTTTACCTACGTGAATTATAACTTCTTTTGTGTGTTTTTAAAAAAAGGAAATAAATAAAATTTCTAACAACCTTTCAATTTATTTAAAAATAACCTTAGCAAATGGAAATTTTAGATTAATTATAATAATTTTTATATGCATTTTATAAAAAAAAAATGATGGTAGCAAATTGGAAGTTTAGTAAATAAATTACACATTCCCATACAAGTTAAAAAAATTTACGAAGAGGGGAAAAAATTATTGATGACTGGATTTAAACCTGTACCTGCAAAACAGGAAGCAAGTGTTTTACCACTAGACCATAACACGATAAAAATCTATGCTACAGGATATTTAAGTTATCCCATAACAGTGTTTCCCTCCAAAAAGAAAGAGCCATAAATCTTAAAAATGGAAACATTGCAAAAACATTAATTTTTGGTGACTCTCACTCATGCTTTACAATTTGATTTGGATTCTCAAATCCCCATATGCAAACATTTTGAAACTTTGCCGATTGTACGAAATGTTTCTTCATCATCACTAAAAATCAATCGCGTTAAGGTGTCATCCTCCAACTCATGTAAGAGTTTAATAAAAATTTGCATGTTTTCTTCTGTCACCAGCACGAAGACACGAGTTGCAATCTGTATGACTTCAAAAGCAAACATAATCTTGACATATGCCAGAGTAACATTGGTAAGTTCTCTGCTAGCACAATAGAGTTTTGCGGACTTTGCTGAAATGCCTCTTGAATTTGATGCACGTCTTTCTCTGAAGTGCGTGGCCACCCTAGACTCTTCCTTTTACAGAAACATCTTGTTCTTTAATCTGTCGATATCAACGACTGATTCTCTTTGCTGAAGGTGGATTAATCCCGTAACATCATCGAATTGCACGGACTCAGCCTTGTTAAATTCAAGCACAAACAATTCTTTCTGTTGCATAAATGCCATGTTCTGAACAACTAACGTTAGCAATTGTTGGGCTTCATTAGTGAAACTTAGCAGTGGTCATAGTAATCTCTGGAGCATGGCCTTCACTTGGTATAAGTTGCATTCATTTGGGGTTCGTATTTGTGGAAATATCCGGTTTTAAAATTGGGTCATTCTTTTTGAAACTCCTTGTATAAAGCATGGATATGCATTTCGACACACAGTGGTTATCATTCTTTAAGCACACCCGGTGTGTTCTTGCTGAATGAATAACACTATATGATTGAAATGTGCATCAAGCTTTACATAAAACTACATGTGGACAAGATGTACTGTGTCATTATATACTCTATATACCTCGTTTATGCAGGGTTGGGCTAAGAAATAGCACTATTTCAGATAATCACAAAGAAAAAACAAATAAATATATTTTTATTATTTTGCAAGAAATATGTACATTCGCTCACCAAAAGTCCTGGCACACCTGCCTAATAACGGTGTTGGGCCCCCTCTGGCCTGGATAACGGCGGCGAACGTTGTGGAAGACAGTCTACCACTCCCCGGAACACATCCACAGGCACTGCAAGCCATACCGCCTCCACTGCACTTTACAACGATGCTGCATTTACTAGTTGTGGTGGTGACGACCTGACAGATCGTTCGATGACGTCCCACAAATGTTCAATGGAATTGAAATCTGGGGAACATGGAGCCCAAATCATTGTCGTGAAGTCGGCAGCATGTTCCTCCAGCCACTGCTGTGAAACAATAGGCCGTATGTGGAGGTGCATTATCTTGCTGGAAGATGACGTCGCCTGCAGGATAAAAACAGTTCATGAAGAGGTGCAGGTGATCCCCAAGCAGATCAACTTAGGAAGTAGCAAGCCGAGTGGATGTCAGATGCACCAATGGACCCATTGCATGCCACGAGAAAACACCCCAGACCCAGCAAACACCTCTGGCATCAACGAGGCGTGGGCAGCCCTTCCGCTGTCCGACATGGGTTGTAATCCCTCGTTGGGTGTACTCTCGATAGACCCTTGCAAGGGTTGTGCAGGAAAATTACAGGGTGCTAGCTACATCTGATATCGAGGCACCCATCCGTTTGGCACCAACAATCATCCCGCATTCAAATGTGCGGATAACTCTCGGTGTGCTGCCGTTTCTGCAGCTAGTTTTGCTTACAATGATTGTGTGATATCAAGGAGTGTTGTGCATATGCATTCTGAGAAAGGAAGCAGCGGGATCTGTCTCATTACGGACAGGGAACCTGCAGAGGGGTGTGCCATGAATTTTGGTTAGTAAGTGTACAGTAGTGGAAGTTCAGTATACCTTATTAAATGTTCAGTTTTTGAAATAGTGTCTCTAAGATGGTGTCCTTGGCTTTGCACACATTATCAGAGTCGTAGAACGAAGAATGTTGTTGTTCCCTTGCTGAATTCTCTCCTTTAGTTCATCCCTGGTCTTTGGCAGGATTTCATGGAAAACTTTAGATTTGGATACGCTTAAAAAAATAATTGGGCCGTCAAATCTGGTAAATGTGCAGGCCAAGGAAAATCGCCGTTCCTGCTTATGAGAAAGCAAGAAATGCATGCCTGAGTACATCTACGGTATATTAATTTCACTAATGTACATCATATTTCTTGCAAAATGATAAAGATACATTCATTTGTTTTTCTTTGTGATTATTTGATATAGTGCCATTTCTTTGCCACATTGAATATAAAAAAGTTCACTTGATACGGCAACATAATACAGGGTGTTTCATAATTGGTGTCCCGTCTTTAGGTCCAAATAACGACTCAAGGGGAACAGATTGGGGGAAAATGAATATTGATTATTTAGTTTTAATATCCCTTTATTCAGAATAAAAACATTTCGCATCCCTGGGGGTGAAGGGGTAAATTTTGAAAATTATAATTTTGTAGGGGTAGGGGTTAGACCCCATGTGTTATTTAGAAAGCTCTAGAGCATCATGTAAAATGTGGGTTTAGCAAAAATCCTTTCACTTTACCCGCTCGATAAAGGGGGATGAGATTTTTTCACCGGGTTTTTGCTAAACCCACATTTTACATGATGCTCTACAACTTTCTAAATAACACATGGGGACGTGAAAAATAACACACCACTACCCCTACAAAATTAAAATTTTCAAAATTTATCCCTGCACCCCCAGGGACACAAAATGTTTTTATTCTGAATTAAGAGACATTAAAACCAAATAATCAATATTCATTTCCCCCAATCTGTTCCCCTTGAGTCGTTATTTGGATCCAAGGACAGGACACCAATTATGAAATGCGCTGTATATAGCACTTTAAAATCACTTAACATTTATGGGATAAAAATCCTATAAAATTATTTAAAGTTTACATAAAGATCTGAATAAAGGTTTGTGAAAAATTGTAGTTATGAGATATTTGTACCATAATATGGGATAATAAATGAAATGCAGTCGAACCCTGTTATTTACGAATTCGGTTAATACGAATTATTGCTTAATGTGTTTTTTTCCCCCCTCCGGCATAGAATAACATAGAATGGACAGCTCAGCATTTCGATGGTAGTGACCTTGAAGCAGCGCCCCTAACGGATGGGTGGAATCTGCCGGCTGTTTAACCTGCATTTCTATACGACTTTTTCTAGATTTTTAATTATTACTCGGTGTGTAATTAACGGAAACCGTCAAGATCACATGGAAGCTTGAAATGAATGACATTTAATCTATCGGCATCAAGAAAAAATTTTTT
>JAHWFO010064448.1:177816-192998 GCA_023313115.1 Rhysida immarginata | reverse complement strand
TTTTTTTTTAGGACCCATTTTAAAATCACCAGAAATATCAAATTATGAATTGTTTTAATTTGTATCGAATTGGTTTAAGCACCCACGTCTTGAATCTACTGAACAACTAGTAGTACGTGACAAATAAAAATTTTATTCTATGCCTGGTTTTATTTTTGTTAATTTCCTCTGCCCCTTTCCCAATGAAACTGCTTGCTTTGTCCATTCTAGCAATAATTTCCTATCTTGCCACAAAAGAGATTAAATTCCTTTACTGAAATCTTATATTTACAGAATTTTCTAAGGTACAATTCTGTGGGTTGATACAATTAATAGCGATTGTTAATAGGAACTTAAAATAAATATTTAAAAATTCTAGTTGATTAAGGAGTTATTAAATCAGCATACAAGATAAAAGTAAAAAAAAAATAAAAAAATACCGTATTTATTCGTGTATAATGCGAAAAATTTGATACCTGAAAACGGGTCAAAAATGGGGGGGGGGGGGAGTCGCATTATATACAAGAGTAAAATTTTTAAAAAGTTTGGTCAATGCTTGCACATCCGCCATTTTCTTACAATATTCGTTGTTTTCATATTCGCCATTTTGGAAAAGATCGAAAAGCGTGAAAACGTGAAGGTAAACGTGATGTAGTCCGTAATAAACATTTTAAAGATGCAGTATGAAAGCACTGGATCTCTTGGATGTCCTCAGACAATGTTCAGAAGACGAAAGGTGGAAATCTAAAAATAAAACAAAACTATCTATAGTTGCCAAATGAGTGAAAGAAAGTTGGGAATCACTGCCAGAAACATTGGTATCCCAGAGTTTTTTAAGGATGGGCATTAGTAACAGTCTGGATGGCACTGAAGATGACCTGGTATGGGATGAAGAAAATGCCACTTCTGATACAAACTGGCATGAGGAAGAAGAAGGATCTACCTGGGATACAGATGAACCTTTAGATGAAAAAACCTGGAAGGAATTATTTGGCGAGTCTGACGACGATTCGGATTTAGAAGGTTTTTGATGTGTATAAAATTATGTTTTCTTTTGTATTATTGATATTTATTCAGTTATTAAAAAATGTTGACTTCAGATTTGTGTTATAACTACCGGTATGTCTTTTGTAAAAAGTTGGGTCGCATTATATACGAGGAAACAATTTTTACCCTATATTTGGGCATATAAACAAGGGGTCGCATTATACACGAATAAATACGGTAAACTCAATTATTTCTGTATGAGACTAATGAAAAGTGTTTTGCAGATTTTATTAATCCACCAGGTAAACGTTAAAGTTTTTAATTTTCATTAAGAACTTTGCTTAATTAAGTGGCTTCATTTCAATTTTGAAAATAAGCAAAATACAAGTTTAAAATGCTTTTATTTTCATGGTCACCGATAACAATCCTGATCAGTTTCAATAAAAAGTTAATAATGTGAGGGGTTAAAAGATAACTCTTCATTTTTCATTTAATGTAATGAACATAAGAAACTTACAATTATTTTTAGTTATACAATTAAACAAACATCACGAGTAAAAGCTTTCATTTTCTTTATAAACATGCAAAAATTCTGAATACGCTTTCATAAAAGATATGTTAAATCAAAAATTAACTTTTTATTTATGAATATCTAAGAAACGGGTCAGTTGAAAGTTTTAATAGATAAGCAAACGTGTCTTAAATGTTTTTATTTTCATTGTATACATGAAACAAATTTATATGCAGACTTAAAATTAACTTTTTTATTTATTGAAATTAAAATGAAGAACGAAAAATGAATGTAATAATGAAATATATTCGAAAAGCACCTATTTCCCAATGCTATTCCTATGCTAAGCGAACCCACGATTCCACCAAGCAAGTTACTCAAGTGCATTTAATTAGGCGAATATCTATTTTTCCTCCGTAGAAAAAATTTTTTTCTTGACGCCGATAGATTACCTGTCATTCATTTCAAGCTTCCCTGTGATCTTGGTGGTTTCCGTTAATTACAGACCGAGAAATAATTAAACATCTAGAAAAAGTCGTAGCACACTCCATAGAAACGCAGGTTAAACAGCTGGTGGATTCCACCCATGCGTTGGAGGGCGCCACCGTCTGCTCATTACCATCGCTTAGCATGGGAAACTGCGAAGCTGTCCATTCTGTGTTATTCTGTGCCTCCGGTCCTAACCCATGACTTCAATTCCATACAAATTTAATTTTTAAACTAATTCCGGATAATATGAAAAAAATGAAGAAATTCATATCAAATTTTTATGGGTTCTGATTTGCAAATAATTCTGATTGGTTCTTAGTCTCAACAAACAAGAAGACAGAGACTTCTGGAAATTCTTATTGGTTTTCGGTGTTTATATAACCATGCATTGATCAGAATATGCACTATTCACAGCTCTATTCATTGCATTTTGATTTCACTGTTTCATGTTCATGGGTTATATTTCATTGTTTCATTACATTATCGACATGACTGCATCACAAAAGATGAATCGCAATGAAATTACACTGGATTAGAAATTATCATTTCTTGCTGCTTTAGAGAATCCACAGCAAAGAGAAAAAATTTGGCCAAGAAATTTAACTTTCTACCGTCAATCTTAGCAACAATAGTGAAGAATGTCGATAAGGTTAGACAGCAAGCAGAAGAAAATGGAACATTGACAATGCGGCACATGAGGGTATGGTATTAGAACACACAAGGTTGTGGAAGAGGCCCTACTGATATGATTGAAGATGGCAAATCTGAAAAAGCAGAGAGTGATGACGAACAACGGAAAGATCTGCACCATCTAACAAGTGTATGTTGTCTATTTTAGATGAAATGAACTCGTATATCCTGTATAGCAATGATGTTCCACCAGATCTTTTCAATTTGTATACTGTAGTTCCGTGAATAAAGCTATTACAAACAAGTATATTTGTTCACGTAAAAAAATTCAATAATCAATATAATGTAATCAGAAAGTTGTGCAACTCAGGCCCAATTAAAAAAAGGAAATGAAATAAAAAAAGTGTAATCAAATAAATACTATAACATTAATTGTTTTAATAAAGTACTTTAATGTGTTCAAAAAGTCATACAACTCAACAGAATGATGCTATGGCATATATAATAACACCCACTATATTTGTTTGTTGCAGATTTGTATGCTATGAAAATAGAAGGAACTATCAAATGCAATAATCTATGCCTAAAATTGTTCAGTTAACAAAATAATGCTCAACAATAAAAATGCGCCGATTCAGGGGAAAAATCATGTTGATTATGATACAAACCATCGCTGTTACAGCATCATGGTGTGATTTTTTTAAATCTACAATTATAAATCTACAATAAACAAACCAGTGCTGTCATCTGTTTAAAAAATATCAACTGACAATGTTAAGTAATGAAATTACAGCCTTTAAAGTCGGAGTTGCGTGATTTTATGATCGCACTATATTTATCTGATATAAATAAATGACTATTATTTTTAACAATCTAGTCTGAGGCTTGATTCATAACACCACACCACACCACAGTCCTTTCCCTTCTTTATCGGATAATACGAATCCGAGATAACACGAACAAAATTTCTAGTCCCCTGAGATTTGTAGTAACGGGGTTTGACTATATATACCATAATATACCGGGTGATTCAGTCAATTTCTGACCATTTCACTCGAATGACTTGCATTAGGGATAAACAATTGAAAGAATGAGCGCCATATCGAATTTCTAAATAGTTGGAGTTTGTATTGTTGCAACCGCGCTGCATGAAAATCGTATTGTTGAAAAATGATGCCCGCTTTATCAACAGAGCAGAAATGCAAGGTTGTCGAATGGTATTTCGAGACAAAATCACCTGTAACAATGCAAAGAAAGTTCCGGAGGGAGTATAAATATCGAGACGCATCAGGCAGGCAGGCAAGCAAGCAATTATGGATTTTGTCAAGCAATTTCGTGCCACTGGATGTGTTAAAGGCAAGAAAAAAAGTGGGAGCAAAGCTCTTGTTCGAATGGCCGAAGTTGTCGAAAATGTTCGCACAAGGTTGATCGATTCCCCTACCAAAAAATGTGTTCGCCGCTTATCCATTGAAGAAGGGCTGTCGTATACCATGACGTGGCGAATTTTGAGAAAGGATTTACACCTGTTCCCATATAAGATCCATGTTTATCAGGAGTTAACAGACACTGGAAGACAGAAGCGACAACGATTTGTGATGGAGTTTGGAGCAGGAATGGAAGCCAATCAGGACATTGTGGACAATCTGTGGGTGTCAGATAAGGCCTTCTTCCATCTGTCAGGTGAAGTTAATAAACACAACGTTCGTTTTTGGGTTTCCCAGCACCCTCATGAGATCCATAAGTCACCTCTTCATCCACGAAAGGTTATGGCTTGGTGCACGATTTCCAAAAGAGGAATCATTGGTCCGTTCTTTTTTGAGGGCACCGTAACGTCACAGGCTTACCTTAACATGTTGGAAACCTTCTTCATCCTCGAGCTGCGAAGGAGGCATATACCGCTTCGACTCAATGGTTTCAACAGGATGGGGCTAGGCCTCACACTACTAATGAAGTACTAGACTTTCTCAATCAGAAATTCAGAAATCGTGTCATTTCAAACAGGTTTCCAGATCGATTCGGGGGTGGCTTTCTTTGGCCCCCTATGAGTCCTGACCTAAACCTATGTGATTTTTATCTCTGGGGGTTCCTTAAAGACAGTGTGTTCACTACAGCACCAAGAACCTTAATAAAAAACTCCGGGAATAAAAACTCCGAACTGCCTAAAATATCATACTGAAATGCTAAGTTTGTAAACATTAATGGGTCAATAAATCATAGCACTGAAATGGTCAGAAATTGACTGAATCACCCTGTATAAGACCAGGGGGGGAGGGGGGGCATGCTGTGGGCTAGGGGGCTTTCACAGAGCAAGCCGGCTCTGGAAGTTAAGCTTCGCGTAGCATGACTAGTAACTGGATGGGTGACCCTATTCAGTGAAGAGAGTTGTTACTCCTTCCCCCGTGCTTCGGAGGGCACGTTAAGTCGTCGGTCCCGGATGCTACGACCGCCACCTTGTAACATTCGTCAAAAGCTGGCAGAAGCTCAAAAATGCATCTCCTAACCCGCCTGGTCAGCGTGGGAGATTAGACCAAATAAACCCCCCCCCCACCCCCCCCTGTGGTGAAAGAGGCCTATCTCCTGCAGTGGATAAATACAGGCTGAGTATTTATCCTTTTTATTTAAATAAGACCAGGAACTTCATATATTTTGGCAAATACAATAACGCCTGCCACATTTGTTTGTTGCAGATTTGAATGCTATGGAAGTTCGTGAACCAATCAATCGTGTGAAAATAGAAGGCTCTATCAAAAACAACAGTCTAACTGTTACTAACGTACCATCGCTGATGGATACTCCAGAAGTATTGGGTCCTCGATATCAGCCTAATGATTTCAAATTATCATGGGCTAATCATCTTCAGAGATTGACATCTGGTGTTTGTGGTAATTTTTATCTTGTATGCAGTGGTTATTTAATTATACAGTATCACAGGCATTTATTTTATTGTTTTATAATGTTTCTTACTTTTGTTGTTGCTAATAGTTATTGGACTCAACAAAGGATGTTATCAAACATTCAAATTAAGAGAAGGAAGGCATTTAAGGGTAAGACAATTTCACTATTATTTATTTACATCTTGACTGGATTATAATAAAAGTTTTTTTAGCCATTGAATTATTATACTTATTCATTTCTTATTAGTTTCTATATATAATTAAAGATTCTGAAGCATAAAGAGTTTAAACTTTTGAGGATACTTTTATCTTTACTAGGCACCCCTTATAAATATGCAAATTAATTGAAACAAAGCATGTTTTTGGAGATGTTGTTTAATGACCCGAAACAGGTACCGTATTTTTTCGAATATTGGCCACATTCACTTAGGCCACAGCCGCAAATTTGACAGTGGAACGAAAAAATAACCGTTTAAAGGCCACAATTCACTTTAGGTCGCAAAATTCTAGGGTCAACAAAAAAGTTCAAACTGCTTCGTTTAGCGTCCCACATTATCTTAAATAGTAATTTAGACAGCAGTTTTATTATTTATATAACCTTCTAAATTATTTTATATATTTAACGAAACTTTTATAAATTTATTAATGAAATGTGTAAATAATTACAGTAATTTCATTTTAATGAACAAGTGTAACTCTATTTCTTCGGTAGCCGCCATGGCTCTATCAATGAAATGCTAACCAATAGCGCGATAGAGCATTCTATGATATCACAACACCGTGGAGTAGAGTGGGTCAAAGAAATCGCTGACAATAGCTTTAACACATGAATTTCATAATAATTTATATATGTAAATAATGGTTAAGTACTGTTCTGAAGGCTTAGAATATTAATTTCATTGTTAGAAAACGATTAAACAAAGGCTGGTTGGCCAGGAACTCAAATCGACCATGTTTTTATCGGATGATTTTTGCCGATCTGGAATAGATTTCATTTTTCAAAAAGTATAAAGCGTAACAGAAGTTTCCTATAAAAAGATACGAAGCAAATATAAAATATGTATTGGCTATTGATTGGCTATATTATAAATCAGAATCCATTGGAACGTTTGTCCTTTTATAACTCAGAAAATACTCAACGAATCTTCACGAAATTTTCCATGTACATAGTTAGTGTCACTGTGCTATACATAGGGTACTTTTTATGCAGTGTTTATATCGATTTAAGTTTTTCTTATTTTTTGTAAAGTTGAATAGACTTTTGTTTTTAAAGTATGTCACTAGATGGCGAGGCCAGACGGTGCACTTTAATTTAGTTATATACTATTTGACTTACTAATATTATTTTATTAACTAATTTCGTTTATAGAAGTAAAATTACTATATAATGATTTAAGAGACTACAGCTTAAATATCAGCATCTATAATGCAAAACTTCATCATAGAAAACAATGACGTATATTAAAGATAGACCTGGAAACCTGCCAGCATACTTGAAGTGGGAAGGTCCACCTTCAAGAACCGTCATGGCCGAAAGCGAGCAAAACACATGGCTAAACATGAGGGTACCTGATTAATAATTCTTTCACACTCCGATCACGGAATGATAAGTTTATCTTTTCGTTAACTTTGTATTTGAAATATTTTATAATAATTTATAAACAATTTTTCGATCATGGTTTCAATTTCGTTTCGATTCTCTTTCGGTACGTATTTTCAATTTACGGTTGTAGAAAGTGATTCCTGGTCCTTTTTCGTGTCTATTTGTACGGTTGTACGCGGAAACTTCGAGGAATGGTTTTGAATTAATTATTCCTCGGGCCCAAAATCGTCAAAAACAAAGAAGCCACACAGCTAACTACTCCACGGCTCACTCCTGCCCAGAACTGTCATGACTTCAATTGGCTTCACTTTGGTGGCGATGTTAACAATAGGATTCGGAATCTACCTTTAATATACGTCATTGAAACAAACAAACAGCCTGAGCAATGCCATCACCTTCTAAACTTCAGGCTTCACAACAGACAGTGAAAACGTCATCAATATCAGGCCCAAACAACAGTGCTCTTAACAGAAGAAGGTAATAAAAAAAATAATTCCTTACTTGCCGATTTTTCATGCACTCAAGAACAACATAGCTGTAAGAATATTTTGCACAATATTATAAAAATTGCAACAAATATATTTTTAAATAATAATATTAAGGGGAAAATCGATTCTTGCATTGATAAAATTACCTTTGGCTAAGAGTGCTGTAGTTTGGGCCTAATATTGATGACGTTTTCATCGTCTGTTGTGAGGCCTGTAGTTTAGAAGGTGATGGTAACGCCTGACAAGCATATCAGCTAGACTTTTGTTTTCAAAGGATGTCACTAGATGGCTATGCCAGACGAAAAAATGTTACATTTTATTCAATTTTTCCAGACTTTCAAGGTCGCAAGTATATATTTTCAGGAAGCTTCTCTCATGGTCAGTTATACATTGCTTACTTTCGTGTGTCAAGCTGTCAAAATCTACATGTTTTTGCACCAAAGGGGAAGACATACAAAGTTGTTTACCGAAATGGACTTGAATGCACAACTACTTTACAGTCCATGCCCTGCTTGCATGTGTAGCTGATTCATTTCTTATTTTTTTTTTCTTTTCATTATTTACTTTTGTACATATAATTTAATTTTCTTTTGTTCCCAGTTCATTGTTCATAAATCATCATTTTTGATTTAAAATGATTATGAAAGGTTTTGAAAAGGCTTTCTAGACCGTTTCTCATTTTCATGCAGTTCGTTCAAACTTTGTTAATCATAGTTCAATTTTTAACATGCAATCGTTAAAAAATTACTCAGCATATCTTTTTCACCCGAGCGAAGCCAGGTAATATGTACATGTATATGTATTGACTATCGACCAAAAATCATTATGCTTACGGCGTTATTGACGCTACTCATTTCAGTTGGAGAGGGGGGGTTATTAATATAAAAAAAACTAACAATAATTCGACTCTATTTTACCATAAATATTTTATAAATAAGTACAATTGTCTTGTACGATAAATAGAGTTGAATTTCTTTCTTCTCGAGTAATGTACGATAATTAGAGTTGAATAAAGATTACCCCCCCCCCCCCGCCAAAAAAAAAAAAGAAATTGCTCCCGATTTCACAGTTGTAGATGAGTATTTTTTTTTAGCGGAATAATTTTTGGTCGATAGCCAATACAAGGCATCCACATTAAACCTATTTTCTCTTATATTTGCTTCCTATCTTTTTATATGAAAATTCTGTTACACTTTATAGTTTTTGAAAAGGTAAATCGATCGCTGATCGGTAAAAAATTATCTGATAAAAACACTGAATTTGAGTTCATGGCTTTAAATTATCCAGCCTTGTTCAATCGTTTTCTAACAGTGAAATTAATATTCTAACCCTTCAGAACAATAATTAACCAGTCACTTATTTTCATTCATAAATTATTACCGGGTGTTTCAAAAATGACCGGTATATTTGAAAAATCTAAACGGGCAGCGATAGAAATACACCGTGAACTAATTTCGAAAGTTTGTCTGCCTGAAAATTTACTGTTGTCCCAAGCATATTGCAACAAACTGTGTATTTCTATCGCTGCCCGTTTAGTTTTTATTGATTTTTCAAATATACCGGTATACCGGTCATTTTTGAAACACCCGGTATGTACTTCATGTGCTAAAATTATTGTCAGCGATTCTTTCAAGCCCACTCTACTCCAAGGTGTTGTGATGACATTGAATGCTCAATCGCGCTATTGGTCGGTAGTTCGTTGATAGAGCAATGGCCACTGCCAAAGAGTTACACTAAATTAAAAATGAGATTACTATAATTATTTACACAGTTTATTAATAAATTTATAAAAGTTACATTAAGTATTTAAAAATATTCTAAATTACTATCTAAATACTTCTACTACTATCTAAATTACTATGTAATATACTATGGGACGTTAAAACGAAATAGTTCGATCCTTTTTTTTTTGTTCTATCGAAAATTACCAATCATGATTTTTTTTAATTTGGAAAAAAAAGTTTTTTTTTTTAGGCCCCACTCCTAAAATTTTCGACATTTTTGGGTTTAGAGCCGCGGCCTTTATTCAAAAAAATACGGTAATTACGATAAATAAAAATTGATCTTGAAAAACAGAAGTCCTTGTTGAATTCTACACCTTTTCAAAGAATCCTTATATTTCTTATTCTTATATTTGATAAGTACATTTAATTAAAAGTTAAGGCATAGCGAATAGAATTTATAAGTGTGATTACTCTCATATTAAGCAATGCTAAAAATCAGGCGAACAGCGGATGTGCGAAATAACAGCGCTGCTGTCAATTTCGACCAGCTTCATAGCATTTTTTTGCTGTCTGCAAATGGGAATTTTACGTTTCGGGTTAAGTTTTTGTCGTATATTTTATTGTTTCACTATTTATAAGTGATGAGCATGTTATAATGTGTTAGTGTAATTTGCATATCGTCTATTACGTTTAAAATAGTATTTTTACTCGTATTTTAATAAATTTACACGTTACATTTACTCATGCATGTACCTTATGACAGCAGATAGGCCTACTTCATTCCTTTGGCGGTTAGCAAATGTCTGACTATCGTGGTCATTGTTCTTGAAGATCGCCAGAATTAGGCAGAATTAGTTGGAACAGATTCGAGTTTCAATGAATTTCATTTTAATTTTCAATGAATTTAAAACTGCAGGATTATAGAAAAAGCAAAACTCTTCGAAATGAACTGATCACACTATGCTGTTTGCATTTGGATACAAGGTCTTCGCTGGCAAAAGGTAATCCGCTGCTTCTTAATCGATACTGATTGTATACATATATGAAACGTGAAGTTTCTATCGGGTTTCTTATTTACACATCCAAACAGAGAACAATTTAAAGGCATTCTGATAGAAAAAAGGCAAGCAAACTCTTGCATTATGTAGAATCGAAAGTGGTTAGCAGCAGGAAATCACTTCTTGTTCCGCTAGCTCTCCTGAGGGGATGAGAGGGCCAATTTTTGAATTGTTCAATCTATCAAGGCGTTTTTCTTAATAAAATATTAGGATAAATCAAAAATTTTTGAATGATATATTACCTAGAATGCAAAAAAAATAAACTTTTCGAATTTTTCCGTGGAGTTTACCTTTAAGAAACGGTAAATAAACAGTAAGAATAAAAAAACTCGTGTTTAAAAATTAATTTACTACTGTTAAACGTTTCATCCTTTTCCTTATAAGCGAGTACTAAAAACCTCCGACTCGCTGGTCGAAAACACATGCAGTGACATCTTGCGGATGCGCCAGAATACTATGCA
The DNA here is from genome assembly GCA_023313115.1 of Rhysida immarginata. Lineage (NCBI taxonomy): Eukaryota > Metazoa > Arthropoda > Chilopoda > Scolopendromorpha > Scolopendridae > Rhysida > Rhysida immarginata. The sequence goes on along the minus strand of JAHWFO010064448.1, from coordinate 182,174 downwards.
AGTAATCACACTTAATATTCTATTCATTATGGTTAAGGTAAAATCACTGGAAATCATTTAAAGAAACAATTTAATTTTTATTTTCCTTAGACTTTTGAAGTATGTGGACAATTTGGATATGCAACACACAATTATGAGAAAGATGGAAGGATTATTGAAAAAACAACATTTGGTGTTTATACATTTGTTAATTATGGAAAATACATGTTGATCCAAAAGTCAGTAAAAACTTTAAAACTCAATAATTCACACACGAATGCAGACATCAATTTATGCACATTTCAGACTATAAGATGCCGGATTAACTATCGGTTCACAAATGTTCAATGTGCTGTCCATCATTCAGCTTTTGCAGCGTGTGCTGCTCTTTTTATACCATCTGAAAATCTGCATAAAACTGATGTCTGTAACCTGACAACACACATGTTGTGCAAAAACCAAACAATTCTAGCATTAAATTTTTTTTCCTGAATTTTGGATCATCCTTATTTGATTCCAATACATTTTTATAAAACTGAACCCTATTTTATATCTGAATTTCAGATCACATAAGACAGCCTGTCATCGATAAAATGTTGGCATCATGGCAGGCAGGACACCAAAAACTCATGTTCCAGTAAGCATAATAGTTCATCACTCTTAGTATTATTGAGTTGTTAAAAAGTCATTGCATTTCCCTCCCTGATAGATGGTCATAATTGTAAATTCAATAAAATGAATGCAGCTGTAGATTCATGCTCCCATGCACAATTGAAGTTGACACCTCTAGCCTCCATCAAGCTTTTTGTACTACAGGTTGGAACCCCTGTTAAAAGCTTTGGACGTTTTTTTTCTCTGGCTGATAGAGCAGTCCTGCTTACATTGTAGGATTGGGAGGGGGAGGGGAGCATATTTCAACTCGCTGTAGACAAGTACTGTATGGGCTTTCAACCCATGGCCGGATTTTATTTTCCAGTTTTTAAGGTTTGTTTCTCACAGTCAGGTGAAACAATGAAAACTTATTCCCTGACAAATGAGTTATAAATTTTATGATCCAAACATTAAGCTTTTCAGCACTCCAAGTGATCCATTTAAAAGGGAAGATTGGATCACTAGACCTTAGGCTAAAGTTCACCATGTGCTTAGGATTCTTCTATGGCCATGGATTAACCATGTGCTTATTAGTACAAGAAGGACTTTTTTTTTTTTTTTTTTTTTTTTTTTTTTGTTTAAGCTTTGTAGATGAAAAAACTTCTGATTCTTAAACAACTTAATTCAAATTAATGATGAAAAATAGGAAAGAAAATTCCACAGCCTGGATTCAGACCAGGAACCTTTGGCTCAGACCGCCAATGCACCAACCAATTGCGCCACTGTAGACATAAAAGCGAACCGCTATTTACATAACCTTAGGGCTTGGTTGGAGCAGTTACCTAGTCCGCAGGCTGGGACTATCTTTCCTAAGGCGTAATATTCAATTAAGAATAATTCATAAGATGTTCAGTGAGGGTTTTATCGTAAGCCATACCTCAGCTATTCAAATTAATGATGAAAAATCGGAAAGAAAATTCCACAGCCTGGATTCGAACTAGGAACCTTTAACTGCTCCAACCAAGCCCTAAGGCCATGTAAATAGCAGTTCGCTTTCATGTCCACAGTGGCGCAATTGGTTGGCACGTTGGCGGTCTGAGCCAAAGGTTCCTTGTTCGAATTCAGGCTGTGGAATTTTCTTTCCTATTTTTCATCAATAATTTGAACAGCTGAAGTGCAGCGTACGATAAAACCCTCACTGACCATCTTATGAATTATTAAACTTCAACTTACACATTAGAAGGTCATGATCGAATGGGGTTTAGTACATGTTGTGAACAGACTTGCACCAAATCTCTAGCAATAATGATAGGTAAAAACCTGGCACCATTTTTGTAAACTTTCCCCAACTCTCTCTTTTCTTTTTCGATGTCGAGGATGTTAAATAATCATTGGCTGTGTTGAAAATTTAGCCCAGCTCGGATTAGTCTATGAGACATTGCTTGTTAATAATGAGACCAACACAAACATTCATGCTCTCAACGGGATTTGAACTGGTGAATCGCTGCTTTCAACATAGAGGAGAGACAGTGAGCATTCGCTGTGCACTGAGTGATATCTGGTGCCAACATTGAGGCAAAATAGCCAGTTGCGATTTTGAAATGGATCACGTGATTTGGTGATAGATGAGAGCAAAGCGAAGATGTTTACAATTGTGTTTAGCATTTACAAGAATATGATTCTCCGTAAGAGTTCCGTGACTTGGGAATGTTTGCAACTTGTGCAGAAGACTTTGTGTTCTATCTTATTTCTCCTCTATGGGTTTCAAGAGTGACAAGACCAGAGCTTTAGCATTCTTGGCTCCCGAAATACTTGAGTAAAAATTTGAAGCAGGTTTGGCAGTTTTCCTCGAAAAGAAAAATTATTAAACAGATGTCTTCCTTGATATATTATAGCTACCTGTAACTTAATTTGTAAAAATGTAACACTGATTGTAATAAATTTTTCTGAGGATCTTTTTATTTGCATTTAATAACAGTAACAGGAAGCACTGCCTGCCAAAAGTAAAAAGAGGAAGATAATATCAACAGATGACCCAGCAGCAAGTCATATAGGACTAAGCAAGATGTAATAAAATCATTATACCACGGGGGAGGCCGTGGCCTGGTGGGCTTTTACTGAACACAACTGTGAAGTTAAGCTACATCAGGCACGGCTAGTCACCGGATGGGTGACCATCAGTGATAGACCATCTTCACTCCCCCACCCCACGGCTGCTGCGACCATCATACAGCAATTCGGCCTCTGGCCATACAGGCCCTGGATGGACATATTGGATCCCAATTCATGAATTTAAAAAAAAAATTAATGTGAGCAAAATTAATGAACTAAAGAAATCTCTTGTTAATTGTTTGTATCCCAATGATACTTAAGAAAGTTCAAACTAAAATTATTATTTCACCAGCTTTTGTTACCAGTCCTATAAGATGAATGATATTCATTCCACAATGTCTTTTCCACTATCTAGCGATTAACAAAAAAATATGCCCAAATTTTGTTATAGTGATATCATGCAATTTTCCAACCTGTAGTAGAAAAAAGCCTTGCTTCCATCAAGGAAAAGGGTGTTGTAAATAATTATTCTTTCTATGCTTTGTGGAAATGGAGAGTCAGTACAACCATTTTTGCCAGGTTTACTTGATTACTTCCGAAAAACAAAGAATGATGGTCGAGCTTGTGAAAAGTTACAAAGTGTATGATGACAAAGCCATTAAAGAACTTCCCTAGTAATATGTATTGGTTTGCTCATTTCCGTTCTGATGACTGCAGCTATCACTCTGATGTTCTCAATCTGGTGAGAATGGAAGGTTGTGATGTTTTTCGAGCTCTTACCAAGGAATGTTATGATCAATTCAGTCATCTACCTACTGTCAACAAATTGACAAATTGAACAAAACAGTAGCAGAATTGAGAAATTCAGAAAGGAGTATTCTTCCATGATGACAACACAAAAAATGTTTGGTGACTCTTGGAAAATTGTATGAGCTTGCTTGGGATGTGTTGCCTCCACCTTATTTGCAAAGCCATGCTCCATGAGACTTATATCTGTTTAGGTCTATGCAAAACTCTTTGAGTGAAAAAATGATCGCTTCGGATAACACTATCGAAAGAGACGCTAACACAGAAGTTTTATTGTGTATGTAATCATGAAAATTTCCCGAAGTATGGCAGAAGATTATAAAAAAAAAGGGGGGGGGCACTAGGCACTATATCATTGATTAATGTTTATCTCAAATATAAGATAATGACTGAAGAAACACTCCAATATTTCGAAAGACAAATTGAAAAGGGAAGGAAAAATTCCGCGACCCGGATTCGAACCAGGGACCATGCCTATCGCTGGCACTGCTCTAACCAACTGAGCTACCATGGATATGAACAGCTTTGCTGCTACAAGATATCCAAATAAACTTCATTGAAGCCACAACGCAGTAACTCAATCGGCAGAGCAGGCCCCGACTCGAAGGTCGGGAATAGTCCTTAACCTTTAACCATCAAATAAATTGATGAAAATAACTCAAATATAAGATAATGACTGAAGAAACACTCCAATATTTCGAAAGACAAATTGAAAAGGGAAGGAAAAATTTCGCGACCCGGATTCGAACCGGGGACCATGCCTATCGCTATTTCATTTGTCTTTCATAATATTGGAGTGTTTCTTCAGTCATTATCTTATATTTGAGTTATTTTCATCAATTTATTTGATGGTTAAAGGGTAAGGACTATTCCCGACCTTCAAGTCGGGGCCTGCTCTGCCGATTGAGTTACTGCGTTGTGGCTTCAAT
>JAHWFO010064448.1:164285-177716 GCA_023313115.1 Rhysida immarginata | reverse complement strand
AAAGCTGTTCATATCCGTGGTAGCTCAGTTGGTTAGAGCAGTGCCAGTGATAGGCATGGTCCCTGGTTCGAATCCGGGTCGCGTAATTTTTCCTTCCCTTTTCAATTTGTCTTTATTAATGTGTATGTTTTTGAATAAAATACATGATCTTGAGAATCACTTTTTGAACAACCCAATATGCATGTATATTGGATGTGTAGATATAATCTTGGATAATAACAATTCCAGATTAACAGAATTTCTATTATATATTGGATGGTTACAATTAAAATGGCACTTCTCACGATATTGATACTTGGTACAGTAGAACCTCCGTAGAGCGAACGTCGATATAGCGAAATTCTCTCTATAACGAAATTTTTCTGTGGTCCCGGCAAAAATCCTATTGATTTAATGCTTTTTCAATCTCCATATAGCGAAATCTTTATAGCGTAATTATCCCTATAACGAAAGGATTTTTCGTTCCAGACAATAAATTTTAAGGTATATTTTAGCTCTTTATTACGAAATTTGGTTCCCTCATTTAGCATGACCAGACAACCAACGAACGAAATCATCGCAAATGGCCAATAAACGAAGTTAAAAACAAGTTCTTACGTCACAAGCTCTGCCCAGTCGGCTGCGGCTAGCTATGGCATTAGGCCTATTTTATCGGCAAAATTATGAAGAGATCTCGAGAACGTTATCGCACCAAACTACCCATGATGCACTGCACAGGCATAATGGCGGCCTGCTCAGACGTTTAAATGTGCAAGCATGTTAAAAATTTATTTTCTAAGAGAATTGGCACGAGAACTACTATAACAGCTTTCGAAACTCGGAAAATTTTTTATATTAAAAACTTTAATATATGTTCAGATTTATGGATTTATTTTATTGAAAGTTTAAGCCCACTTGTCGGCCTTAATATACACGCTTATGGAAACGTTCTATCGGTATTTTTCTGTAAAATACATATTACAATATTATTTTCGACTCGTTCTGCTTTCAAATTTTAATTATTTCGGAAAAAATAATCACGATCCAAATAAAATTTTCAGCAATGGCGGCCTAGATGACTTTAGATAGGCAGCGATGTCAAGTATCGAAAAAGTTTTGCTCTTAATGTTAAGAGCATTCAAATTAATATAAAACACTAAATTTTTATATGTAAATACTAAATTTAAAATATATACATATATAAATGCAATTATCAGCAATTTATACATCAAAATTATGCAAGTTTTAACACCACCTCCATGCAACGAAATATCTATATAGCGAAATGATTTTCCCGGTCCGTTGAGTTTCGCTCTACGGAGGTTTTACTATACATGCTGATGAGACAATGTAGAGGTGAATTCTGAAAAAAATTGTTAATCTAAAAATGGGATGCTGTAAAGGGAATTCAGCATGTGATAATGATACCGAGGACTTAGATAGGAAAGGTTAAACATGTGAGAGAGATACAATGTTAACAACTTGATTAGCAACCAGTGGCTACTAAAAGTTATTGATTTGCCCATTACAGACATTGCCAACATAATGAATCCATAAAACTGCATGATCAACATTCTCTCGCAGTAGTTCTGGTGGATTCTGAGTGACATGTCACTGTATAAGAAACTAAACATAAACTGTGGATAAATAACATGGAAAGAAAGAGCCTCTTATCCACAATAAAAATGTTTAATGTACACATACAAGTATTTCAGTCACCCAGTAACCATCTTTCAGTTTTTTATTTTATTGTGGACAAGAGGCTCTTTCTTTCCAACATGTCACTATATGCTAGACTTCAGATCAGGCAGAGACCAGATAAGTTCCTGGTAGAAGCAATCTTTCAGGTATCCCCATCACCAAAAATCACATGGATTAGGTTGAGGACATGCAGGTAACACATCTGGAAATTCTCTGGAGAAAATACATTCGCAGTAAAGGGTACATGTTGAGACCACTGTTTTAAAGCAAAGATGAGTTAACACCACATATTGAGTACTAAGTGAATCAATAGTTACTTCTTTTCAAGGGAGGAATCATATGCCCTACAAGGAGGTTCCTATAACATGCAGGCATCACAGTAGACCTGAAAGACCTTGAGAAGTGATCTCTTCAAATAAAATGAAATGGGGACAATATTCCATCATATAAGGTCATTTGTAGCCATTTAGCAGCAACACTTTCAAAGTGGCCAGATAACCCTGAAAGGTCATCACTGCTCTGGGCAGCCTTTCATCTGCAAGGAACTGGTCCTGAAAAATCGAAGAATCGCAATATAATTGATAATGCAGAATGTCCACAAGGGGCATGGCACTGTTTGTAACATCTTGAATTATAACAATATTCCACATGTCCAAAGTGGTCGCAGTATTTGCTCCCCACATTCCAGAAAGAAATGGAGCAACCCTTCTGGCAGAATCCTGGACCAATATAGAGAACTTTTTCCATCACCTTATCACAATGGATGAAGGTTAAGTTTACCACAATGGCCTTGGAACAAGAATCCAGAGCACGCTTGAGAAACCTTTATCTGAGAAGGTCATGCTCAGCGTTATTTGAGACTCCAAAGGGGTCTACTGATCAATTACACACGGAAAGGAAAGATGATCACAGGAACATATACCGGAAGCCAAGGTGATCTAGAACAAGGTGACCAAAAATTGTAAAAATGCCTTGCTGTGCATGGGTGTTTTGACATCACTGGATGACGGCAAGACCAATACCCACTAAATCGAACCCTCCACGGAAAACAAAACAGGACAGCAATGATAAAAACAGTCTTGCAAGAGCAACACTTGACGACTCATTCATTCCCTTCACAATTCTCATCCTTTTTACTATTTTTTTTTAATTAAATAACAGCAAAATGCCATTATAAGGAGGGATTCATAATTATTGTAAAATGTACTTATGTATTTTTTTTAATATGAACACAGGGACATGGATAATAACATATTTTTCATCATCATTAGGCCTAGTTATCACTCCTCGTTAAGATTTCGAAATCAATTTGTCTGAACTGTTAGCAGTTAAGAGACTAGAAATAATAATTTTGATATTATTTCATAACTTTATTTATGCAGGCATTATAAAATATTAATTTTTAAAATACTAAGTTTACAAATAAACATTTCTTCAGAAATACAACGAAAGAATTTTGTTTATGTGAAAACGTTTTCTTTTGCGACCAGAATAATGGCTACTGCACACAGCCGGAAGTAATGCCATAAGTCATTCGGTGACATCACAAATTGGACTTACCTGTATTCTAGAGTACCTTGATCAGAACCTGCTGTGAAAGTTACAGGAAGCCATGAAGACCAAACAGTGAAGAAGACTGTCCAACATTATGACCAGATTTTATTATATTATGATCATTTACCATATGATAACATTAAATTCCAAATTCCATTTAAAAATAAAGATGCTAACATATTTAGAGTTCCTCCTAGGATGGAAAGGGGCAAGGTGCTAGATTCCTAAACAGGGCACCCCTTCAGCAAATTGGGGCATCCAAACAGAAAAAGTATCCCCCCTCCTGCTCAGGCAGTGATAGGGCCTGTCCATTAATACTGATCAGAGCTGACCACCACTGATCAAGTCACGTGATATGATCAATTTCGGTCATTGTCATGAGAGAGGATTTTCAGGACAAAGCAGTTGTGTGCGATCTGTTTCAACATGCTTTCATTTGAACTGCCCCACGAATCAATTTAAAAAAATTAGCACTGGCTGTGCTAGTGGAATTGGAAGAAGATACAGACTCTGTTACAGATTTAGACAGTAGTGAATTATCCGATTCCTCTTTGGAAACCACTATTGCTATAGATTCGTCAGTTGAATCACCCCTCTCTCTGCATACACCTCGAACACAATCACACAAATACGATATTTTTCGACATGATTAAATGTAAATAACTTTTATTCCAAGAGTAGTAAATCCTTATGTGCTTTTGTTATTATGTGAGCGTTTTAAAATGATCTTTATTCTTTTGTGAATGAACGTTCTCCCTCAAGTTCTCAAGCGATGAAGCGATAAACATGCGAAGCCTGTCGACATTTATGGCAGGAGGAAGCAAGCATTTTTCTTGAAAAAGAATATAGAACAAATATACAAATATCCCCTTCTGTTCTACCATTCTTTTGGGATTCTGTTTGCCAACAGACTGTGATAATTGTGCATTGCAGTTTTATCTATAAATTTGACTTCGCAGTGTTGCATTTGTATCGTGACCGCTATTGCCCCTACAAATTTTTCTGGTAGTCATGGGAAGAAGTTTTGATTTTTAGAAGAATTTCAGGCTTTTAGGATGCCTCGGTCAGTTGCAGTCGAGAGTTCTAGGATAGCTTTTGCTGTGATCGATCTTAACGGTTAGTCGCGGTCAGTGTTATTCTAGGACAGGCCTATAGTGTTATTCTAGGAGCCTGGCACCCACTCTTGGAGTTTATCACAAGAGTTCTAAAAGCTCTCCAACATGGCTCGCTTTTGATACCAATAGCTTTGCTTTATTAAATTTATATCCAGAATTTGCAGTATTAATTGGTATAAAATCGGAATAATTTAGGGGCCTGTGACTAGTGCAGTTGAAGAGTTGCCTTCAGTGAAGGCTTGCAGTTGTTAGAAAAGTAGGTGTGATGTTTACTCTCTCCCTGTTGTTAGAAAAAATAAATGTTATTTTTCCAGTAATAAACAAAGTTTCACCAATTTCAAATGATGCTTGAAGAGCTTAAAAAACTAGTTTCAATTAGATATTTAATTATGCCCTATACTTTCAGACTTTCAGAATCCACAAAAGAAAACGTGTCAATGGCACCACTTTCTCTAACGTTGTCATCCCTTTATTGTAAACAATTTAATCAAAGACATTCCAAAAGAAAGTATTATAAATATTTTTTATAAGTACAGTGATACCTCGCTTAACAAGCATAATTCATGCCAAATCTTACTCGTAAAGCGAAACACTCGTTAAGCGAAACCATTTTTCCCCATAGGAATCAATGTAAAATATGATAATGCGTTCCATGCTGAAAAAATACTCAAAATATATGTTTATGTAATTAATTTATTATTTATAATAATATATAAATGCGTTTTTTTAAATAGGGGAAGAGGACGGGGAAGGTTATTGGGAAGAAGGAAGAGAATCTTCTACTAAGAGAAACTCTTCTTCAAAGGAAGCGCCATCTAGAATAAGCACGGTTAGTCGAGAAGCTGTATTATGTTATCTTCTTCTCACTCGTTATGCGAAACGTCGCTCGTAATGCCAATCACTCGTTATGCGAGGTTCCACTGTATCCTCTGATACATCTATAAGTGAGGCAGACCTGCATCATTATAATAGGAATCGGGAAGTTGGTTTTCATGGGAATGAAGGGACAGGAAGAGTACAGTTTTAAAGTGGCAGGGCAACTTGGGCAGTAAGAAAAAATTGAACGGCAAGCAGGGTGCTGTGCTTACTGCACTTTCTTAACTAACAAAACAAAATTAATAAATAATTTATTATATTTGCTTTTTATGACTGTTAATTTGCAGAAAATTAAATGTAATTTGATTTAAAAAAAAAATTCTTTTTTAATTTATTAGGTTTGCTTCAGTGGATATTCAAAGTCAAGAGGCATATGAATTGGCTTCTAAAGGACTTGTTAGACCCGTTGATAAATCTGTACCAATCCTCTATAGCTTGAAGTGTACTAAGTTAGAACTTCCGGAGTTCACTCTAGGTAAATTACTTATGGGTAGCAAACATGTATCAACATTTGCCAGAATTGATCAAATTTTTTTGTTGACATCAATATTTTTGCATCGTGTAAAGTAGCTGCAAAGCCGAAATTGACATCAACTTTGCAGTTTAGTCAGTTTAACTGCATTTCATCAAGTTGATAGGAGCAGCCAATCAGGAGCCCATTTATCACTACCTGGCAAACAGTGATAGTAGCATGGTGAAAGAAAATCTTACATGTACTATGCAAAGAGAGGATATTGTTATAAGTTTTTATCGAAGTATTTTTTTATTATTATTATTATTTTTTTTTTTTTTGGAAGTTATAAAAAAAAGAAAGCTGTCATCTAATTCAGTGCCACTAAATTTCTCTAGTTGTGGCATTGTCATCAACAGATTGAAGGGAAGTAGTCGGCATGTTTGCCTGCTCACCCTCATCAACAGTTGATGTTAGCAGAAAATGATCAATTTTTCACCAAAAGTTGATGCGTTTGCCTCGCTTTAGTTATAGAGCTAGAATTAGATGGGGAGAGACAAATAGCCCTTACCCCGTAGATGAATTTTACACCAAAGAGCATCACAAATACAAATAGAAAAGGGCAGGGAAAATTCCACAACTTAGACAATGTGATGTGTTTGAAGAGTTTCTTCAGTATTATCATTTTCTCTTTGGGACCAAGTGGTTTATTAACCAAATTTTTACATTATATCAAGTTTTAAGTAACAACAAATGCTGAGATCATTTTTGTTCCATTTCACGTGGAATATTTGACACATAAAAAAACATTCCAGCCATTGTATGCTCATTTCACATTTGAGAAGTCCTGTCTTGTTTTATAATCTATGGGTGATGAAGATGATTATACATGCTGGTTGTTTATTCCAGATTAACTTTTAATGGTGAACTGTGTTCAGGCTTTATCTGATTATTCAGCATTAGGGACCACATTTTAGATGGCCCTACAAGCAAAAGTTGTTGGCCAGATCAGGTGAATGGGAATGGATGATAATGATTTGTTTTTTTGTGCAGTGCTGTACAGATCATCCATGTGGTAGAGTTGAAACCTCTATGCTGTGAAAGTTGCAGAATAATCAAGTACAGCAGCCTTTTCAAAATCTCTTAGCAAAGATGGAAAGTCTGTGATCCTGCTGATCTCTACTGTTCACCGACCGATGATAAAATGCAAAGATTCTCAATAGCCCAAATGTGGCATTTTTGCATGTTGTCTCTGGCATTCAGGCTTGAGTGTACCTCATCACTGTCCAGTTTTGCTTGAGGTAGGAACATCTAAGCAAACTGCAAGCAAATTTGTACATAATCTTGAAGCAGTTGCTAAGTGGCTAAATCTTGTAGGGAGAAAATTCAGCACTCCGTATACAGATTCACAAGCCACCAGTCACTAATTGTCATCAGCTGGCATGATTGTTTAAAGGCCAAGTGGCAAAATGACCTGCCAGACGAGAGTAAAAATTATTTTTGACAGCCTTCCTCATTGTGTTGTAGCAGTCATTGCAGCAAAGTGCGGTCCAAAATGTTTTTTTACTGACTACATCATTTTCATATAAGATATGTGAAGAGGGGTGTTCAGATACTTTTGTCAGGGCAGTGTACAAATTTTCCACCTCCATGTTGCAAAAGCACACTTCAGGGCATCACTGCTGTCTTTGCAGTGAAACCAGACACCTACTAATTTGACAGATTATTTTGCACTGTGCAATGTGCTCTTCATGAGATGGGGTTTTTTGGAAGGACTGGAAAGAGGAAACCTTTTGTCTCAAAGGTGAATGCTCTTCATCTGAGGTGGTATAAGAAACTATGCCATTAGGCTAGTGAAGATTGGGCAAAGGTTATGTGAAGTGAGAAAAGCCACTTCATTCTCCAGCAATCTGGTGGCCTTGTGTGGGTGTGCTTGTGAGCAAAGAGAAATGCAATCAAGAATGCTTTGAACCCAAAGTGAAAGGCTCGGGTGATGGGGTCTACATATTGTGTGACAGGCATGGAACCGTATCAGGTGTTGAAATGTGATTTCTAATGCTCCAAGATACTAAGAGATGTTAGAAAAATCACTTTCCTGGATTAATGGCAAAATTTTTGGCAAAGCACCAGATTGCTTCTTCCAGCAAAATCGGTGCTCCATGCCTTGTTTCTTATTTACCAAAGACATGGTTCACTCGTGCTGATATCAAGCTGCTGCCTATTCAGAGTCCATATTGTAAATATGTAAACCTAATGTGGCTTGTGCAGAAGAGCTGCATTCTAATGCACAATCCCAAGGATGCTAATCATCATGAGTTACTGAGTTGTTTAAAACCTGAGTGTCAGTTCGTCCCATTAGAGGATTGTGAAAAACTTGTCTACAGCCTTCCACGTCATGTTGCAGCCAACTTGTTATGACTGCATCATTTTCAAGTAGAATTCATGAAGAGAGTGTCCAGATATTCTATGCAGTTGGTGTAAATGATATAGATACATTATATTGTCATTTGGAATCCAAGTTTCTCTATGATAAAGCAACCTTTTTAGCAAATCTGCACTTAAGGGTCCTGTAGAAACATAATAAACAACAATTAATAAATAATTGGTATGTAATCATATTTTTGTTTCTAAATTAAATAAGATTTTAATCTTTTCTAAATAAAAGGTTTTTAATATTAAATCATAACACAATATCTGATAGAAATTATTTATCATTTTTATTTTATATGAAATAAGATTTACTATTACTGCTAATTTATGCTAATTTATCTTTATTTTTCAGAAATCGAATGTATCAATGAAAATCAGTTGTACTTCACTCATTTAATCCATGAATTGGGGCAGAAACTAAAGTCAAGTGCTGTATGCACTAAAATTAGATCAGTGCGCTATGCACATTTTCCCTTGGAGTTGGCATTGCTGAGGAAGCATTGGACAGTAGAACACATTATAACGAACATCACAAGATGTCAAAAAGTTATTAAAGAACATTCACTCCATCCACATTCTGTAAACATTGCAAGGAAGGAAATCTATAACAGTTAGCACAAATTATAAAAATACAAAAAAAAATAACAGTAAAAAAACTATTGATTAAAAGCTATTGATTTTAGAGCATTGGGTTGTAATAGTTTTTTCCCCTGGTAAAGACACTTCCTTGGACATGATTCTGCCACATTTTTAAGGAAAAAATTGAAATACTTTTTTCTTGACAGTATTGAATGGATGGCTACGTAATTGTGTTTTATGAACTTAGAAGCATATACACATAAACTGAATAAACATATTTAAAAATTGCTTTTCCATTTTGGAATAAATAATTGCAGAAATGAAAAGCTGCAAGTGAACATTAATAACATTTAACAAGAACTAACAGCGTTTCCAGGATTTAAAGATAAAACAGTATGCCATAGTCCATAAAGTACTTAAGACTGTTCATAATCATTGGAAAATGAAAGGGACACAATGAGCAAGAGAGTTTTACTGGAAACTGTAAAAAAGAAATAATTGAATTGGAGAGAGAAACTTCTTAAAAGTGCTATAGATGGTGCTGTGATTAAAAATTAAGAATTTATCACGATAATTTATTAGTGTTATTAGATTTCACATCTGTTGCTTAGTATAATATAAGGCATGTTCAAATGAAAGTGATTTGGGGTGTAGCGCGTGAGTGTGCAGACAAGGCAAACTGGTGATTGTTGACGTATCATCTGCTTGTTCTGATAAGCACTGCTGTGGGAAGTTACATTAGGCTTATGCTCTTATTTCGTTTGTGTTACAATGGATCTTCCTATTAAATTTCCATCCAAAACTGACCAATGAGCGGTGATAATGTTTCTGAAGCTGAGGACATTCTACCAGTTGACATTCATGCTCTGATGTTGAATGTTTATGGAGAAGCATGTGTCTCAAAAGCGATCGTGGTGCGTTGGGCCAAAAAGTTCCATGATGGTCGTATGGAAACTGCTGATAAACCACGTCCGGGCCAAGCAAATTTGGCCATCACCCGATCAATTGAAGACATGGATAAGTCAGTTCGTGAGGACAGGCGGATCAGCATACGGTCACTTGCGAAGGATCAGAACGTCAGTATTGGTTCCACATATGCTGTAGTGAAAAGCCTTGGATAAGGCAAGGTCTGCTGTCAGTGGGTACCCTGAATGCTCACAGAAGAGCACAAAGGGCTGTGTTTCGGCTGCTGTTTGGATCATCTGGAACGTTACAGTCGTGAGGGGGAAGTGTTTTTGAAGAAGATTATCGCGGTAGATGAGACCTGGTACCATTATTGGGAACCCTCCAGGAAGGTATCTACAAGGCAGTAGAAGCATCCATAGTCACCACGGCCCAAAAAATTTAAGTCTCAAATTTCGGCCGGGAAGGTTATGCGTGTTTCTTAGATTCCGATGGTCCTCTGCTTTTGGAGTTTATGGAACCCAAAACTCGTATTAATGCTACACACCAAGAACTTCCGTCAAGCTGTGAAAAACAAGCGTCAGGGTAAGCTCAGTGATGGGGTGATCGTCCTCCAGGACAATGCCAGGCCACATGTTGCGAGACCGGTGCAGGAAGCAATAACCAAAATGCGATGGCAAGTTCTGCCACACCCTCCTTATAGCCCAGATCTCTCACCATGTGATTTTCATGTGTTTGGTCCTTTAAAAAAGGCAGTGAAAAGTCGACGATTCGCCAATGATAAGGAGGTTAAGGACGCTATTGGGCATGGTTCAGAAAGCAGCAGAAAACTGACTGTTTTGCGGACCGTATTAGCAGATTGATGCCCCAGTGGGAGTCCTATATTGCGGCAGGTGGGGATTTTTTTAGGACTGCACGTCTATAATAGTGACTATAAGATGTTCTTCTTTCATATAAACAAAGGTAAATATTAGTACTTTCATTTAATCCGTCTCGGTGCCCTTTAAATCACTTACATTTGAACATGCCTTATAAATAGGGACTGGAATTTTACAGGGTGTTCAGGAATGGTTATCCTGATTAAGATATAAATTCTGTAATGTACATGGATAATGAAAAACACATTTATACAGAGTGCATAAACACAAAGTTTTTAACCATAAAGAAAAAAAACTTTATAAACTTCCATAAGGGTGCCTCTGGTAACATGCAAGATAACACTTAGCGTGTGGTATGACACCTTCTGTTGCATGTCTGAAGTGCTATTGTAAGGTTGCAAGAACTGCTATTATGTAACATCTTTAACCTACCCCCAAAGAAAAACCTAAGAGGGTAATGCCCAGTGTTCTCGGGGCTATGAGATTGGGCCATCTATGCCAACCCACCGATTTGGGAATGTTTCATTGAGATGGATGCGAACTTGGAAGAGCCCAATGAGGAGGAGCTCCATCTTGATTAAAGATAACAGTAGGTTGCATTTTCTGTAGCTGAGGAATCACATAGTTATGTACACATCTCCATTACCTATTCCTTCAAGGAAGAAGAACGGGCCAAGTATACATTGATTTTTGGACTTCCTTTAATGTGTTCTTAGGACGGTTTTCTGATCCCTAAATTCTCACGTTGTACCCGTTAACTATTCTTCTTACATGAAATGCAGCCTCATCAGAAAAACTGGCACAGCTGCAAGAAATAATTATCCTCATTCATTCGCTGTAAAATGTTATTAAATTGGCTGTAATGTCTGAAAAATTTGCACTTCGTACGCATTCTTGAAAAGCATCACAACTGCAGCACTGCTCCAATCTTTTGGGACCTCCATCTGTTTTAAGTAATTTGTTGGAGAGATCTGTTAATGGCTTGATGAAATCCTCTCCTGCTTTTTTTATGAGATCAATGTTGAGTCAATCTTCTCCAGGGATTTTCTCTTCTTCATCAGTGTAGCACCTTTTCAAGTGTAGGCAGTACTTCTGATTTTCACCTGGTATCTCTGTCTTCTTCTCTTTCATCTTTGCAGAATTCTTTGACAGTATGAATAATCAATGCGTTTTTCTAGTTTCCGATTGCTTAACAGATTTGAGACTTGTGTTTTAGATATTTTTTTCCTAACAAGGTCACAATTCAATTTGCTTACATCTTCCTTGATGCAGTTTCACAGTGTCTTACAATAATTTGATATACTGTATTGTCAATTTAGGGTCATCTTTTCCATTTTATCCTCTATGCTGTCTTGCTAGTGTTCTATCTTATTTTTTCTGATGGATTTTACTTCCGATTTTCCGGCTGTGTAGGTTACTGCATGTAACTGTTATCAAGTTTTATTTCCCTGATTTTTTTGTACCACTTCAAGTCCCATAGGGCCTCTTAATAATTTAAAAACCAGTTGGAATTTCAATTCTGCTTGCTATTAAGTCTGTTGTTGGCATAGCTAGAGGATAGACTGCCTGGGGGCACCCTTTCAGTTTGCCACTTCCCCCATCCCTACTTCATGGTTGTCTGGATGCAATTTGGCTTCCGAGTTAAGTTGAATTTGGATGGGAAAAACTAATCAAAGCTTTGTGAAATTTGGTAGAGTAATTGGTGAGAGTGAAGAACTTGCTTTTTGATCAAATTCCAGTTCAGAGTTGGTATATGGCATTATATATAATCATCAGGCATTTCATCTAACCTTTGCATTGCTCAATTGAGTTGGAATAAGAATTCATAATTGAGGACTTGTTTTATCCCATTGAAACAAATTAAATTTTCTTTTAAATCTATTTAATTGATCGATTTTATTGGATGTCATGAAATCTCATTCTAATTCGTAAATCTGTTCTTATTTTGCAAAATTGTCCGTGAATATATTATAGAGTGTTGTTCTTTTTGTGGTTAGGCTCATATTATTGCAGAGAATGGGATTGGGACGTATGGTTGTAGCTGAAATTCTTGGACATTCAAGCTTCTCATGCCAGAGAGAAAGCGATTCTGGAGGAATGAAGATTTATAATAAATAGGGATAGTCTTCAAGATTGATTTGTTGGTGATCCCTACTGAATAGCTGGTATAGTTAACAGTTACTTCCATCCATCTGGGCCTTGAAGGAATTAGGTTGGAGGTATAATAGAGAGCGTCCGCGAGTGTACTCTTTAGAGCCGAGAAGATTTTTCTAATGCATGATTGCTCCCGTACCCTGTTAACTTATTCCGGACATACACTGCTTGACAACTGCTAAGGAACAGCAACATTTTTGTCAATAAATACTGTCCCAAGAAATAAACGTTACCAAAACTTCAATAGACGTATTACAGTTACTTTACGAACACAAAATGGCATGGAATTTGAATTAAGGAAACGAACGTAATTGCAAAAGCGGAAGAGTTATCAAAAAGCATTAACGAGTTGGTTTTTGATACTAAAGAAAAATGTTAGTTTTTGTCACCAGTTTGAAATGTGAGACCCTTTGAAATAAATCCCTCCTCGAACAGCATTGCATGTTTTGCATCTGTTTGGCATGCTTCCCACCAGACTGTTGAGAAGAGCAGTTGTCAGTTCCTGCAGCGTTCTGGGAGAGGGATTCTTTTGTGCCACACGTCTACCAAGAGCGTCCCAAGCATGTTCTATGGGATTGAGGTCCGGGGAGTATGCGGGCCATTGCAAACGCTTGATATCCTCACTCAAGAATATCCGATACCATGTTCGCCCTGTGGGTGTGGACGGGCATTGTCCTCCATGAACATAAAGTCTGGACCAACTGCTCCATGGAAAAGACGAACGTGATCCAGAAGAATCTCCCTGCAATACCATGCTGCTGTAACAGACCCTCCTGCAAAGATGTGAAAGGATGTTCTGGCATCAAGCATG
>JAHWFO010064448.1:153825-164185 GCA_023313115.1 Rhysida immarginata | reverse complement strand
CCCCCACACTGTAACTCCTTGACCAAAACGTTGCAATTCCCGAACATGTTGTTGGTGATAACGAGATCCCTTTTCACGCCAAATCAGTTGATGCCCAGAATCACTCTGCATAGTGAACCGACACTCGTCGAATATCACCATGGACCACTCCTGATTACCCCAAGCGCGATGCTCTACACCACTCTAATCTCTTCCGTCGGTGGAGCGGAGATAGTAGAATGCATTTGACAGGCTTCCGTGCATACAGCCCAACATCATTCAACCGATGGGAAGTGGTTCTAGCAGAAACATGAGCGCCTATAGCAGCGGCAAGATCTGCGGGTGTCTGATTTGTTCCTCTTTTTGCTGAAAGGGTTATGCTACGGTTCTCCCGAGCGGTTGTGCTCCTTCGACGCCACCCCCACGCATACGTAAGGCGGATCTTCTGGTGACGGCAGCAGTTTTCAAACGAGAAACAACACTTTTCGCAACGCCAATTGCTCGCGTAACTTCAGTCACACTTTGCCCTGCCTCAAGCCGTCCAACTCAAATGACGTCTCTGCGGCATTCTGCAGACGATATGTGATAGAGGGACTGAAAATTTACAGTAATGTTCGCAAAACACTTACACGTGTATTCGCACTAACACTCCACGACTACTGATTTTCACTGAACCACAGCTCATTGGACACGTGATTTTTATTCAAATTTACCAAACCGAACAACAAAGTAGCAACCAATGTTTTGACGCGTCCTGCATTATTTTCTAGCGCCACTAAATAGCGGAATGCGCATGTTCCTTAGCAATTGTCAAGCAGTGTAGTAGTAGGAATGGGGCATAATAGCCTGTAATGCTTTTAATTAGTGCTGAGAGGAGGGATGTCAGGATGTGCCGGCCCAGTCCCCAACTGGTATTTATTACACGCGAGTTAATAAGGCCAATATTTTTCAAATTTGGTTTTTATCTTTCCAATAGGGTTTGACCAATGGAACGGAACACGAGGTATGAGTAGCTCAGGCTGGCGGGAATTCTCTCTCCATATATAAATAGGTTGATATTTTTCCTCGTTCTGTTTTATAGAACGTAATTGCCGTCGATTTATCCGCAAAGAGTCTGTAAAGATTGTCGGACCATGGGGAGGGCGGAATTGGTAGACCAGATGAATATATCATCCGTATTGGTCAACCGTTTTAAATATGTCCCAGCAGTAGAGGTTGAACAGAGTTTGATTGAGAGCTGAGGCTTGGAGCAATCCATTATCTATTGTGGCTTCATACGAAGGAAACATGAAGGCGAGAGTGATTTTCTTTTGGCCAGGTATGTGGCAACCCATCTGATGAATTTCGCTGGAATTGTTAGATTTTCCATCTTGCTAAGTAGCATCTGGATGTTTCCATCTTGTGTCCGTAAGCTTTATCCATGTCTAACAATACAGCTATCTTCTCGGGATTTGTAGATGGTTAGTACCAGTGGAGGGAATTCGGCAGACATAAACGATCGGAAGCCGAACTTGTTTTAGTTTCCCATTGTCCTCTGGAAAGCTTGTTATTGATGATTTTTTCCAATAACTTTGACGTTGGAGATTAGGGCTATCTGTCTGTAAGAGGACTAGATTTGAGGAAGGGCGTTAGGTTTCAACATTGAGTGGATGATTGTAGTTTTTCATGATTCGAAGATTATGGCTTGATTCCAACTTCTTATGAAGATTGTTAATAATACTGATGTCCTTTGGTGAAAGGCGCTTTAGTTGTCCCAGTGATGAATATGTAAGTTTTTCATCACCTTGATTAGTTCTTGGCAGACCATTCATCAACGTGGGCTCTTTTGGTCATAGGTTGTTCTGGTTCGTTAGGAGGGAGCCTAGGCGGATGGGAGCAGTAGTCAACTTGAGAAGCTCTTCAAGCAACTTCTTCCCCGAGTCCCATGGAGAAAGTATACCAGTATCCGAATGAAATATGGGTATCTTCCGATAACATGGGTTATAGAATGATTTTAGTATAGACGACTATTTTTGACAAGGCAGTCAGTAGAAGTATCTTGGTCACATTTGATGTATTTTAGTAAGCGTTTAATGCAGGCTTGGGCTTGCTTGAAATTGTTTCAGAATGTTTGACACTTACATCTGTTAAAGGAAATTTTATCCATATTGCATTGGCTGATGCTGGCTTCACAGCAATCGCCCCACCATACAATGTAGTGGCAGTCTGAAGGTTTGCTGCTTGTTATTGGTTGGGAGAAGTTTCAAACACGTTAATCGTGGTAGTAGTTCCAATGGGTTTGTTTGTTTTTGCAAGATGGAGTCTGCTTCTTGATTTGTAAGAATTGTTGGATCTGGTCAGGGGTAGAAGTAGGCGTTTCGCATTGCCTAAAGTTGTGGAGCAGTTGGTGGTTGCTTGAAGAGGATTTGTTAAGCAGTTTGTTAGCCATCGTTTTTAATATGCAATTGGAATATCTTAAGATAAAGTCAGTGGTTGACGTTGACTTTGGGGCACGAGAAGCAGTAAAGGTTGGGTCTGAGGTGAAATGAACCTTGGCTCTTTGTTAATCTAGAACGAGCTGTAATTGTCTATATCGTTGTACACTGCTCAAAAGAATTAGGGAACAGTTCTGAAAATATTTTTAAGATCTCAAGATCAAGACCTCCGATAAAATATTTCATAGTTTTTAGATAAATTACATGTGGTCTATTGAAATCACTGGGTGTTTTTTCGAGTTTCTTTTTTTTCCGTGAGTTTAGAGTGAAAATACCATAAATCCCTTAAAAACAGAATGGTTATAACCATAAGACAAAGGTCACATGGTCTTCAAACAACATTATTTGCAGGTTAAAGCTCTGATATACACAGTCCAGTGACATAAATAGCTAGTATTTCCACCTGTCAGTAGCTAGAATAACCACCTTTCGCAGCGTGGACAGCTGCGAGATGGGCAGGAAGAGAGTCAATAAGGTCTGGAAGGTATAGACAGGGATGTGAAGCCATGCCGACTCCAGTTCTGTGGCGAGCTGCCGTATATTGCGCGGTGGAGGATCCATGGTGCAAGCAACCCGATCGAGGTGGTCCCACATATGCTCAATGGGGTTTAAATCGGGGGAGTTTGGGGGCCAGGGGAGTACTGTAAACTCATCCTCGTGCTCTTCGAACCAAGCACGGACACTGCGCGCTGTATGGAACGTTGCATTGTCCTGCTGGAAAATGCCATCGTGCTGAGGAAACACAATCTGCATGTAGGGGTGGCCATGGTCCGAAAGGACAGATGCGTACTTCCATGATCCATGGTGCCGTCCGCAATGATGAGCGTACCTAGGGAATGCCATGAAAACATTTCCCAGACCATAACATGTGCCTCCTCTGGCCTGGACCCTTGCGGCACGTGTTGCAGGGTGTTTGCTTTCTGACGCTAAACACCGTACACTCCATTTTATGTGTCCCTACACTCCATTTGTCCGATGGAGCATAAACCGTCATTAATCGGAAAAAGCCACCTTTCGCCACTCTGTTGCTGTCTAGTTGCGGTACTGGCGTGCAAATGTCAATCTTTGTCGCTGGTGAACAGCCATCAGCATTGGTGCACGAACCAGCCATCTGCTGTGGAGCCCAACATGCAGCAACGTTCGCTGAACTGTCCTTGAGGATACACGTTTGGTAGCCACCTGGTTCATCTGGGAGGTTAATTGGTCCACGATTGCACTTCTGTTGGCTTGCACGGATCTCCGTAGCCGTCGTTCACCTCTGTTATCTATGGCCCCGTGGTGCCCCACACATGGCACATCGCTGATTTTGGATATTGCCATTCTGTCTTGCACGGTACACTTTCACCTCGACGGCACGCGAACGGTTCACAAAACTAGCTGTTTCGGAAATATGCCACCCTTGGACCGAATCGAAATCATTTCGAGACTGCGTTCAAGTAAGAACATTGCTTCTTGATTCTTGCAGCTTACGCGTGTGCTTGTGTTTCTAATTTTGATAATATACATAGTAACAGTAATTAAGGACGTTGGTATGGACTCTGATCAACGAATTGCAATGGTATGTAATTGTGTTTAATAAGTTAATTTTCTATGCGGCTTTAGTAGAAATGATTCGGATAGAAATGAAGTGGAATACAAAGTATAGAAACCGAAGCATAGTTTTGATATGCTATTCGGGTAGCAGACATCGTCGTGGGAGGATTAAGTTCGTTAACGATCACTTATTGTAGTTGTAGAGATTAGTTGCGAGTCTTAATAAATTAAGGGATTATTGGGAATGTTGCGCTTATTCCGTTGATAAAAAAACATAAGTTTAGTTTTGTCGACATAAGAGAATTTTCATCGTTACTTCGAAGACATTGGCAACGGATTTTGGAAGATGTAATACCACCCTCCCCCTCTCCCACTCTCTGACAATCGTCAATCTTATTTTTTGTTTTTTCAATATATGGAAGACGTCTTTGGGTTAGTCAGGCTTCTTGCCTATTTCAGTGTATTTCATGTGGAGTTTATTCCGGAAGGATGAGAATCGTGTAAGCACTGCTTACGTCCCACGTGAACAAATGTACACTTCACTGTTTGATTGGCGATTGTCGACTATCAGATAGTCACTATCCAAGAGTCTGGCCCAAGACTTGGATTCCAAGTATGTCGATTAGAAACTTCTTCTTTTGAAGACTCATAATTGTAAGTAGAATTAAGTTTTTAGATTTAATTTCTCTCAATTTGTTTTCACTTCGATTACTAATTACTTACTAATTTCGATAGGTTAAAAGCTAGCACGTACTTTTCACTTTATTTTATGAAGTGAATTATTTTATAAAAGTCTGTTTTAATAACCACCCACAGCCTGCGCCTAAACCTATCATCACATGGCTCCGATTCGTGGTGGACGTTCTAGCTCTGTTTGGCAGTTTTTTGCTAAAAATAAATAGGCAGAGAAATATTTGTTTTGTTGGTATCTCAGTTCCGTGTGAGCATCTGTTCTCCAAAACTGGCAAAATTATTACTGAGAAGAGAAATAGAATTAAACCAGAAAATATGTCTATGGATGTATTTTTGTCATGCATTCCAGATACTATGTGGCTATGATTTGTTGATATTAAATAACGTATGCAATTAATAAAGCTAGTAAAATTATTTTGTTTTGAATGGATGAATTATTTTATCAAATTTTTTTTTTCATGTCAAACTACCATAATTCATTTTTATATTCCATTTTTAACCGACTTCAAAAAGGAGGTTATTGAAGGATGTATGTATGTATTGTAACGTGCAGAAAAGCTAGTAGCTTATCAACACGTTCAACCAACAGCAAGGGAAAAAAACCCACCCTTGCTGGTCAAGAGAAAAGTTAATACTAATGATTAAGAATCAAAAAAAAAAAAACTGTTGCTATTACAATTTCCTCCCGTTTAATACACGATATAGCTCCCATTAAATGATTTTCCCTTTTCGTTTTTAACTGAACCACAAAGAAAACTCTATTAAGTTAAGATTAAAGTAGTGTGACGAATCTAGGATTCATCACACGCAGATCTACATTTTACATGTAAATCTGCGTTTATTTTTTCATGGCGTCGGTCTTTTGCTCATCACAAAAGATCAACGTTGCTTTGTTTATTCATTACAAAATTGAATCAACAGCTTCCCTCATGTATTTCTTTTATCTCGAATAATTTGTCTCTCACAATGGTCCACATGCACGGTCGAGCGGCGCTACCGTCGATTTTGTTTCAAAGCGAGGCTGGGCTGGCAAGCTTTAGTTAGGGTTAAACTGTACCCATGTGTTGGCATTTCACCCCGTACGGTGAAATTTTAGTGAGTTGTGATTTTTGCTTTTTCACTATTTATTGCTAACCTAATAATTAATCTCATATAAAATGGCACATTGCTGTGTGCCTAGATGTATAAATGATCACCGCTACAAAAAAGAAAAAATATTTCATCGTAAGGTCGTAAGCTATAGATAATCCAAATAAAGAGGGATATTGGACCTTTATTTCAGGTAAATAAATTCATAAGTAAGCATACATTAAAGTAAATAATTTTCATGGCTCTTAATATGTGTAATAAAATTAATAACATTTAAATAAAATTGTATAGATGGAACACTTGATTTATAAATAATTAAGGTGATTCTTATTTTTGTAGGTGACACGAAATACTTACGTATGTAGTGATCATTTTAAAGAAAAATTCAAGAAAAAAACATTAGCAGACTTACACATATTGACAAAGGATGCCTATCCTTCCAAATTTAAGTGGACTCAAGATGTGCAAAAAAGAAAATCACCAAAAAAACGCTTCAGTCTGTTAGTGTGAATTATAATGAGCAAATTGAGTTATCTTTTTAAATCAGAAAAATGTTGACTAACCTTTATTTTTATTTGTATTTTTATAAAATACAAAACTTAATTAACCATAATTAATTTTAATTAAAAAAAGGTTTACAATTTACTGCATGTGTCAATAAATCACTACTTTGTGGGGAAATAAATATTGCTAGAGAGAGAAAGCAAGTATGCAAACATATCAATCAACAAAACTATGCATTTGCCACCACCAATTATTTATGTGGGCATGAAGGATTTATTTTATGTTTTTTTCAAGCTAAGCATACAAATAAACCAAAAGCACATGCATAATAAAAATTACCATTACTTATTAAACTTTTGCTTTTAGATTATCATTTTCTTGTCATCTGTTTAAATAACACCTTCCAAAATGTACAATAAAAAGAATTAAATTGTACATATTTCAACACAGTAATTTTTATTTTTGCTAATTTAATTTTGACTAATCTTGATAATCATGTACAAAAAATTTTTATCCTTTTTGAAAATTTGCTTTAACTGTTTTTTCCAAACAATTTTCAATATCACCATGGCAAATATTGGGTAAAGACTCTAAACTCGTAGTCCAGTTAGTTGACATTTCAAAAACAGCAGTAATTTACTTGTAATAAAATGCTGCTATGCTAAAAAACCGTACTGCCAACACATGGGTACAGCTTAACCCTAACTAAAGCTTGCCAGCCCAGCCTTGCTTTGAAACAAAATCGACGGTGGCGCCGCTCGACCGTGCATGTGGTCCATTTCCAGCAGCTTCCACAGTGCATACCCCTAAATCACGTGACACAGAGCATAACTTTGTGCGTTGTGGTAAGCATTCGCGTGGCAAAAATTTATGGAGGGGCCCAGTACGCTACGTTCACACAACTTTGTGCGTTGTGGTAAGCGTTTGCTTAGCAACGTTTATGTAGGAGCCCAGTAAGCTAGGTTCGCACTTTCGCGTGCGTTAGAATTTTTTTTATCGCCTGGCGTTCTTTCACAGAGGGGCTCAGTACAGTAAAATTACGCATTGCGCGGTATTTTTTTCCTCTTCAGAGAGTGTGAAATTTCGCATTAAAATTTTGTTTTCCGCGTCGTGGTCAGTTGCTCGCCGATTTCAATTTGCGGGCGCCCCAAATAAAATTATCATTTTGTGCTTGTACGAATTGGGAGAATAAAAAAATTTATTTTTATTCCTACTCATAGAGGTTTTGTGTTGAAGTGTAACGACAGAGTTCAGATTAAGAGTTAGCGCGTTATTTAGTCTGGTCACATATTTACGGATATTGCTTCTCGTTTAGCCATCTGGTGTTGCTGGTCACTATTGCAAAATTAATCATTGGTACTCAAGTAATATTGTCCGGTGCTGGGATAGTAGATAGCGGTACAGATCGTTTAAAATCACGCGTGTCAGGTCGTTCGCGTACCTCACAAGTAGCACTTCGGAAAATCAAGTTTTCGGTTTTTTTCACTTAGTGCGTTTATTACCTGTCAAATTGGTTCCAGAGCATAACTTTGTGCATTGAGCCATTTGAGTTCGGGGAGGCGAGGCATAGAGGTTCCGATTGACGTTGATTTTAACGAAGCCATTCTCGCAAATTTCCTTGACCTTTAAAGCACGTCTTAATTGATGTTTAGACTCACACCGTGAATACCCCTAGCTTTATTACTGCCTAAAATTTTTTTCCTTGCAATTTATTTAAAGGGAATATAGGGGCAATATTGAACCAAGGTGTTTTCGTATTTTCTCTTAGTCACTCAAGGGTCCAAAATTAGTCACTCAAGGGCTAAGGCAAAACATAGTGAGCAAGAGAAGCTTGAGGCAGCGATTAAAAAAATATTAGAGCAAACTAGACTTAAGCAGCAGAAACTGGGGCAGTTTAATCAATGCTTTATATTACTGGCTAACCAGTTGCAAAGCATGCCCCAAAAGGACAAAGTAGAACTATATATAAATGCGCTGCAGGGGCCAATTAAGGATAAAGTAAAAGCCAACAAGCCAAGGTCCCTTGAACAAGCCATTGCTGTGGCGTGCGAGACGAAGGAAAACAGCAAGAAACAAGCTGCTGTGCCTCCGGGTGTAAAACAAAATGCGAGTCATAGCAAACGAGATTCAATAGTGGCCATTTCAAAATACCAGCTAGACGAACAAATACTTAAAAAAATTCGCAAGGGGTATTCACGATGTGAGTTCGCCAAGACGCGTATAGCCAAAATTAAAACCCCATACTTCCTAGAGGAGGGGCTAGTATACAAGGCATGCAAGGAAGGCATAAAATTATTGCTTCCAGGAGTGAAGTCCATCAATCGCAAAGTAATTGCAGCACTGCACAAGGACCCGACGGCTGGTCAATTGGGTTTATATAACCCTCAACAGGGTAAAACAACAGTTTACCTGGGCTACCATGTCTAAAGATATAATGGACTTTATTGCCGAATGCCCAGAATGCCCAGAATGCCAGGCTAATAAAATCAAGAGGAAGAAGCCACACGGGGATTTGCAACCCCTAGAGGTACCCCATCAGCGCGCTAGCATATGGTGGCCCTCGATTATATAATGCCACTTCCTCGTACCTCATGGAGTTACGAGATGCTTCTAACGATTACGGATAAGCTCACGAAGTGAGTGAGACTTATACCGTGCCATGCTAACATTACGGCTGAGGGAACTGACAAGTTATTAGTGGAACCTATTATTAAAATCCATGGGTTCCCTCAAGCCATAATTTCTGATCGTGACGTCCGTTTTAACGCGGACGTATGGCGATCTATCTTCAAAGCGCTAGGAACGTCGCTCAAATTTTCCAGCACGTATCGTCCTCAGTCCGACGGCCAGTCCGAGAGGACAAATCAGACAGTTATCCAGGTCCTCCGAAATTATGTCAATATGGATAAGTCGGACTGGGATGATTTTTTGGACGTAACTGAGATAGCAATTAATGCTTCAATTTCCAAATCGTCTAGGACAGCGGTGCCCAACCTAAGGCCCGCAGGCCAGATCCGGCCCGTTAAGCTTACTCATGTGGCCCGCCTTTATATTCTTAGAAGCAGATGCAGACGTCTCATTAATAAAATGCAACAATTCGGTAACTATAAATATTTTAAATATTTGTTTTGCTTGTGTTCTGGCCCTCGAAATTTATTTCGGTATGAGTGCAGCCCTCGGATAAAAAAAGGTTGGGCACCGCTGGTCTAGGATGACACCATATTATGCCGATTTGGGAAGGGAGGTGATGATACCACCTTCTGTCAATAGATACGCGGCATCGGGCAAGCATAAAGGCACATACACGGCACATTTGCTATGGATATTATAGCAGGCAAGGAAAAACATAATCAAGGCAAATAAGCATTGTAAAAAATTTTATGATCATAGGCACTCCCAGACGTCTCTCAAAGTAGGGGACAAAGTTTAGATATGAGCTACCCATGTCAAACTGTTAAAGCATACTGTAGGAAGGAAACTATTTAGCAAGTATTTGGGACCTTTCCGAGTAGCTAAAGTTAATAAGGTGTTGGCACACGTGGATACCCCACATAAGTGGGGAGGCCCGAGGATGCTCCACTGTTCGTACCTAAAGAAAGTCAAGGAATGAGGACTAGGCCTTACAAAAGCCGCCTAAGGCGCTAGGGCCTATTAAAGACCCCGACTACCCTAATGTCTACAAAGTAAAATATATACTTGACGTCAGGGGAAAACCCCCCAAACGTCAATTCTTAGTAAAATGGGAGGGTTACTTACAGTCAGCCATCGTGGGAGCTAGAGGGCAATCTTCATTGCTGTAGAGGGCTGGTAACCAGATTCTTTAGCAGACAGCGAAGAGGTCCCCAAAACAGAGCGAAGAGGGAAAATCAAAAGGTTAATTCAACCCAGCCGTGCGCTACGACAGCGGGCAAGATTTTCAAAGTTCGCACCAAAACTAAGATTACGAAAATGCATAGCAGCTAAGCAGCAGGGGGCGAGCATGTCACATAAAGATGCGACAGTTAAACCATCCGATGTCCTCCGCTGATTTGATCAGCTGGGGAGCAATGTCGGATTTCTGGTGCCGCCATCTATCGATAATATCCAGC
>JAHWFO010064448.1:82779-113825 GCA_023313115.1 Rhysida immarginata | reverse complement strand
AGGTGTTGTACACGAGTAAGTTTCCCCGCGTGCAACACCGGATTAAACAGACCTGGTCTTTCGTACAGTTTGTAGGAGTAGAAGGCTAACTTCCTGACTTTCATCCCTTCAGTGCTCCTGAATTTCATCTTCCAGCCTTCTTCTCCATGAGGAAGCAGCAACGGATAAGTCATTGGATCACAGTTCGGACTCAAAATCGACAAGTGTCGTCACTTGTTCCCCGTGCTCGGATAGATGCATAAATCTCGCTCAAATGGTGGTTGGTTCTCCATCGTCGGCTTCAGATCGACTGCTGCTCTCTGAATAACAATTGGCAAATTATATCTTCTAGGATCATGCTGTATTGTCCACATTTGAACCTTTCCTGTGTAGCGACCACAGACATCCTTCATCATCATCTTGTACGCACGTGCAAAAGGGTTGATGTTTCTGATGTTCATGCGAAATTTATGTTTTGAGGAGAGCCGTATACGTTGAAACAGAAACTCATGCACCGGTATATCCACTTCTGTCGAATTTTAAACAAAAAAGAATTAGTATAACCACAAAGGCATTGATAATATAACTTTATCCTTACTCACAGAACAAAAATGCTATGTAATGAGTTCTACATTTGAGCATCATTTCATTTACCTTAGAAATGTACATCAATGCTAGTTTACAAATAGATACATGCTAAATATCTCACAAAATTTCACGGAATACACAGTTATAAATATAACTATTAGGATCATTGGAGAATATTTTTCCTTGCTTGGAACACGATCTGAACTGAAATCTAAAAGTCTGCTTTGTTTAACCACGACCTACTGGATCAACAACCTGTTCATTTAGCCAATTTCCATTGTTGTTTCAGGTAGACAAAAATGTTTAAAATTTCCCGTGTACTCTCACCCTCTATCAGGAGATTTCAAGTTTTTTTTTTCTCTCTGACTGGAATAATAAATATTCTTTTAAATAAATTGTTCTCATTTTATTTTTATAAAAATTATTAAATTAAATTTTTTTAAATATTCGAAAGTTTATAACAATATTCAAGATGATATAACATTTCTAATCATTGTAGGCTGTGTTTCTAATTTTATAAATACTGTACATCATTGTATTAATTTCCTTTTTTATTTTTCGTCTAAATATTGAGAATTAATATTTTTTATCAAAATTTTTTTCTGTGAATATTATAAATTATATAATTGCATTCCGAATTGCTGTTTCAGGTAGAAAAAATGTTTGAAATCTTCCGATAGAGGGTAATAATACACCGGAAATATAAAACATGAAATCAGACAAATGAAAAAGTCGTTAGTATCCAGTAGATTGTTGTTTTACCGAGGCATGAAAACAAAGCAGATTGAACAATTGTCAGCTCCGTATCCGCAGTGGCAGGACAAGCATGTTAACAAAGCAGAGGGAAAGAATTGTCGTCAGTTCCGCCTCGTGTACCACATAAGACTTTAGAGAAAGATTACTAGCACGGTCTATAGATATTCATGGTCATCGAGCTCCATTGTTAAAATGAAGCTAAAGTTTCTAGCTCCCGGTAGGGCGGGAACTCTATTGAAAAGTAGCGCTGCATGTACAATCTGCCCAACTTAAAGCTCTTAATCTAGAGCTTTAGCCCAATTGCGCCTGCGGCGCTACCCTATCGGCAGACAGAAACTTTACTTTCGTATTCAGCACGGCCTACGAGATAGTAAACTTTACTATCTCGTAGGCCGTGGTATTCAGTTTCAATGAAAATCTCTATTGCAGGTTGCGGTACCAGCGGCTAATTCTCGAATTCCTCCGACCAATCAGAAGCGTCTAAAGGAAAAAAAGGTTTCAGTTTCAGATTTCCACTCCAATTTCAGAGAAACGTCGAAGAGCCAACATGGCGAACTCGCTTCTCATCGTAGAGAAATGCTACATGTTAAGCACTTTTATCTTCGCATCGAGCAGCTAATATGAGATAGGATGGATATTATGAACGACGCCGACAATTTGCAATTCAAGAAACGCCACATTTCGTTTCTTTAAATATACTAGATTACATGCGTGATGCGTTTCGATGCCTCCACCCCCCCCCCCCCAAGCATTTTCACTCATTCTGCTCTGCCCGCGTCGCTCTTTTTTAGTTTATTTCATGTAATCTTATCGCAGATTTTACAATAAGTGCTACAAACTTGGAAAAATTACAATTTATTACAAATAATAAACCTGCTGTAATAATAATGGCTTCGAACAAAATATTAATAATAATCGTGTAATCAATGTTCATAATAATAATGAAGTATAAAGCCAATATGTGAGGAAAATATTAGCTATAAAATCGTGTAAATTCATAAGAAAATCCAATAAAGTTAAAATTATTACAAATATTGCACAAATTTTATAAATGTTGAAATTTTATATAGCATTTATAATAAAATATACTTAATTTATAGCCTGTGTTAGTTTTTATTTTAAATAAACGTCTAAATGAAACACTCAGTAATTAAAAGTTCTGTTAATTTTTTTAATAACGATTTTACTTGAAATTCGACGATTTTTAAGCAAGTTGAATTTCCCGTTATTTTAAATAGGAGAAAGAAAAAGAAATTTTTATTACTTAATTTTTCATATTTTGACCTGTCAGATTTAATAATTTTTGCATAATTAGTTGTTCCAGAAATTCATATTATCCATAAAATTAGACAATTTAGGTAATGTTAGATATAATTATAATTAATATAAATGAAACCGTTGACTAGAACATTTATCTATTCATTTATAAACAATATCATTTTCATATTTAGTTAAGTAAATGACTTTCATTTTATATTAATTTTAATGCAGATTAATTTAAATTTGCTGAAAAATTTTTAAGATGCTTTCATTTGAATTTAATTTCCAAAAACCGAGATTTTTAAGCAATTTTAAATATGACTTTTATTTGGCAGCAGTGAGCAGTCACACGTCGGTGACAATGTTTAAAAGAATATAGAAGTAGCTGAAAACTTTCGATTGATTCAGTACATTGTTTTAAGGTGGCTTTGTAGATCTAAAGAATATATTAATTAAGTCATTTATATATTCATTGAAGAAGTTCGTTCAATTCAGTCACTTATAATTTTCTCATAGACAGCTCACCATTTTTGACCGTACACTGAACCTCATCATTCATCACCTCTGTCATCATGTTTTGGTTTACCTGAGTTTAATTCTAAATTTATGTATTTGTTCTCCTGTCTAAATTTTATGTATTTGATATAGTGACATTTACGAGGATGCTTTACGCTTGCTCGGCGTTCAGTTGTTCGAATAAGAGAGAAAAACAATCGGATATTACCTTTCACAAGTAATTGGCCTAGCCTTCTGGCTGCCTATCTTGTTCATTATAGCCTGTATTCTGATTTCCTGATTAGATTAGCCGTTAATATTTAGGGAAAATAAAGATAAAACTTAACACATGTTAACGTGCTAGCACCATATATTTTCTGTATAATTTATTATGCACACTCCGATTTATCCGTCGCTAAAAAGTCGGTGATCCGGACACGGTAAATTGACATCTTCAGCCAGGTTCTTTAGTGTAGCGGGTCGGATAACCAACGTTTAAGCGACAGATAAATCGGAATTTCCATAAGAAATTATATTGAAAATATATGGTGCTAGTGCGTTAACATTTCTTTGTTTTATCTTTATTTTCCCTAAGTATTAACGAATCCTCAATCAGTATGAGCCTTGGTATACTAAAATACACATATACCAATAGCATTTATCTCTTCTCACCCCGAGAGAAAAATTTCGATTGTACATTTGTTTAAAAAGTGAATACTGTATATACTTACGCTGCCACTATATCATAACAAGAAATTAATCCTCCCGAGGAAGGCATAGGAAAGTAGCGAAACCCCTGAGATCATCTATTTTTTCCCTTTTATTTCACGTTTTAACCCCCTCCCTCCTCACTTTTTAAATAGAAAATTGATTTTCTCTTTCGTTTCTGATCATTTCCGATCGAATGATATATAACATGCCATATGTTGCCATAGTTCTAAAGACCAAGTAACTGCCATCCTCACAAGTCCGACCCCATTGGGACAATTTGGCCCAAACTTCATAGTAATGGAGATCTTAGAGGAATCTGCATACCAAATTTCACTCCTTTATATGGTAGACAAATAATTAAATATAAACTGGAGATGACCTCCAAACATGATGTAATTTCCAACCCCGAAACTCCGACCCCAGTGGGCCAATCAAAACCAAACTAAACAGTGAAGATGCACATGCCCATAGTAAGCTACATTCCGAATTTCAACCTTCTACCTCAAAAAATGTGGAAATAATGAAGGGGACGGACAGACGGACATTGTGAAACCAATAAGTAGCTCCATTCTTCCGCTACTTAATAATGTAAAATAAATAATTCCGAGAGCAGAATGTACATTTCCCTTTAGAACCCAAAGGAATAATTATTTGATGAAAAATAGGAAAGACAATTTTTCTTTTTCATCAATAATTTGAACAGCTGAGATATGGAGTAGGATAAAACCCTCATATACCATTCATGAGTTATTCAATAATAATTATAATTATTTTCTCTTATTTCTGTATATAATATTGTAATAAATGGAATAAACTTCACAGAGAATTATTATTTTCCTTTTATATTCATTTCCTGCATACAACACCATGATAAATATGATTGTAATAAACCGAATGTTTATACTTCGTATTGTGATTTCGCATCATATTTCAAGTTTTTACCTCAACTGTCATGGCGGACATCGCTTCAAATATGGCGTCGTTATTTCCACTCTAATTAGGCGCATTCGGCGGCACTCAGATCTGACTCAGATCTGAGAGAGCAGCGTTCGGCGAGCAATTTGTTACTTCCGCCTGAGAAGAAAACGTGTTCGGCACGCAACGAATCTGTCAGATTCTGAGCTCAGACGCTCAGCAAGCTTTTCTTTTTCTAAGTGCTCAGATTGAATATGGCGGCGTCCACTGCGATGCGAAGCTATCAAAAAAGCTACGAGAGCCATATCATGGTGATGCCCAGTGTACCCTTTCCTCCCTGGCCTTATGGTATACTCAGGGAATATGGTGATGCCCAGTTCTCCCTATTCCCTGGTATACTCTTCTCGCGATCGAATATTAATCATGCTGAGTTGTTCATTTGATACAAATTTTTATTTCATGTACACTAACATTAGTAAAACCGCTGTTTCTTCTCAATATTTGTAAAGTCGGTAAAGCCATTTCTTTCTGAGATAAAAGAGCTTTCGGCAACAGTCACTCAGACGCTCAGAAAAGCGGTCAGATACCACGTGACAGTTCTCTCAGATCTGAGGCTAAGGTCAAAAACTCTCACCGGTGAGAAGAGTTAGCGCTTGGTCGGTCAGAAATCCCAGTGAGAAATTTGTGACGTCATTTTAACGCGGTCAGAAACGCCAGTTAGTGCTGCTATGCCTAACCGGTTAGTCTCACCGTCCTCACCGAGAAAAAGACGGTTAGCCCAGTGAGAAATTACGTCATCATTCTCTCACCGGTGTGGGTTTTTGACCTAGCCTGAGCGACGCCGAATGCGCTTATTAATCTCGTTGGGATGTCTTACTCCCAGTAATCTCGCGAATAACGAGAAAGTACGAGAAACGTATGGCCCTCTAGCGGTACGCATGAATTGCAGACACGGCCTACGAGAATTTACTATCTCGTAGGCCGTGATTGCAGACGATAATCTTCACAATACAATTATAATATTGAAGACTGTCACGTAAAAAGAGCTTTTTAACACCATAAATAAATAAATTGATACTTTTCTGTAGCACTGTTATATTGCTATAGGGATATCTGGAATGAAAATCAGGCATTTGTCGAAAAAAAGAATACTATAGCCCTTTCATGCATGAATTATTAAAAAATCGAATAGCATTTTTTTCTTTCTGCATTAATAAACAAAGGAACACAGAAAAACTAGAAAAAAACATTTATTCACATTTTTTAGCATACAGTATTAATTTTAAAGTACTGTCCAGTATAGTAGTCATTATGGATCTTTGGACTTCAATAGAAGGAAAAAATTTCAGACTATAGTTCATCCAACAAGAGAAAAACAGGGTGTGTCACAGGAAGTTTCAGATTAGCCAATCAGAGAAAGGGGGCCTCATGCGCTTAATCACTTCTGTCTCATGTCTCATTGAAGAAGCGCTTTATAATATTACAGCAGAAGCTTTAATATTATTCAGTTTCTTTGCTTTAATTATAATTAAAAATGTTGTACCCTTCATAAAATTATCTTTTAACTCAATTTTGTATATATCGTTGTTCGAGATTCCTTGGGCCTTTTCTTTCCAGGAGTCGAAAAGCGAGGAGAAGGGGGTGGTAGCTTCGCATGAAGACGCTTCGTTTCCTTCTTGAACAATTGTTCGAACGCAAGAAAAAGAAACTTGCGTTGCCTTGGAAGTTTCTTCTATCAAAGCAGATGAGCTTTTAAAACACTATTTTCCTTTAAAGTAGCAAAATACGTTCCACACAAATCTCCCTAGCCTGGCTGAGAATAGTTTTTCCTAGTTTGGCTGAAGAGTTGTTGCACGGGCGTCGCCATTACAAATTGACTTGTGCAGCCGCTGAAGGAGAGATATCCCACAAAGCATTGCGGATGAGTGAGTAGTCGATATCAGACCGGAAACACACCCTGTTTGTCTCTTGAATCTTACTTAAAAAAATTTCAAAACCGAGTTTCTTCTACATAGCAGAAAATGATAGCTGTCCACTGTAGTGGCCATGATGCATGAAAGGGTTAAATAATTGATTTTTTTATTTATTTATTGTCAAAGGAGATTACAAATGTTGCAATATGGTTACTTTTCTTTTTTTTTTCGTGCATTTCCTTTAGTCTTTTTGCTTGTTCATTGAGAATCACAATGCCTTAATACGAGGGGCGATTGATAAATAAGGTCTCCATGGCTGTAGCTTTTTTATTTGTTAACCGATTTTCAAAATTCTTTTTGTATCTTATACTCACATTTGTCCTCTATGTAATGCACTATTCACTTTTCGACATAGTCCCCGTTCCTTTCCAAGCATTGCGCCAACGCGTGACTAGTTGGGTGAACCCGTCGGTGAGGAATTCCGGAGTTGTTGTCGACACCAAGAATGAATGGCAGCGTTTACCTCGCCGTCAGAACCAACTCATGTCCCTTAAGGGGCTCTTTCTTCTTTGGGAAGTGGTGAAAGTCGCAATGTGCAAAGTCTTTCATTTTTGAACTGCAATTTTTCATGTTTGAACTGTAGGTGCTGCAACGCCTCTGGTGTGTGGTGACTCGTGTGCGGGCGGACGTTATCGTACTCCAGAAGAGAGTCCAAAGCTGCCATTCAATCCTGGTGTCGACAACAACTCCGGAATTCCTCTCCGACGGGTTCACCCAACTAGTCACGCGTTGGCGCAATGCGTGCAAAGGGATGGGGAGTATGTCGAAAAGTGAATAGTGCATTACATAGAGGACAAATGTGAGTATAAGATACAAAAAGAATTTTGAAAATTGGTTAACAAATAAAAAAGCTACAGCCATGGAGACCTTATTTAAATGCAATTGAAATGGAATATGAAATTGAAATGGTAACTCGTATTGATTTACATCGTTTTATCTTTTGGAAAAGTGTAGAAACTCAGATGAGGATGAGGTTTCCGATTATTTGAACAATTATTTGCTGAGCATAAATCGCTACCCATCAAATGAAATTCGTCCGCGATTCCTGCGTACCGCTAGAGGGCTACATATTCTCGGGATTTCTCGCGATTCGCGAGATTCCATTGAAAACCAGTCGAATGAGACATCCTTTCTGATCCTTGGTTTAAACCATGGTCTTTCAATCTAACAATCTAAACCATGGTTAGATTAAAAGACCATGGTTTAAACTGACATTGAAACCTACTGTGTAATGATCGATTTCGGCGTGTTATATGAATGCAGATGTTATGATGGGTTTTATTTTCAGCAGTAGGCATACTATTCTTGGTAGCACGGGTGAGGTTAAAATCCCACTTTCGTGCTCTTTCCTGTTTTTCATGACACACGCAAATGCATGAGTATAATCTCGGAAGCCTCGGCACTATACTTTTTTCACCGCTCGAACTGAGTGATGTCACTAGGTGCGTTTAGTGTGCACATGTCGAACGCGCCCAAGAACAGATGAAGGGGGCGTAACAACAATTACTCCCCCTTCATCTGTTCTTGATTGTAACTTATTAGTAATAATAATTTTTTTAATAAAAAAAAACAACTTAAAAATAATAATTTGTTTAAAAAAACACTGCTTAAAAACAAATTTAGGTTTGTTTTTTTTTATTATTATTCACTTAGAACTCCCGAAATACTTTTTACTAATTTAGTTATTAAACTCCATTTACACAGAACTAAAACACATACAGTATATCAAGAACAGATGAAGGGAGAAATGATTTGATATATTTATTTAAAATCGCATTGAATTCATTTGCAATTGTATTAAATCTATTGAATTCATTTAAAATGTATGAAATTCACGTAAAACTATATGAAACCAAGTTGTAAAAACTGTAATAGTGGAAAATGGTTGAAAACTACATATTTTCTATTAGCATTGTGAAAGATCGTTGCTCAGCTGCATCTCGGTCACCAGGGCGGCGCTGCATTACACAAAAATCACTCCCATGACTCTTCTGTTCCTTTAGTCTCTTTATTCTGTATCCACATCTCGCGTTCAGCGAGAATATCGTCTTTTTCTCATTTGTCACGCGATAAGCAGTTTCCTTGTTTGTTCAGCACGTGTTGGCGCCGCTCAGTTCAGTAACTGCTTCTTGTGGGGTGTTCCTTGCGGAATACGACATGGTCATAACGAATCAAGAAATCAGTGCGGTCGGCGAAGTTCTTCGCAACGTAAAATGTCCACTGAAGGAGCGATTTCGGGCTCTGTTTACCTTGAAGAACATTGGCGGTAATGCGGCCGTCGACAACATCGTGAGTGCCTTCTGCGACTCTTCCGCCCTGCTCAAGCACGAACTGGCCTACTGTTTAGGTCAAATGCAAAACGAATACGCCATTCCTTTCCTGATTGAAATCTTAAAAGATACCACGCAAGAACCCATGGTAAGGCACGAAGCGGGAGAAGCCCTAGGCGCCATAGGCTGTGCTAAAGTTATAGACGTTTTGTCCGATTATGTCAACGATCCTGTACCAGAAGTCGCCGAAACTTGCCGCCTGGCTCTTGATCGATTAACGTGGCTTCAGTCGAACTCGAAATCATCTGCGTCGGGCGACTTCACCTCCATCGACCCCGCCCCTCCCGACGAGGAATCTGACGTCCAAGTGCTGAGAAGGAAGTTGCTGGATGTCTCTCTGCCTTTGTTCGAGCGCTACAGGGCCATGTTTGCGTTGCGCAACCTGGGAACAGAGGAGGCTGTGTCGGCGCTGGGCGAAGGGCTCCGATGCGAAAGCAGCGCCCTGTTTCGACACGAGATCGCCTTCGTCTTTGGGCAGATGCAAAATGGTGCCAGCGTGCCTTACTTGACGGAGCGGCTGCAGTTGCTCTCCGAGAACGAGATGGTCAGACACGAGTGTGCTGAGGCACTCGGATCCATCGCTACACCCGAATGCAATCGCGTGCTCAACGTTTTCCTTCAGGACGAGGAAAGAGTGGTGAGGGAAAGCTGCGAAGTGGCCCTCGACATCAGCGACTACGAGAACAGCGGTGCCTTTCAATATGCCAATCTCCTTCAAACGGTCAAGCAGTGAGAGTTCCTCGCAATACCTAAGGAGCTGCTATAAACTGGAGACGCGTCGTAAGATGCTCGCAAAAGAAAACATTCGACATGTTCCTTGCTGTAAATTATAAGTTACAATTAAACCTTGTGTAAGTTGTGCCTGATTTAAGATGTTAAAGATAAATCCCAAAAGTGATCCATCATCTTCAGCATAAGATAATTATACTTTTGATTTTACGCAGTTTGTAATGAAATTTCAGGTCGCCTATTCTTTGTTAATCTGCTTATTAACGGTCATGATCAGAGATAGCCATTATGAATATCCAAAACTATTGTAACAGAATTATTATTAAAATTACAGTGCCCCTAAGGGGTATTATAAAAGATAAAGCCATGAGAAATTATTGTGAGTGTTCATAGCAGCAGTGGTAAGCAACCTACAACCCTCTGGCAATAAGTATTGGTTCATGATAAATAAACTTATTGATTATAAAAAAATAAAAAATAAAGAAGGAATAAAGAAATTTTTTATACTACAATTTATTCCATTGGCTTTTGCAAAGAGCCCATAATATAAAAATAAGGGATCATAAGCAACTATTATTTGGAGCCCTCTAAGAAAAATACATGCCTTAATTTTAATGATTTGTGCCTGAGATGTCTCGCCTATTTCATATAAAACAAAATTTAACATGGCTTCTAACCTTGTACATTTTACATTTTCTACCCATAATATATTATCAAATAATGATCTTCGAATAATTTGTGGCCCCTTTCAATAAAAAAAAAAAAAGGTGACTTAAGTTTTGAATCTGCAGTCTGAAGCATTGAATCATGATGTTTTTAGATGAGCAAGATCAACATTATTGTAAAGTTTGGGTAAAATTGTCCCAATAGGGTCAGAGCTGTGGGGGTGGCAATCACTTTGTCTTAAGAAATTTATGGCAATAGATAGGGTGTGATATATTATTCGATCGAAAATGATGAGAAGGGAAAGAAGATAGGGTTCTTTCATATTTTCTAAATACAAGGTTCGAAAAAATCAATTTTTGATTAAAAAAAATGGGGGGTTAAAAAGTGCAGATGAAGGAATAAAAAAAAAATAGATGAACTCAGGACTTGCGCTACTTTCCTATAACTTCCTCGGGAGGCTTAATTTCTTGTTGTAATGGAAAAGAGTTTATTCCATTACACTAGGATTCATTAGTTTTCATTCAAAACAAAACGTTACTCGAATTGGCTAGGTAAGACAGTTATCTGTTAGCACACATTCAATATATTTCATAATATCTCTGTAGTAAAGATTTAAAAAAAAAAAATTGTTGCGCAGACAACAGTGGTCAAGTGAATTTTCAGTTCCAGCGTTTGCTTCAAGGCAGCACCAACAATGCTTAAACGTGCAACAACAATGCAAAACTGTTTCAGTAATGCTTTTTGGTGTCGTATTTTGCATAACGTTTTTTTTGTAGAATGATGTCCAGCCCAAAAACTTTATCGTGTTAAAAATATTTGTTCAGGTGATATTGTTCACTGCATGTAAAAGAGGTCAATACTGGGTGGCATTGCCCTTTGTCATGATCACTGCCCGAGTTCTTTTTGGCATTGAGTGTATAATGCATGACAGTATAATGGATCTATTTCTTTCCATAAACTTTGAAATTGCATCTGACAACTCTGATATACACTACATGATCAAAGGAGTTGGGACACCCCTGTGAACACCTGGGTTGTTTCTCCTGGACTGGTCTGGGCCCGCTCATCAAGGTGGACGGAAACCAATGCTGATGGCTACAGGCACTCCAATGAGGCCACAAAGCAAGATCCATATCCGACTGGTTTGACGAGATGCGGGTTGAAGAACTGGATTGGCCCGCCCAGAGTCCTGATCTCAACCCCATCGAACATCTTTTGGATGTATTGGAACAACGTGTGAGATCCAGGATGGTTCGCCCTACATCTGTCCTGGAACTGACCACGACACTCCTCAAGGAATGGAGGTCAATACCTGTGGACACATACCATAAACTTGTGGACAGTATGCCATGTAGGGTGGAGGCAGTGATAGCAGCTCGGGGTGGTCCTACACACTCCTGATTGAAGCTTTTAGCGGCTTTACAGTAGAGCAACAGGTGTCCCAACTCCTTTGATCATGTAGTGTATTTTCTGAATGTTTGGATTTAGTTTTGCTTTTTTTTTTTCAGTTAGGCCCACATTTTCAATCATATTCATGTCTGGGCTATTTGCTGGCCAGTCCGTTGTTCTAATTTGTATTTCTTTCAAGTATTCTTTACGTTTTTTAGCACAGTTGCATGACACATTTTGAGATTGGAATACAACTGGATCGTCCTCAAACTTATCTTTGATCGTTTTGATCTGGAATATGTCTAAGATGTCAAGATAAACATCTGCATTCACTGTTGTGTTGACAATACACAGTTTATCTAGGCCTTTGGATGTGATACATCCCCATTCCAAAAGTTCTTTTTATACACTTTTATTTAACTTCATTTGTTTGTGTGTTTATGCGCAATTTTTTTAATCAATATTTTGCCCACTTCCTGGCTGTCTACAGCTCTGCAACTTTCCCCAACGGTATCTTATCGATGACAATGCATATTTCAGTCGTTAGTTTCACTAGTCTTTCGTTTGTCGTAAGTAATTTAATATTTAAGTGTAATATGCAGAGAGTGCAATCCTGACATAATGACTGCCTATATTGTTGTTTATTGTTATCGTCAAGTTGATCATCAATGCTAGCAAAGTTGTTGATTGTGATGTCTTTATGGAGAGAATTGTTTATGATTAACCAGCGTAATGCATTGTAAATGCGTTCCCGAGATACAGACTTGGCGACTGGGCAAATTTCCAAGGTGTTTTTGGTTTTATAATGATCATATAAAAGCTTATTTTTTTCCTAAATAAAAGACTAAAAAAAATATAAAATAAAAACTCATAAAGCATACACTTTGACCTTAAAAAGTGCAATAAAATGTAAAAAATATAATTTTTTTAAAAAAAAAAGGTAAAAGTGTGATGGCGCATTTAATATTAAATTTTAAAAAGAAAATACCACAAAATAAATGCACCACAACACTTTAACCTTTTTCTTAAATAATATTTTTTACTTTTTACTGCACTTTTTAAGGTGAAAGTGTGTGCTTTAAAAGTTTTTATTTTATGTTTTTTATTTAAATTTTATAGGCAGCGCTAAATAGTTAGGCAAATTTATGTCGTGCCGAGCATCTGAAAAATTCCATCCTTTGTTGTCACCACAGCTGAAACGCACACTGGATTCATCACTAAAGATGACTTGGTTCTGATTGTTGACATCCCAATTGTTATACGATTATGGCCATTTTAAACGTTCTGCAATCTGTTTGACAGACATTTGGGTTTTGTCTTTTTTCTTTTCTGGGCAAAATCCAAGCTTGTTCAGACGATTACGAATATTACTATCACATGCGCCTGATTTTCTCCACTGGGTATTTAGTTCTCGTGATGATGATCTCATTTTTAAAGGTATTGCTTTGAGTTTCCGGTGAACTCTTCTTGTTTTGTTGCACTGCGCACTAGTCCCTTTCTTGTTAGTAAACGGAGTTATAGGTTCTGTATTTTTTCCACATGTAAGCCACAATACCTTGAGCATATCCAATTTTAGCAATTTCTTGCAATGATTTTCCTTTTTTAATCAGTTTTACCACAGACATTTGCTCTTCTTCACT
Source organism: Rhysida immarginata (assembly GCA_023313115.1). Taxonomy (NCBI): domain Eukaryota; kingdom Metazoa; phylum Arthropoda; class Chilopoda; order Scolopendromorpha; family Scolopendridae; genus Rhysida; species Rhysida immarginata. Next base: position 100,394 of record JAHWFO010064448.1, on the reverse strand, counting down.
GTATTCGCTTGCTTTAGGCTTTTTGAGTGTCAGAACAACGAAATTGTTTGCATCAATAAGGTCTCCCATGGCTTTATAGATGTAAAAAAAAACCATCTCCATGTAATTGTAATGGGCAATCCTATTGAAGGTTTATTCCATTGTTAACATTAGTGAACAAATACTTTCATGAAGCCACCTGTACTTAAGAGCCACCACTCTTGTCCTTAAGAGTCTTCAAATAATCTTATTTTTACGTTATGGACTGTCCCCCACCCCACCCCCAACCCCCACACTTTTATAATGTTTCCAAAAGCAGTGGAATATACAACATTATAAAAAAAATTTCTTTATTTTTTATAATCAATTTACTTCAGCTCGTTTATTCATCATGAACAAATATTTATTGCCAGAGGTTATAGAGTTATCACAGTGGAAGTGTGTGAAATGGAAGAGTTCGCTTTATCGTGCTCAATAGGTATGGACATCATAGAAATAGTATACTTTATACTCATAGGCGATCTGTGAGCTGCCTTTTTTCACTCAAGTCTGCTCGCAACCACTCATTGCAGCCTATTGTTGAAATGCCAGGATTTAAGAAAATTAGAGCATTTAAAAAAAAAATTCCCCTATGTATCCCTACCTATTGAGCACAATAAAGTGAACTCTTCCATTTCACTTTACAGTGTGAGAACACTATGAATGATCATAACAAGATTCCTACAAATCATTATAATTGTTTTGATATCTAAGGAATAAGATTCCACTCGTCACTGCCTTTTTAATAGCATCATTAATAACACTAGTCAACACACATTTTGTGACTAAGACAAAACATAGTGTTCTTAGTAGTAATTTGTATGTAGAATCCGAATCTGCTTTTAGATTTTTTTTATCACGTCAAGTTTCCAAGTTATGCACATCGAGATTTCTATGTTAAAGCTTTGGGTGTGAAGAGAAGCAATGTTCAAAGTATCCATATTTTGGGGCTGTAAGGAAATTTACCAGGCCCCAAACACGGAATGATTTAAGAATGTTTCATTGTAAAACAAGAAAGCTGTGCGTGCTAGAGAAATTTAAAAATTATATTCGTAATCAGCAGAAAAAATACTACCAAAAATCACCCGCTTTCATTTTGTCACAAGAAAAATCTTAAATTTTGTTGGCCAGTGTAATGTAAGAAGGTCCTAATTTATGTTGACATGTGACAAGAATTACTGAGGATTCATTAAACCGCTTTATACAGACGGGAAGATGGTTAGAACCTTATACCACTCTATATAAGACATTCAATATCAATAATTCAATATAAATTATTGAACGGAATATAGTGTCTCTAATACGAATAATTGTTGAGATTTATTTTAATTTTGTAGAATTATGTTACTCAAAGGACATGTCTAAGGTGTTAGTCTAATTTTATGGCTCTAAGCTTTTTTCTATTTTCAGTATTTTGTACGGTAAAACAATAGGTACAAATGTTTTAAGCTTTTTTCTATTTTGCTGTTATTTGACTCTTATTGAAAATAAATGTTTCTCGCAAAACTTGTATAAAGAAAAGGCATTTGTTTCGACTATCCCTACTACCTCTCCAAGTTTGGCAGTGGAATTAATTTTCACCCTGTATACAGCCTCAAATGTATCAGTATTTAGCTGTGGAAAGAGGTCAAAGGAAGACTTGTTTGAACAACAAAAAAAAAATTATTTTTTTTTCCCCATATCACCAAAAATTTGTTCTTAAAATTTATAGTATTCTCCTTGAGAATGACACTTTGCATCCTTTAACATTCAAAATAATATGAAACTCAAAATTCTTATAACAGAAATGATTATAGGGTTTAAATTACAAAAATGTACTGTTTCACATTATTAAGAACAGGTCCATAATCTCCAAAGTTGGAGAATATTGTTGCTATTCTCCTATTTCCTGAAATGTATTCATCCTCTCACAATTTTTTCATACATTAATAATAGTTATTAATTAAAAATATAAATTAAATAAAAAATAAGATATAATAAACCAAATAGAATATTAGAGAATTATCCTTTTTTGCTTTGATAAAGGATAGTCTCTATCCAAAACGTCAGCTTTTTATTTTGATTTTGATTAATTATTTTTGTTTATTATATCTTATTTTTTATTTAATTTATATTTTTAATTTAATAACTATTATTTATTGTATTCCAGGATTCTTGTGTCTCGTCCTTAATATATATCCGTTCATACATTAATATGATAGAATTTGCATAATCTACAAAGCTATTGAGAAGAAACCATGGGCAAAAGCACAAATTTAAGTGATTAAGGAAAAGAACAAATTGATGCCTTGCTAGCCAGTGGAAGTTAATCAGATTTATTGCTATGCATTTAAACAGGTCCAGATCTTCATAGAAAGTTATTTGGCAAACAAAAAAAACTCCAGATTCTGGGAGTTACTATTGCTGTCATATACTAAGGTTTTTATATTAGATTTATGACATCACTACTGTGCTGTAGGTAGCGTCATAAATTTCTGTTCTCAGTCTGCTATTATTTAAATAATTTCATTAGAAGAATTGTCATTGACCCAGCATCCCTTTTCATCGTCGTTTATTTGCATGTTTTTCGTTGGACAGTCAATATAATTTAAAATCTGCCCAAGAGGATATCTGAAAGTGTGGAACAAGTCAAGGATATTTATTGTACAAGTACGAAATAATAAAAAAAGAATTTTTTATTTACAGGTTTAAACTAAAAGAGAAACAACAAGGAAAACACTATTCCATACAACAATATAGTGTTTTCATTAACACTTATTAACATTTGTCCACAGTTTTTGGCATATCACCATTATTCGAACATTATGGGTTTAAATCAAAGAACACGTGTTTATGGCCCCTTTACCACGTCATTTAGCCCAGCTGTGAGAGAAGACCACTTATGCAGTTGCTGGCATCAAATGCCAGATGTTGGGAGGTGTTTGGCAGGAACTTAAATACAGGATTGATTTCTACCACATCACTAAAGGTAGACTTAAGGAATATTTGTAAGGTACATAAAAAACTTGAAGATTTTCTATCTGGTGATATGAACTGTTTCTGCTATGTCTATCATGGTTATTGTTTTGGCCAAAAGGGACTTATGAATCACTGTGCAGAAAAAAAAAAAAACCCGACTTACGTCACTAATTGGTCCCCGGAAAGTGTAACGCAAGTCGAAACATTTCCTATACAAGTACTTGAATATTCATCTGACCAAAAATAGAGAAGCGCAAATACATGTTTATGTCTGTATAAGAAAAAAGATATATCCAACAATCTTATTTTGTAATCTTTATTTAAAAAAATTAGTTAGAGATGTTTGAAGAGAAGCTTGACTTTTTCGGTGTACAATTGTCTGTAGCATTGATACAAATTTCTCATTCCTCTATTTATACGAGGACTGCGTTTAGAGTCTGGATCAATTTTCCACTACCACAAACACTTTCCACCACATATGAACCGGCTGGCTCCACCACATCTGAAAACCGAACACACTCGCATTTTTTATCATTTTTTTTTTTTTAAGCACAATACGAAACAAACGTCATAATACCAAAACAATGGTGGAAATTCATAAATGACGTAAGCTGGGGTCTTACTGTACACTGAACGACCAATTTATTAGAGACACCCCGCTAATAGCGTGTTGCCCCTCCTTTAGCGGTGAGAACTGCCTGAATACATGCTGGCATGGATTCAACAAGGCGGAGGAATAGCAGCCCAAGCTGACATCACAGCATCCCGTAATTGGTGCAGGTTGGACCGTATTGTGGAAATGCGTCGGATGGTTCTCTCCACTTCATCCCATGAATGCTCGATCGGATTGAGATTGGGCAACCAAGCTGGCCACTGAAGCAGGTGGAAGTCCACGTCATGTTCCTCGAACCAGTCCAAGACCATTCGAGCACGGTGACGAGGAGCATTGTCCTGCTGAAACTGTCTGTCACCATCAGGGAACACAGTCATCATGAACGGGTGCAAAAGATCGGCAATAATGTTCAGTTACTGTGTCGCATTCAGGGATGTGTCTACGGATATCAGAGGACCCAGTGTGTCCCAAGAGAAGACACCCCAGAGCAGTACTCCTCCTCCACCCGCCTGTACGGTTGTCTGCTGAGGGGATGGGTCCATGGGCTCGTGCTGTCTGCACCAGATGCGCAGTCTGCCGTCCGCATGATGAAGTAGGAACCATGATTTGTCGGACCAGGCGACGTTCTTCCACTCATCCAGTGTCCAGTGGCGATGCCTGTGTGCCCATTGCAGGCGTGCTTTCCTACTTTGCAGTGACAGCGATGGTACCCGTACTGGCCGCCTGTTGTTAAACCCAGCTCGGTGCAAGGTGCCCTGCACGTGCGCTCGAATTTGTTGGACTGTTCCCGTCCTATTGTCGTGGATGACTCATGCCAGTCGCCATTGGCCTCGTTCATCCACGGCCCTGTTTCGTCTGGAGTTGTCTTTGTTGGAGGTTGTTTTTTGGCATAACTGCCATTCACGAATACCCTTGACACTGTTGCACGGGAAAACCCGAGGAGGTTCGCGGTTTGCGAAATGCTCAACTGCGCCCGTCGAGCTCCAACAATCATGCCTCGTTCAAAGTCAGTCAAATCCTTGGACTTGCTGCGGACTGCAACCGTTGTTCAGTGTCACTACAATCATATCTGTTCCATTGTTTGGGTGTCACTGGGAGGCCGATCCATTTTCCTTAAGAGGAGTCTCTAATAAATTGGTCGTTCAGTGTATAAATAACATGTTCTATAATAAATAATACTAGTTCACAGATTTATTCTTCCAGTGACGAAAACTTATTTTGGGAGTTTTTGAGGTCGCTAAATCAAATTTATTGTCAAAAGTCTGATCACGTCACATTTTCAATATATGTTATTTATTCCCATTTTATGACAAATAAACAGGTTTTTACACACACACTTACACACCATACACAAATAAAAATATACAGCTTTACTCATTTTTTTGTATAAATTTAAGTCAGTTTCTCTTATCACCAGCCAATTATAGTCCCCTAACGTGCTCACCCCAAAATCATTGGTATCACTACGCAAACTGCTTTAGTCCTGAACTTTTTTCACCTTCATCACTAGGCTTCCTAAATTCTCAGGAGGAAAAAAAAATCAAGATGTGAATCCATAAATTGGATTTTTAAAGACATATGAGCACCCAATTTGTGGTAAATAACCAAAAGTTTGAAAGCAATTTGTCTATAGCTCTCACTATTTTTACCACCATTCTAAAAAATGTCTATGCAGCCTTTTCAACCTCAGATAAACAATTTTCGAATTTGTCATCCTTTAAAATCTTCCTACGATCACACTTTACGTTTAGGAGAAACCAATCCAGTTTCCTGCTTCAACTTCATGGCATGGCTTACAGTTGCTAAATTCACACCAACCACTGAAGCAATCTCTCGATAAGTCTTAGCTGTGTGTTCATGCAGAGTTATGATCTTCATACATTTCCTGTGTCATATCCATCTTGAACGACGGTTGAATCATATCTGGTAAAGTTTCTAAAATCTGATGAAATATTGTAGCTGCTAATGTAATGATTGCATCAGCCAATCTACACTACGGCAGTCCAACAGGGTTCTAAAATCTGATGCAATAAAGTTGCTGCTGATGTAATGATTACAACATAAACAATGATCAAACCGACTATTTGTGTTTGTTTTGATTGCAAGTAATATAGAAAACATGCTTTGTTTCAATTAATTTGCCCAAGGGTGTAAACTTTTGTCATCGGAGACATACCAGTCCCAAAATATAACATAAAAATACATGAAGTTTTTCTGGGGGCAAACAAATGTACCAGAGTGGTTATAATTAAGGTTTCCCACTTTTGCGTGGGCTGCAGATTGCATTATTGCACGGATAGTGATGAAACTCTGTGTATAGGCTATACAAAGCATGGGGGAAAGAATTCCAATGGAAAATTTATTAGTGTATGCGGTTGCCACCAGGGGAAAAATGTTGCTGCTAGGTCAAACACAGTGTAATGCATTATTGGAATGCTGTTAGAGGGACTGATCAATGTGTCGATGACATGCTGGAAACGCAGGACAGCGTGCTCAACAGTAGCATGAAGGGCCTCCTGTGAAATGGCTGCAACATGACGAATGATGTTGGCTTTCAGTTCAGGCAAGGTCCATATGCCTCCATGATAAATAAGATCCTTCAGGGTTCCCCACATCCAGAAGTCACATGGTTTAAGGTATGGTAACGGACAGCACACTTAACTCCCCTGTCTCTTCGAGTTTCTGCATCATCTTTCGTAACCTCTTGCCAACATGGGTCTTGTTCGCAATCCCTTCACACAGTGCGGTTGCACTATTGCTGCCATTCCGGTAATAGAGTTTCACCAGGAGCACACATTCGTTCTTTCCCAATGGCATGGTGACCTCTGCAGATTGGTTGTTCACAGATGTATTGTGAATCTGCATATGGCATCACCTTTATCCCTGATGGCAACTGTATGAACTAATAAATTTTCTCATCCCCATGCTCTGCATAGCCTATACAGAATTGGGGAACTGCATAGCGAAGTTTCATCGCTATTCATGCAATGCATCCCGCACAGAATTGGGGAACTTTTTAATTATAACCACCCGATACTTAAAAGAAAAGAGTGTCATGGATAGATTACAATCTGAAGCCAATAGTTGAAAAATCTTTAGAAAAGTTAAAGTTGTTTGCATACTTGTTAATGAATTATATTTTTATCTTCTTTACTTCTGGTACACAAATAATAAAAAAGGAAAAGAATTCTGTATAATATTTTATTATTATCACATCCTACAGAGTACAAAAATTAAAAATTGTCATAAACTTTAAAATTTTATAGATAAAAGTAGCTGTATTTTGCTTCTCAAAAAAAATTTATATAATATTAAAAATATTTGAAATATTGTGACAGCATGAGAGAGGTATGATTACTCGTATATTTTAATAGATTGTTTTTAATTGCTTACGCTGCAAATACATTTTTTGTGAACTTCAGACCTGAAGATATTAGTTACAACTGCAGTTCTTAAATAATTATAATTGAATTAGCTTGCAAAATTTTTGGCAATTTAACAACTCTAGCTCATGCAAGCTGGTTTCAGCGCAAAACTATGACCATAGCTATTTGATTCTTTGTGATAAGAAAACATGAAATTGGTTCAAGGCAAACTGGGACTTTCTTTGTTTTGTCATTCATGTAAAACTCCAAGTGTCTTCTGTCAATGTTTGTACGGAAGAGCATATTGTGATGTAATTTTTGGTAAAATACATGTAAAGTGAATCCGGCTGAAACGTGCATGAGACTTCAGGTACAGTTCGGGGAAGAAATACTTAGCCATAATAAGGCATTTCAATAAAGGTCATACGTCTCAGTTGCAGATGATTCTTATCGTGACGGCTGGGTGTTATTCATGTGGATTTCCTGCCCTGTGGTAAGACAATCGATAGTGACTACTATTGCCAGGTTCTGATGGCTACGCACAATTCTTTAAGGAAGAAACGGCGTTGCTTCATCAAGAATGGTGTTCTTTTTCAACAGGACAATGCCCAACCTCATGCAGAACACCACATTCAAAGTATTGGCTCGGGCAACTGCTACATCTGCCATACTCTCTCTTCAAATGATTTTCATCTCTTCAGCCCTTGATAGAGTTCTGGGGAGGCCAGCATTTTGGCAGTGATGAGAAGCGAAGGGTGCTGAGTGAGAAAATGTTTACAATGCAAGACAAAAGGTTTTATGCTGAAGGTATTCAGGTGCTTGTAAAACAATGGGAGATATGCAAAAACGTAGCAGGAGATTACACGGAGATATAGAAATTCTTAGTAACATTTAAATATGTACGTTATATTTTTTACATCCGAAAGTCCCAGTTTGCCTTAGTAAATGCAATCAGGAATACATACAAATTTTAAAAGACATATCCATTACCAGTCTCAAGCTGTCTTTAATTTTTTTCTTCTTTTTCTTGGTTGTAAATTCTTCTTTTCAGTTCTTAATTATGGTTTCAAAGATGATGTACACTTAAAAAAAGATAAAACAGAATTTAAAGTTTATTCCCCTTGTTTAGTAACCTTTTTGATACTTCATTCCTTATTTTACAAGCAGAACTCCTATTTTCATTTTTCTTCCAGCAACATATTTTCTGATGCAATCTCAATTGCTAAATATCAAAACTTTTCAAGATCTTCATAAGGAGTGCACTCTCTGGTATTTAGGCACTGTTTAACTTATCAAACAATTCATGTGGATAAAAAGCAGCCACAACAGTTCGCCCATTTACAAGTCTATTCTTCAGCTTTCGAAAAGCCCACAGACAGTCCTGGAAATGCTTGTAGTTAATAAGAACCTAACCAATGAGAAGTTTGAAAGCACGTGTTAAGGAAAAAAGGCCAGAAAAATTTACAACAAAAAGCATGTCTAAAAACACAATAATATATTTACCGAGCCTCTTAGGTTACCATGCAAAGACAGAAATGTTTGTAACACTGGTCCCTGTTTCTTGCATTCTTCTAGAATATCTGTTACATCTATTACAATGTTAAATTACTATCATAAATATTGTTTCGTTTTATTTATTAATCATAATTAAAAGCAACATTAAATTACTTTTATCATGTTGACTGTTTTCCATGTTTTGTGAATCAGTAATATTCATCAATAGCAATACCTTGGATGTTAAGATAAAACAGTCTGCTAATGAAGGTTCTAAAAACATAAACAACATGATTTCAGCAAGAGGAGAAAACCCTGGCAAAGGTCATGCATTAGGTGTCCTACTTAATTCTGTCGGTTATCTTTGAGAAGTCATGATTTGTAAATCAGCTGCTGGGTTCTAACTATTTTTACATGTGGTGAAGATGACCGTGTGATCTTTGCTCATGCATAATTTCAAGCATTTTTGTTCATTACTTCCTGAGTTGCATTGCTAAGATATGAAGCCCAAGGTACACCTCTGGCACTCCCATTACATTCACCAGAAGATTTCTGTTGATCAGACATCCAGGATCCTGTGAAATACATAGGGAGAGGGTACGGCAACTGAAAAAACAAGTCAATGTTGGTTCAAACAGTTCAGGACCGGCGATTTCGACTTGAATGATGAGAAACACCTAGGCCAGCTGTAGAGGTTTGTAATTGCAAATCTCGAAGCAGTTCTCTCTGAAGACATAACACAGACTCAAAAGGAACTTGCAAAGAGGTTTTAAGTAACTTGTGAAGCCATTGGATAAATACATGGGGAAATCCAGAAACTGTGGACAAAGGTTAACTGAAAAAAGAAAACACAAATCCACAAAAATAGTTTAATACTATCTCTTATGTACATTTCACTGAAAACATCAACTTCTTCAGCGAGAAACCGACTTGGTCAGTGAAATGTACATACGAGGTAGTATTAAACAATTTTTGTGGATCTATGTTTTCAATTTTCTTTTTCAGTTAAGCCATTGGATGTCAATTTCAGTAAAGTTCAGAAATAAGTAAAAGTGGTGCCTCGTGAGTTAACAGAAAGCAAACAGACGCAGAAGCACGTGTCTTCAAACTGATCGCCAGTCAGAAGTCTTCTTTTCTTTTTCTGTACAAGATCTTAATCGACGACAAAAAATGGGTCCAATATAACCCCGATGAACCATCCTCACTGCAACCCAAACATATCCTTCACAGCAAGTAAGTTGCTGCTGTGATCAGGTGGGATCAGAAGGGGGTGTTGTACAATGAGCTTCATATATTAGGATAAACAGTCATGGCAGACTGTTGCGTCCAGCAACTGCATAATCTGCAATATGCAACTGAGGAAAGACGACCATAGATTCACCATCAAGCGGTCCTGTGGCGCAACAATGTTCGTCCTCACTTTGCTCAAGTGGTGAAGGATGACCTATCTCAGCACAATCTCTATGCATTGCTCCTTTAGACTGTCCCTTGTTCTAGTTGATGCAGAATCCTCTGATTATTGAGATGAAGAAATGCAAAATTGGATAAGAATCTCCATCAAGTCAAAGAATGAATTATCCTTCCGCTGTGGAATCCAAGTGTTGCCTGAGCGATGGGCAAAGGTGGTGTCAGCTAACAGAAATTATTTCAAACAGATATGAAACATAGCTTCTGGTAAAGAAATAAATTTCTTCCCATTATTAAACTAATCCAAAAACTTAAAGATTATTAAAAGTCTCTTCATGTGTATGACCTCTCATTGGTCGCTTCATTTAACCCATTCTAAATTCGACAAATCCCGTGCTGCCTTACCCGACAGAATTAAGGTGCACACTTAATAATTCAAAGAAACAAACTTTCCCTTTACCTAATTGCAGCTGTAAAAAAGGATGATTAACGGCTGCTTCACTTGTTAATCGTTGGGTAGGGTTAATGTCAAGACATCTAGATATTTAATAAATGACACGAGGAAAATAATCAAAGCAACTTAAATAAAATATAATTTTGTTAAGAAAATATCAAAATATCAAAGGGAACTAAATCAGCCTTGTATGTTCAATGGCCAATTTATTAGGAACTATCTACCAAGGTGCAGAGGGGGTGGTGTCTTTTTGTTTACATATTCAAATGATTAATGATCTGGAATGAAATATATAGGGGAAAGAACTGATATCAATGCATCTTCATCTCCATTCCAGGTACATCATGGCAAAAGGTAAACTGCCTAATAGATTTGGAACACTGTATGATAGTGGGTGCCTGCAATATAGGTGCATGTAAAGGCACACCTGTTAAGGAATGTGAAGGATGTCTTTGCTCATCAAAGACAGCTGATGTGCCATCGTTCACAGCTAATAGCACAATAGAATTGTAAGAGCTGGCTAATAAAAAGGCACCATCATGGGCAATTTGAATATTAAAATATTAAACTAAACTAATTACAGTGGTACCTCGGAATTAGAATGCCCCAAAACTCAAACAACTTGGAATCCGAACGAAAATTTCTAGTAAATTTTGCCTCGGAACTTGAACGCTGCTTTGGAAACCGAATGCCAGCCACGTGCTATCACACAGATCACCTACGGTTACTTCGTTTTCTTCTTGTGTTTGATCTCGTCGACTCATACGGTTTATCGCAGCTAATTTTACGAATTTTTTTTTCCCCTATAAAACACTTAGTGAATTAGTTATGGTTGGTAAAAATTGTAGTGTTGAAAAACAAAATAAGAGAAAAGCTTAACAGAGCAACAATTTCAATTAAAAAAGATCTTATCACTAAGCATGTAACTAATTTTAGTAACGATTAAAGACTTGTAACCTGTGTCTTCGTGTCTAATTTCGTATACGAATATCGCATAGAGCGCCATTCCATGCTGGTGGTGATCTTTTGAACTAATTTTTTTTTTGATGGATATGAACTTCCCATGCCCTCTTGTATAATATTACCAAGTATTATAGCTTTTGGTCCAGTAGTTTTTTTTTATGGCCATGTCAAAATGTAACTTTAATTATAAAGACCCTGTATGCAAACTTGCTATGATAATGCTGGATCCTGGAACATATTAATTTACTTTCCATTATTTTCAATGGGAAATTGCTTTGGAACTCGAATGATTTGGAATACGTTCACCGTCTTGGAAAGGATTATGTTCGAATTGCAAGGTACCACTATATTAGAGTTTTTGAATCGGGGATGAATATCAATGGAATTTTAACTTAAAATTTTTATAATTGAGAACACAACATTTCTAATAAATATTTGATAATTTAGATTTATATCAATTTCAAAAGGGAAAAGTAAAAGTATGGTTAACTGTGAATGCCAGATGAAGGTGCTAAATTGTAACTCAGTTGACAGCCATACATCTTACTCTCGTTTGGTACAGAATAGAATTTCCGGTTTTGGAACGCTCATTTACCCCCTCTTCTCTTGCTCATGGTAGGTTGAACACATTTGAGCTTGCCGACTCAGCCAACATATCTGCCTTGATAATAGTGACAACAATGAAATTCTGCGTCTTTTCAGCTAGGCACGAGTGAAGAGAATATGTGGCCCTGTTTCTAATTAATAACTCAGTTCTGTGAAACTAAGTGGCGATTCGTGGTAATGAAACATGAGCTGGGGAACAAAACCAAGCTCTATGTTTTCAAATCTATCTTTGTCCCCAATCTAACTCTTGGGTAATGACCGAAAGAGTGCGATCGTGAGTGCAAGCAGCCAAAATCAGATTCCTGAGAGGTATGGCAGGTGTTACCTTATTAGATACCTCTCGGGAATCTGCACAGCAGAACAATAAGGGAGTCTTTAGGTGTTGAGTCGCTACTTCTCCACACTGAGAGATGTCAGTTGTGTTTGTATGGCCATGTGATATCAATGCCACAAATTGGTCTTCCTAGACAGTTGCTATTTTCCAAGCCAGTGGGTAAAAGACCAAGGGGTCGGCCTAGAACCAAGTGGCTAGACTACATGGGGAATCTGGCTTTGAGTCGCTTGAATATTACCATTGAGGAAATGTGCCTGATGGCGAAAGATTGCGAGCTCTGGAGATCCTCCATAAGGCTCCTGCCCCCACGACCCTAAAGGTTAAGCAGGTTTGAAAAGTAGGTAAGTTAGTTCTGTGAAATATCAGGCCGACAAGGAGACTCCAAGTATTCTGACTCACCGATTTTGATAAAAAAAAAAATTGCACGTATAGCTTTCACTAAATTAAACACACATGCAAAGCCATTCGATACACTTCTCAAAATTTTCCAAGAAAAAATTTCATAAAGTTTGTTATAATTGACTACACTTTATAAAGATCCTAATTGTAGCATAGCTTTTTGTTGTGTTCAGTTGGTCTAGTGGTAAAATGCACGCTTTCTGTTTTGCAGGTACGGGTTCAGATCCTGCCTTCGATAATTTTTTTTTTTTAAACATGTATGGGAATGTGTAATTCATTTACTAAATATATTTCCGATTTTCCAATTTGCTACCATCATTTTTTTATAAAACGCATATAAGAATTATTATAATTAAACAAAATCTAAAATTTCAAAATAATTTCAGTAAAATAAAACAGAAAATAAGTTATAATTCACATGTAGGTAAAGACAGGAGTAATAGTTAATTCCATTCATAACAAACTTTTGCTCCTAGAAATAGGAAATTGTAATTTGTTGGCTAATGTGCTAGTTAAAAATGTTAATGAAGGGTGATTGATAAACTATAGATACCAATTAATATGATGCATTATATTTAATAGTAAGTACATGGTGCAATAATTATTTAATCTTTGTGTGAGTTAAATATCATCCCAAAAATTACAAAATTTATAAAAATTTGTGGATAATTAATCTTTTTTCCTTAAATGCTCATTTATCACATTGGATTATAAACTATAATTCGTATATGGATTTTATAAAAAAAATGGTGGTAGCAAATTGGAAAATCGGAAATATATTTAGTAAATGAATTACACATTCCCATACATGTTAAAAAAAAAATTTACAAAGAGAAAAAAAAAAATTATCGAAGGCTGGATTTGAACCAGTACCTGCAAAACAGAATGCGAGTGTTTTACCACTAAACCACCTGAACATTATAAAAATCTCTGTTACAATTAGGATATATATAAAGTGTAGTCAATTATAATAAACTTTATGAATTATTTCCTCGGAAAATTTTGAGAAGTGCGTCGAATGGCTTTGCATGTGTGTTTAATTTGGTGAAAACTACACGTACAATTTTTTTTTTTTATCAAAATCGGTGAGTCAGAGTACTTGGAGTCTCCTTGTGAGTCATTCTAAATTATATTTTCTGATCTTTTTCTTTTTATTAATGTACTGTACGTACTACATGGTTCTTTTTGCCACTGTGTAGAAGCCTCGTAAACAATTAATTCAATAGTTAACTTCAGAACGGGATCCTGCCTTTCCCCATTTCAGGAGGAGTAGGCTGCTTGTGAAGACATCAAGTGGACCCAAAAGATTGACATCAGCCCAGTGAACCAAGCTAATCGACCCGAAGATCATTTAATTCGGGTATGTCAATGCTTCCGGTCTCACATTGAAGCCATCATTGTGGCTAACAGCAGTTACATCGAATAAACATATTCTCCAACCCTTCCTACATCTGTTTACTTAATTTTGTATGAATAATGCACGTTGTTTGGCATATATGATGTTTTGTTCTACTGTCTCCATCATGTCCTTAAATATCCTATGCACCCTCTATTAGAAATAGGAAATGTATGAATGTCAAATTTTATTCCTAAAAGCAGGCAAACAAAGATTTGAGATTTCTTTATACTCAATATTAATTCTGTGCTGTTTCTGATTATTAGAAAGCATTGAATTTCTAAGCATTTTCATATAAAGCACCCAAGTGAGTGTTCTTTCTTTGTTGGATATAAAGAATCCACTATAAGTTTATAAAGAAATATAGTTTTAATGAACAAAATTGAGGGCATTTAAAAATTCATTATAAATGGTTCAACTGTAATTCAAAATGTCGTTGAATATTCTTCAATTCAGTTTAAAAACATTATTCCGTAAACATTTTCTTATAAGTTTTTAATTAGCCAAAGTTAAAAACTATGAATCAATTTTCTGTTTACTTGTGTATGAGGTCTTTTAAGATTTCAAAGCAAGCAGCTACTTCCAGGCTATCCTTTTGGTAATGTTCCCAAACTTCAGCTAACTGGGAATCAACAATGCTGTGTATATTACTTAAACGTGGAATAGACTGAAAAGAATAATCAAAACGTACTGCATTTGTAAAACTTTAATTTGCTTTTAAATTTATAGAAATGAAATCAGCATTAAACACCCTTACCTTAAAAAGAATATCAACATTATCTTTTAGAAATTTTCGACCTGTTGTAACTTCCATCAGCAAACATCCTACACTCCATACATCAATGGCCAAGCCAGGCTTTACTGCTAAATTTTGCTTTTTGCTTTCATGGTAGTGTTTATCATCTCCACTTTTTTCATGTTTATTTTTTTTCAATGTTATTTTGTCAAAATTTTTATCAACTAACATATAAAACAGAAAAATGAATTAGCTCTGGCAAAATCCTTCTAATGAAATTTATTAGAAAATACACTACTGGTCATGAAAATTACTACACCTTTCCAGGTGATTTTATTAAACCATCACAGGCAGATAAATAATAGAACGAAGGGAAGTCAGTAAGTACACTATCTACCCAAGAGTAACCTAACACTCTCGATTTTAGACGTTTTGTCGAATATCTAGAAAAATACTTGACGAATTATCCTGAAATTTCAGGGGTGTAAAGAGGGTAGGTGCCCTCATTCAAACACTGAGAATTGTTTTTGTTAAGACCATCAAATGCAATGCAGGCCCCACAGATGGCAGGATCTTTCAGATGTGATGCTATCTACTGCTACTGCACATTGGTGGGTATGACTATCTTCTCTATTTGCATTGCACCTGGTGGCCAAAAGTTTGGACCAACCAGCAATGTCAAGAAAAACTGAATTTATACAAAAACTGTTTTACACCTACAACTCTAAGTAAATATGAAACAATATTCAGGGAAGATACAATTTATTTCTGCATTGTTGGTTTCTTATTACCTAAAATCAAAATAAGACTGGCCAAAAATTTGGACCACATTTGTATAACATAAAAGGAAAAAAGTATTACATCATTAACTAATGAATTATTTTGATATTTGAGATCATTTTGACTCTACAATATTTGACAAACGACCTGAAATAGAATTAAATAAGCTTTTAATAACATTTGGCTTAACAGTTTTTTTGAATGGCTGCTATTAGTTGTTCTCGAGATTTGTACTGAGTGTTTTGGTAAATTTTTTGTTCCGTGAGATGCCACACATTCTCAATAATACTGAGACCTCGATTTCGAGCAGTGCAAGCAAAAGTGGAAATGCTGTTGCTCTCAAAATAGGCTTTCACAACTCGTGCAGTATAGATTGCAGGACTGTCCTGCTGCTAAATCCATGGTTTTTGCTTAAACTAGACTTTGCACAAAGGGATGAACACATTGTGAAGATCATCTTTATATTGAGCTGTTGTGCAATGTCCATCTATAATGTAAATCTTCAATTTTCCGTTGCTTCTAATGGCACCCAGAATCATCACTCCACTGCCACCCATTTGCCGCTTAATTCACAGTGGAACAAGTGTTTCTTTATCACGATGCTCTTCATAAGAAGCTATATTATCAGGACCATCCAAACTGATTCGTTTTTCATCAGAAAACACAACCAATTGGAAGTCTGTGTTTTCACGCAGATGTGTCTTAGCAAGCTCCAGTCTCTCCTGCATGCGTTTCTGTGTTAGTTACAACTTTTTGGGTATAGTTTCATAGGCAAAGTTCTGAGCACGTAGTTCGCTGCGAATTGTTCTTTTTGAGGCAGCAAGTTGCAAATTAAGTTTGACTTGTGTGGTGTCCTATTTCCGTCCTATTTTCCATAACATTTTTAACAATTTTGATAAAGATTTGTAGCTCACACGGGAGATTTCAGCAACTTTTTTTGAAGTTTGTAAATTGCTCGTTAAAATTTCTAATTCGCTCTCGTTGGCCTTTAATTAACATTGTACAATACATAATATGGTTTTAGTGCTCACCACACAATACGATGACTTGTAATATGCAAATTATTTGCATGTTTGTGATGTTGGTCCAAACTTTTGGCCAGTCTTACCTATTTTGATTTAAGGTAATAAAAAAGCAACGGTGCAGAAATAAATTTGTTTCTTCCCTGAATATTGTTTCATATTTACTTAGAGTTGTAGGTGTAAAATATTTTTAGTATAAATTCATTTTTTCTTGATTTTGCTGGTTGGTCCAAACTTTTGGCTACCAATGTATGTGACATACGACCTGTACATATCCACACACACTTGCACACATTGTGTCAGAATGTAACAGTATGGCCAAGATGCAGGCTATATAATGAGCCGACTTCATGCAATCTGATCATATGACCTCCGTTCAAATGGGCCTGGTTGGTGATATTCTTAGTGATCCCATGGCAAACTGATCTGTCTCTTAACACGCAGAATTCTGATCTCTCAAGCTGTTGTATGGCTCTTTCCAAAACTGGGTAAAGGGTTCCAATCACCCTCTGTATCTTATTTTGCAGTGACGCTTCAGCAACATCACTTTAATCATTCGGTACTGCATATAGTTTTCAATGGATTTGAAAGCTAATTTCATTGCAAATGGATGAATCCTTCTGGGTATAGCAATTTCCATGGCCAGCAGTGAACTTATAATTAAGAAATTCCTAACTTTTATCACAGTGTAATTCTTTTTGAAGATATCTGTTTATATCCTTGGAGCTTTTGGACAAATTTATCTTCTCTTGTTTGTGTCGATTCCACTCATATACTTCTGGAGCTTGATAACCCATGCTCTGAACCTGATGAATATCCTTGATAGAGATAAAAGAAAAACAAACAAAAAAAAAACCAACATATACTTAAATAAAGGAACAAAGACATTTAAAATTCATTAAAATGAAATGGGTTTTTACTTCTTCAGTTAAATGGAAGCTTAAACCAAAATCTAAAAGCTTGTAACACCCATGTTGTGGACACCAATGAATGTTGGCAGGTTTCAAGTCAGCATGGACCATCTTTTGCGAATGCAACACTGCCAAACCACTAGAAGATTTTTAATAACA
>JAHWFO010064448.1:48183-75378 GCA_023313115.1 Rhysida immarginata | reverse complement strand
GCTGTAGAAGTCAGTTGTGAGTTCAATGAGAGGGAAGATTTTGTAGTGTCTTAAATAATCTGTGATCATTTGTTTTTGTTTTCTTCACCACTAATTTACTGAGAGCTCAAAAAACTTTTGTGCCTAACTGCTAGGGTGGACCAAAACAAACAAATGAACTGGGAGTAGAAATATTACCTTGTTTTGACAGACAATCACTGCCTATTGCTTTTATAAAAAAACCAGTATATACAAGGTTAATATAAAAAGTTTGATAAATGCTATCATAAAACAAAAATAATAACAGAAGATACAAACAAACTTCCATTATTCATCTTAAAAGTAATCGCTATTTGACAATGTGTATAAAGCTCCTGAAAACTGTCAGCGAAGACTTCATTTTGAAATCACTTGAAGCACTGCTGTCACACATACTTGGATATCTGATATGTCTTCAAAACGTGCACCTTTCAGGACTACCTTGAGGCATGGAAACAAAGAAGATGTCAGCAGACGCTAGATTTAGGGAATACTTTGCATGTTCAAGAACCGTCGCACTGTATTTAGCCATGAAGTGTACACATAGATCAACTGTGCGGGCAAACCTTGTCTTGAAATAAAGTCCCCTCTCCATTTTGTTCAATTCTGGTCGAATACATCGGATAGTCTCTGTGCAGTTTTAGCCAATTTGCCTATTGCTCTATGAAACTACTCTTCACACTCATTATGTTTACTGGCCATAGCAAGCAAATCTGCTTCAGTTTACTGTGTTTGATGCTAGGTGGTGTTCTCAACATGTCTGATTTTTCTTACTGTTTTCTATGCATTTATGGGTTGTGTCGGGAGTCCATGTGACAGTGTCAAATATCCTGACGAGGTTTCATAAACTAACCCCCGCCTCCCTCACTGAACTTAGACTGACCTCTACAGTGCTGCACCAAGAAAGGATATCTTTCCTGCATGACATCTTCTCATACAATGCAAGCTGTAAGAGTTTAAGGATTGGAACTTCTTATGCTCCAACCTTTTATTCAATATGGAAATATTTGAATCAACAATAGAAATAATATTAGAATAATGCATTATTTAATTTGAAAATTTTAAAGCCTTTATACAGGAACCTATATTCCAAACATAGTACAGTCAATAATTTCATGGATTGTGGCTACTATTCACACAGGGGAGATTATTTCTCCACTTTATAGACAACTCCTTTGAAATAATAACACCCACCAATACATGCAGCTGCTGACATCAGTGCAGTTACTGGTAACATTCTTGAAAGCTTGTTTTCAAACTGAATAAAGGGTCCGAGTTGCAGCTATCAGAACCTCTTCTGCTGAATAAGACTATCGTCCACACAACTTATTTTTTTTTGTAAGCACGATCAACAATTTTACCACAAACAGTAATGAAGTATGTTAGAAACCATATGCTCTGTAACACGAAATGATGTTGATGTCCTCTGAAAGAGAGAGAAGACATTACAGTTCATTCCAAAAGCGTTTTCACTTAGGTGAATGATGTTCGGCTTCCTTGCAATACATTAAACCAGTGAGATTAATCAGTCCAGGCAAGAAGTCGAGTTCGAATCACGTTGGACGATGCATTTTATTGTTCCATAGTAACAGGGATAGGTAGGCATAATGAGTGACATCAAACTGTTTTAATTGAAATCTGATTTTGAGCTTTTATTAGGAAAGTTTTTCTTTATTATTAATATATCAATGTATACTATTATTGTTTTAGCACAAATGCAGTATAATAACGTGAAAACTACACGAGGAAGTAAGCGATAAGTTGGCAAAGCACGCTCAACAATATAATGGCGAATACACGAATTAAATTATTAGATGTTATTCATGAAATAATCAGTCGTAGAAAATTAACTTTAAGTTTGCTGCACATTTAACAAAATAATAATATATAATGTATACATCTATTATGTATAGGGAATAGCTACTAATCGTTAGAAATGAAATACAGTATCTTTTGGGTTTATACTTAAAAAATAACGTATTGGCAGAAAAAGTTGTGACGGGAAAAAATAACGTATAACAATACAGCATCTTATATATCATCGTTGTCAAACCAATATCTGCTATGTGCACTTTTTTGAGATTTCAATATTTTGACCCTGGCAACGAGTTAAAACCAATGGTTTACTGAACCAAACTTGCATATAAAAGAACTGCTACGTGTTTATAACCACTATACGATGAACCATGACTACTTTAAACAACATTCACCTTCATACAACATTTTACAGGAGAACTTTTTTTTCAATATTTCAAAAGTTTACTTTGGCACATATCAGATATTTGTTTGACAACGACGATATGAAGAAAGCATATATTTATGCAGTATACAATATGCTGTTTATTACATGGTACTGTATATCGTAATGGCTTTCATTTTCTTATAAAATATAAGCATAATATATGGCGGCATGAACAATTTCGGTATCAAAATATTACAGAATTTAAAAAGTAGTAAGTAAAAATATAAATGTTCGAAATACAGAAAAAAATAAATAAACTAAATATTTATTGATGAAAATAGGAAAGAAAATCCCATAGCTGGGATTCGAACTGGGAAATTTCAGCTCTTCGAAAGTTCCCGGTTCGAATTCAGCCTGTGGAGTTTTCGTTCTTATTTTTATCAATAATTTAAACATCTGATGTTTTATGTAGGATAAATCCTCATTGAACATCCTTGAGATATTCTTAAATATTTATTGCTTCGTTTTTAATAAGTGTGTTTAATATTTCATCTGCAAAGTCTATCGTACTGAAATAAAAAGCAGCGATTAATCTTTTCAGTTAAAAGTGCTGTAATTCACCCACACCAGTCACAAACCTCATCCCTATTTCCATTCTAAACGGCCAAGTTCATTTTAAACTTCTACGATTTTCATTCAAACTACTAGACTTTATAACCGATCAACTTCGCTTAGCTCGACTCCTGCCAAGCAAGTGAAAACGCTTTTGGAATGCACTGTACATGACAAGCCGTGGCTTGTCCCCATTGTAACAAGAATATCATCAACACACTGCTGTCCCTCTATGTTGCGGAATTTGGGAGCCAAGATTTCACTACCTGCGACAAGTGAGGCCGCAATATAGCAGTTTTTTTGTATACCAACAGAAATGGCGCCACTGATCGTGACTTATCCGATATCGCGATAGAAGGGCAGCAGTTACTTTGAAAATAGTTGTTTTGCACGCCAGAACGCGAACTTCTTTAATCTTGGACTTTGTTCTTGCTGTTCGTCGGCAACTGTTACGTGGAACAGGAAAAGTTAAGGGTGTTAGTACGGGTGGGAGGGTTTAAGGTACGTAAACAGGAGATGGAAGAATGGAAGGAAATCTGGAGACCAAACGAAGAAAAGAAATTAGTTAAACGGGAGAAGTGGGGACCAAGAAAGAGCAAGAAGACCCATTTCTTGGCAATAGCACATGGTAAAAATTAGATTAAAGGAAAGTTTCAAAATACAGATAATGAGCACGAAAATTCCTTATGAGATACCGTATTAAAAAAAAAACAAAAAAACATCCAATTATATTACTTTTTAAGTGTAAGGCAATGCAATTCTATTAAAAAAAAGTTCGTGCATCATTTTCCAAACTTTCACCATCTTCTGCAAGAAAAGGTAAGGACAAAAACTACTCCTCAGGACTGCCTTCTGATTTCCCACAAATGTTCCACTTTCAAGCAGCTCCCTATGGGTCTGATTAATGAAGGAGCATCTCTCAAGTAACAGAAATTTACTCCTTATAGTGCTATTAACGAATTTAGTTCAACATAAATAAACATCCTTTACTTTTTATCTTCTCCCCAAAATAATTGTGTATTATTCCCCGAAAGATAAAAAAAAAAAAGAAAAAAAAATCCTAAATAACTGAAAGAACGAGTCTCAAAACTATCTTTAACAAATTGTGAGAATTTTGTTAAAAACAGAAACTATAGGGATGGATAGAGCTTGTGTGGGAACCTGGCTAGCAGCTGCCATGACAGGTAAGACAGCACAGGTGACTGGTATCTCGAAAAGCAAGATCTCTGAAGTTTTTAAACCGTGAAAGCGGAGCCAAGATATCTGTTGCAATGTCTACAGTGTGTTTCGAAAAAAATCATACAGAACCCAAGCGACTCGAATCCAGATTCTCCATGTAATTTAAGCAACTGCTCTAGGCAAACTCCTTGGTCTCTTACCTTCTGGCCTAGGACCAGTTTGTGGCATCTATATCAGAGCTTCTTCTCCAGAAACTTATTTCATCTTCTGCTTCTGTTGAATTTGATGTTTGTATGTTGGATTTAACAGATTATCAGACAAACAACATATAGAAATTTACAGGATTCTCTCCAACTCTAGTTTGCATTCTGGGATGGCATTATCACCTTATGGAAGCCAGTGCCACAGGTGTGGGTTTAAACACTCCATAAACCCAAGGAGATGATTCCTGGTGATGATGTAAAAAATTCTTTAGAAAAATTGTAGGTGAAAGGGTAATTCCTCTCCAATAACTGGAATACAAATTTCTTTAAGAGGGACTGTAGTCTTACTTCTTACAATCCTACATCATTCATCAACACACATCTACAGAACAATGGAATAGTGAACAGGTTATAGACCTTGTAATTGAACTGTTTCTGGGACAATGATAGATCTTGCAGACAGGTCGGCATGCTACATGTGAGTATGGCAACACACTTCCCGCACTCTTCAGACTTTGTCAATATTTCAATGTCTTGCTGCTATATTCTAGGTTTGTTCCACTACACAACAGCTAGGCCATGAAGTTATTGACTCCATTATGTATCAAAATAGAAGATGGAAATATTTAAAAAAACGTTATTCTAAAAGAATACTGTTACATCAGGTTTGAATGATTTACAGTATAAGGTAATGGGAGTAAAATTTTATTCATACTACATGCACCTAAATTTTTAATTATCTAATTACATGTAAATTTAATATTTATATTATTGTTTAACCTGAACATATCTTTAGCAAATTTCTGAATTCCCCATAAGGAAAATCCTTGCTTATTATTTTTAAAAAGTATTTGGCGCAAGTTGCATTCCAATAACTCCAAAAGTACGCAATGGTGGCGAGCAGTTTGAGAAGTTCCATACCATTCAACTATAGGAAAAGAAAAACATTAAGCTTAATCTTTAAGTTTTGGGTAACTGTTCCGATTCATTGGTATGTATTTAAAATACCTGCATTGACTTTCTTGTTCAAAGATTTCAAAGTCTCTAGAACAGTCAATTCCCGTTGAAAAGCTCCTTCATAGCGTACACCTGCATTGTAGATTTTTAGAGCTATCTAAAGAGAAGAGAATTATTAGAAAAGACAACCTAAGAAGCAAGAAAGTAGAAATATTAAAAATGCAAAAACACCAAGTGAAATTAATAAGGGACTAAACATTTTCTACAAGAGACAGAGTCAAAAAGTAACCTTAATAAGGTTAATGAAAAGTGAAGGCAAAATATCAAGACTACTTTTTGATCTCCCCGTTTTTTTTATTTTTTATAAGGATCATAAATATTTTAAAATAGTTAAAAGAATCAATGAATCTGATTGCTAACCATGTTATAATGTTCTGTTTTTTCCTGTAATATTTTGGTTCTCTTTCTTGAGATGCTACCCCTCTCAAGCACACATAAATACAAGGGTCAAAGTGAAAGTCTTGAGTGCATAGCATAGTTGAAAAGACATGCCGTGATAAATTGGAACATTTTTGAAAGTCACCAGATCATTCGTGAACAAAGTTCGGAAGGAGTTGGAAGCCTCAGGCGGACATATGTTGCCTGTAGCTAAGCACAAAATGCACACACAACATTTGAAATGTATGAGAACACCACAATTTGTACAACAGGTACAAAATATTATCGATGCGAACCTAGGAATGTCCATCAGAACCATCGCCGGAGATCTCCAGGTTTCCGAGGGCACAATCTGCACTGTGGTGGATGAGGACCTATATTATAAGTCATATGTTCTGAGGAAAGGGCAATTCATGTCGGCAAAAACATAAGAACAGCAACTGCATCGAGCAAGGTGGTTATTAAACAAGTTCAAACCGGAGGAACTGGCATGCTCTGTTTTTTTTTTCCTATGAAAAATTTTTTTACCAGGATCAAACCCAGCAAAAATTTTCTACCATGACAGATGCTTATGTGCAGATCCCTCAGATGTTTCACGTGTTGTGTTCACAAAGTTTCCCACAATTGCACAGTGGGCCAAATTTAAAAATTAGCTGGACAAAAGTCATTTTTTCAACTTTTTTTTTTTTTTTTCGATGAAACAACGGTTGAAAATTGTTCTTAGATGTGTAAGGAACTATTTATAACAATTAAAACATTTTGTTTGCACAGGCGTATCGAGTGACTGAGGTGTGAAGTTGCAACAAGTCTGTTGTCTTAACAAATTCCAGAGCACCTCCTCAACAGCAGATTACATTTCATTCTACAATTGAAGTGGTTAGTTTTTGGCTGAGAAGCAAAACAAAGGATGGAAAAGAAAGCTAAAGGTACGAAGATTTGGAATTTTATATCATAAATAAGATATTTTAGTGCAGTTGTTTACTGCAATTAAGAAACGGCGGGTATTATAGATTACTTCTTAAGCTATGAAAACACTTAAAAACATTTAAGGCTACAGAAAATGTTCCGCTAGATACCGCAGCGAAATTGGTTTTAAAGTAACGTTAAACACCTCTGTTTTTTGGATTGAGAAGAATTAGCTGCTCAGAGCTGCTCTCAAAATTTAGTTTTATTTTTTTAGACTCTCTGTCATTTTACCGTCAACAGCTGTTGAATTATTCGACATAAAGGTACTTTCGACGAAGGAGCTTCTAGCTTTATTTACTTTTTGTATCCATGAATTTGGTTAGAAGAGTGTTCCAAAGACATTAAAGCTATGACAAAACAAGTATTACAAACATTTTCAAGGAAATTTCAAAATGATGCATCATTTCCACAGCTGTTGACGGCTGAATGACGGAGAGTCAAAAAAAAAATAAAAATAAATTTTGAGAGCAGCTCTGAGCAGCTAATTCTTCTTAATCCAAAAAACAGAGGTGTTTAACGTTACTTTAAAACCAATTTCGATGTGGTATCTAGCGGAACATTTTCTGTAGCCTTAAATGTTTTTAAGTGTTTTCATAGCTTATTAAGAAGTAATCTATAATACCTGCCGTTTCTTAATTGCAGTAAACAACTGCACTAAAATATCTTATTTATGATATAAAATTCAAAATCCTCGTACCTTTAGCTTTCTTTACCATCTTTTGTTTTGCTTCTCAGCCAAAAACTAACCACTTCAATCATAGAATGAAATGTAATCTGCTGTTGAGGAGGTGCTCTGGAATCTGTCAAGACAACAGACTTGTTGCAACTTCACACCTCAATCACTCGATACGTCTGTGCAAACAAAGTGTTTTAATTGTTATAAATAGTTCCTTACACATCTAAAAACAATTTTCAACCATTTTTTCATCGAAAAAAAAAAAGCTGAAAAAATTACTTTTGTCCAGCTAATTTTTAAATTCGGCCCACTGTGAATTGTGATGGTTTTAGGGGTGGTGAGTAGCAAATGACATGACATACAACCCCATTTCTTTCCATGGAGCCTTTGAGTGAATGCTGCTGGCTACATTGTGGTGCTACAAACAGTTGTGGAGCCCTGGATTGACAGCTACATAAAGCTGTGACAACACAAGAATGGATGGCAACTCATCTGCATGATCACATCCCACCAAATTTGTGGCCGCCTAACTTGCCAGATCTCAATCTCCTGGACTATTACATGTGAAGTGTTGTTGAACGTGAAGTTAATTGGCATTCCCACAATGCCATTGGTTCTGTCAAGATCACTATTGGCTGGGAAATGGCCAATATCCAAAATGACTATTTAATTTGGCCATGTCAACCTTTCCAGCATCGCATTGAAGCAGTCATTGTGGCTAACTGCGGTTACATCGAATAAATCTGTTCTCTAACCCTTCTTACATCTGTGCATCTAATTTTGTATGAATAAAATACAGGGTCTTTATAATTAAAGTTCCATTTTGACATGATCATAAAAAAAAACTACTGGGCCAAAAGCTATAATACTTGGTAATATTATACAAGAGGGCATGGGAAGTTCATATCCACCCAAAAAAAAATTAGTTCAAAAGGTCACCACCAGCATGGAATGGCGCTCTATGCAATATTTGTATACGAAATTAAACACAGTAATCCGGTGTAATCTGCTTTCAGTAAATGGTGGAGGCCACATTCAACATGTAACTAATTTTAGTAACGATTAAAGACTTGTTAACCTGTGTCTTCGTGTACGAATATTGCATAGAGTGCCATTCCATGTTGGTGGTGACCTTTTGAACTAATTTTTTTTTTTTGGTGGGTATGAACTTCCCATGCCCTCTTGTAAAATATTACCAAGTATTATAGCTTTTGGTCCAGTAGTTTTTTTTTTTATGGCCATGTCAAAATGGAACTTTAATTATAAAGACCCTGTACACTCTTTGACATATGATATTTTGCTCCAGTATCTGCATTGTGTTTTCAAAGATCCTATGCACCCTGTATGTTTGAGGAATATCTTCTCTTTGTGTTGAATCTTTATAAAACAAAATTTATTAATATAGAGAAAAAATATATCTTAATCTATCAACTTGACGTGTTGAGGTATTGTGGCATCAGTAGCGTCTTCACATGACCATGCGCATAAGATAATAAGTCCCTGGCTAAGACGTCCAAGGTGCTATCAGTGAATTCCTTCCTTGTTTAAAAATAAAATCTCCGCTGCTGAAGCTCACTAGAGACTTCAGCATGTATATGGAGATATGTATGAGCACTAGCAGTGTTAGGAGATGGGTAAAATATTTCAAAGATGCAAACACGAGCATCCAAGTTCTGCCTTGTAGCAGGCACCCTCAAACTGGCACACTGAACGGAACAAGCTATCATTAACGTAGAATGACATGTCATAGTGTCTTGAAATTGCACCTAAACTTGGAATAGGACATAGTGTCCTTGGTCAGTTGGAATAATCAGGGAACGTTATCTTCCTCCAGTCTCTCTGAAAGAATTCCACCAGTGTCTACATTAAGAATGGCTGAGAATCCCATTAAAAACAATGCCTCCTGTAATTGCATGCATGCATTCTAAGACAGATTCTGGCTGTTTTGCAGTAAAAGGCACACCTAGTTATGTGTTTCTAGGAGTTTTCATTAGTTTGTCTAACCAGTGTAGCTCTATTTCAGCTGAGAAAACTTTTAATAATGAACCCCAACATAATGAAAAAAATTTTTAATAAATAATACTTTAGAAGAAAAATGTTTTTTTTCAAACTACACTTTCAATATGTTTTACTCTCTTGGAGTAAATATTTTAAAATAAAATTGATGCTCAGACTATAATCTTCAGGTGGCTTTTCATTGCTGCAGATGCAATCATATCATGCAGGTGCTTGAAAGCCAGTGGCAAGAATACATAAATGTACAACAATAAACGACGTATTCATTCATTCCTCATCAAAATGAATTGTTTGTTGAGGCTATTAGGCAATTCGTACTAATGAATTAGTACCATAAGACCATGAACCATTTGAAAAACTTTTTCTGTTAACATGTGTTGTCATTGGCACTGAGTATGTGTGCCAAGTTTCAGCTCTCTAGCTTGCGGGAGGTTGATTTAATATCGATTGCAAGATTTTTACTATATAAAAAAACCTGTTGGCGAGTAAATTGAAAGTGTGGAAAAAGAGAAATGTTTTACAATAATCTAATATTTTTTTAATGGCTAAAACTAATAGATAATTAAAAAATAAAAATAATTGCAATCATGTCTGAATAAAAAGAAATGTTAAACAATATTTCTATTTCTGTCAATAATTGGTTTAATACCACTTTTATTCAAACACTGTACTTTAATATTTTTAAATCATTAATGCTTACATGCTTTGCATTGGCTACATCAAAGGCTTCATAAACAACAGCACATCGGCCTTCTCCTAATTTCTTAATAAGATCATATCTTTTCCCAGACAAATCAACAATTTTTTCGCCATCTTCAAATTTAGGACGTTCAGCTTCCAATGACATTTTTCAGCAGCTAATCATAAAATGCAAAGAACACAGTATATGTTATAAACATGTACATTTTCAAATGTCAATCTTATTCAAAATTAATAGAAGGTTTTGTGACTTTAATCATGTTAAATTTCTAAATTCCCTTCGACTTCTTTAAACGAAACCATCAAACACTTAATTATCAGAGATCTTTATAGTCTACAGATCGGATCTTAAGCCTCGTTTCAACTCCTTTCTGCGCACGACATCATGGCTGATCCTCGATTATGTCTTTCAGGTGGTTGTGTTATAGCAACCATCTCTTTCTCGCGCTTCTTCCCAGGCTTGCCATTCGTCCGTTCAAGGCTGAACTCGAATGGCAAGTGATAATCAACCATGCCCAACACCAACATAGAAGCTCCTCGGAAGAATTATTATTTTTATAATAATATCAATATAGAAATTAAGAATAAATATGCAGGTTGTAATAAATCAATATATGCGAAAAGTAAATGATCAAATACAAACTCTTTCAAAACAACAGCAAAACAAAAAAATATATAACAAAGAAAAAAACTCACAAAGAAACATACCCCCTTTTTTCTCCATGAATCACCAACGCGGACCATGACAGCGCAGTGAAATAGGTCAGTGCTCAAGATCTGATTGCAAACTATAAGCTGCCAATTATAAAATAATTTAGAACAAAAGGTGCTAGAGCCATAAAAAGACAACTTATAAATATTTAAATGTTGATTTATGGCTAGAGCCATAAAAAAATACATTTTAAAATATGTATTTATTTATTAAAATGTTGATTGTTAGAAGATGCTATTCATCAAACTACGGCTAACATTCCAATTGAATTATACAGGAAACTTAAATAAAATATTCCAACAGGTTATCAAAAAAATGGTTATAAATTGATCATTACAAAGTATACACTGAATAAGCAAATCATTATGAACACATAATGCTGACTGATGCAAGCAATTGTGACAAAGCAGAAATAAAAAACAGGTTGTTGAGGAACTCCATGTCTGAATGATGATTTCCTGTAAAATGGGAAAGATTAGTGATTTAAGAAATTTCGAAAGGGGGGGGGGGTGATGAGGATGATGATAGGTGTTCAAAGGGCTGGTGGAAGCATCTCAAATACAGAAAGAATTACCACCGTTTTCAGAACAAGGGTCTCAAGAGATCAGAGCAACTGGTAATCTGAAAAGCAAAAAACAAGCAACAGGTCTTCCTGCAGGCAAAAGACACTCACCAATGGCCACACAGACTAAAGAGTATCATAAATAGGCAGATGTGCAGTCATCCACTGAAGATATTAGTAATCATTTCTGCTGACATTACTTACCATACATAGTTGCAAAAGGGATTTAAGAACAGGCGATTCATTTGAATCCACTGATCTCTGAACTACACCATCGAATAACACGTAGAAATTGTAAAAATTCACTTCAAATATGGTGAAAATTTTACGAAAACTGTCAGCTCATTTTGGGACACCCATTATTATTCAAAAAACACTATACTCTATATACAGTGGCATAGCCATGTCTATTCATTGAAAGGGGAAAAAAATCATGTGGATTATAATAATCTTCTGTACATTGAAGAAAGAGAAGTCGGTTTAAATTTGAGAATTATTTTTTTGATGAAAATGACCAAAAAAACAGGGGGTGGTTAGCCTAAATTTGATGTTAGCATCTCTTCAGGTAAATACAGTATTTATTATATACATACAAATAAAAGTAGTTGATTAGGTAAGAGGCTTGCTTTTGGCCACAACAATTTTTAAGCATGATTTTCAATTTTATTTTTCAGGGTGGAACAGAATCGGGTAAGTCATGGAATTGACAGGGAATTCCATAAAAATTACCCTACCATCTAAGAAAATTGGATGTTTTTCTAAGACATCTACTGTTTCTGCTTTCAAGACAAATGTTTCACAGATTAATTGTTTTCCCCTGAGAACAATAAATTGATTTGACACCACCATTTTTTTTTTTTTGCTTCCTAATCAGCCAATGAAACCTTTCTTTATCATGTGCTTTTGTTTATATTTCCTGCAAAATTAACGCAAACAAATTTGTAGCAGAGTAGCATTTCCCAGTTGATTTCACCCTCTACCAAACATAGGGCATATGCCCACGCTTCAGAATTACAAGAGTAAAGAACCATTTTTACAGAGGAACAAGTCCAAGTTGATTCCATCGAAAGCGCCAGTTCACATATTTCAACAACTGAAAGGATGCCCTTAGCAAAAATTATATTATGAAGATAGATCTTGATGATATATCCAATCTTCAATCCCTTGAAACAGATGGACATTGATATATTTACTTTGTCTAGTTTAAGAAAAGAAAGAATCCTGGACATGGATAATATATTATTTAAAAATGATGCAGAAACTGCTAAGTAAAATGCATAATGAAATTAAGGTTGGTTGGTTTGTTTGGTATTAATGTCCTTTTCAACTGCCATGGTCATTTCAGGACGGCGTTATAGGGGCCACAAATTTTGCCTCGCAAGGGTTCTTTAACGTGCAGCCGGCAAACGACTACACGGGACCAACAGCTTTACTTCCCTTTCGAAGGAAGTGCGTGATCTCAAGATTTTTCCCCTGAAAAAAAACTCGTCGTTCTCGGCCGGGGTCAAACCCACATCCTCGGGCATGACAGGCGATCACGCAACCACTGAACAACTGAGGCCGATATAATGAAATTAAGATAATGCTCACCCAAACAAATTTATGAATTGACGCAAGCATTTTTGTACTTCGATTCTAATATAAGCTAAACCAACTTTTATTTTCTAGAAGACTGCCAAAACAATTGGTTAAATGCACAGTTCACACCATGGTAAGACAATTAAAAGATATACGTGCAATTTTGAAATTAAAATCTTATAAAAGAATACAAAGACTTGATCATTTCTGGTTTATTATTGATGGGACAGGAGTAACAATTATTTTTATTTTTTTTAATTTCATCTAGACAGTGATCTTCCTCTTGCTTTGAAGGTCAAGTGTGCACAATTTCATCAAGTTTGGAATAAAACTGTAGATTTGTATAAGAGAGAAACGTATATCTATTGTGAAATATTATCGTCTGGTCAAAATTGCTATGATACTCTATTTGTCGTGAAAATTGCTATGCTTATCACAAGGCAATGCGAGTTTAGAAAGTCGATTTTCTATTAACAGTGATTCTCTTTGGGATAACGTGAGAGAAGAAATTCTAATAGGACGGAGAGTTGTCTATGATAGTATATTTGCATAAGAAGGCCTTAATAATTTTGATACAAACAAATAATTTATGCTAGAAGTGCAAGAATGAAATTTGCCGAAGCAAAAGAAAATTGGCATAAAGTGAAAAAACAGAAAGCAACACCTCTAAAAGGAAAAAGGAAGCAGAGCTGGAATTAAAAAATCTGGAAGTATAGAAGGATAAAATTGGAAGCCCAGAAAGAATCAAGTAAAATAGAAGAAATTGCACTATAAAACATTTAGAAGTAATTTCTTTATCAAGTTTGAAGTTATTTTTCTATGTAGTTTTTTTATGATAAATATTACTATAAATATAATTAAAAAATAGAAATGTAATTGTATGTTAATCATCATTTTTTTTTAAATTTACAACTTAATGTTCTTAATTTATTGAAAGATACAAGATTAATGCAAACAATAAAACTAATCAGGGAATTATGCTTTTGATTATTTTCTAGAAATTAGGGATGAAAAATGAAAGGAAAAATTCTGTGACCTGGATTCGAATCAGGGACCACGGGGATCTAGCTCCTTGCCTCTACCAATTTGGCCCCTGTGGATGCAGGTACAGCAAGGGGTGGCTCCAAGTATCTAAGTACATAAGACTGCTAAGCAGTCAAAGTGGAAGCCCAATCATAAGGCAGGCATCTGGCTCACAGGTCGGGAATTCCTCCTTTCTAAACCACCAGCAAGCTGATGAAAATTCACTATATAGTGACAATATAAAACTAAAATTATGCTTCAAGCTTAAGAAAAGGCAGACCTCCTGACATACTTTACAGACTCCAGCTAATGTTCTTAGACGATAGTTTCCTAGGCATTTTTGTAATAGGCTAAACCCAAAAACAATGCCATTTTGAGTGAATTAGATTTTGTAGAAGCATCTTTGTAGAAGTAACTTTGAGTGAAATGAATAAGTGAATGAATAAGCAGAATTTGTGAATGGATGAATAGTGCAATAAGTGGGTGCGTGAGAAAGTGTGAAACCATAAAAAAGAATATTTATGTGCGAGTTAAATCATTTAAAAATTAGGGTCCTTGAGTGTAAGTAGCAACGCCACAGCGAGTAGTATTTGGCAATGAGATATGCGTTTTTTCATACCTTGTTGCAAGATGACTCATTTGTTAGTTAATAAACTGCCTCCCACTGCGCTAGGGTTTCATTGTTTATATAAATGCCGTATTGAATAATGAGTGAATACCACAGTTCATATTATCCAGTTGATATACCTTTTTGCCGCAGGAATTGAAAAAAAAATAGTCTGTTCAACTAATAAAATTCTACATGATCTAAGTTCAAACCAGCAAAGTTATATCTGGACCAATTTGATTTTTTTTTTCCAAATTTATATCTATTGTTATCAGCTGTCATGTATTTAGGTACGTAATATCAATTATTGATAGTTATGATTTTTTAGGTAGTATCTGTTGGAATAATATCATTGCTCAATACAAAATTTATTGATCAATCACACAGCATGGCTTTGAAATAAAGTCAGGTATTAGGTGCAAAAGCGTTTTTATGGAAAATAGCAGCAATGGCAACTAGACGAAATACTAATCTGAAATTTGTGTGCTCCTGTCCAATCATCAGACACATAGTTTTAAATCAGTGTTTCTGAATCGCAGATCCATAAAAAATTTTTATTGGTCTACAAAAAAAATATCCTGAATTTGATAATTACAATATAAATTTCAAAACTAAATTTCAATGAAAATAATTCTACTTTAGCGTGTCTCTGATCTCATGCAGATAATTTATTTTAAATTAATTATGTTACCAGTCTGCAGAGAGAAAAAGGTTGAGAAACACTGTTTTAGATAACTTCAAGTGGCACTTTGCCATGTCTTAGCTCTGTTTTAAGCTGGGTGTGAACAGAATAGAATAAGCTTATTGTTCTTTAGAATGTTTTTTTGGCTTTTTTTCCCCTCACTGAATGGGAATCTATTCTGGTTCAAATGTAAGTATCACTAATGGAAATTCTTAATGGAAATTAATGGATATTTGAAGATGGTTTACCTATGCTCAGAAGCATATCCAGGAAAGATAGGAGGCAGGAGTCTATAGCCCCTTTCTTCAAGACCGGGAAATATTCTCTCCAAAAGCCTTAATGTTTGCACTAAAACCTTATCCGCACCTCCAAAACGTAAGTCATATAAATAGGGACTGGCTTATATGTATTTGTGATAAGGTTGAATGATGCATGTTATAAGCAAAACACAGGAATAAATGTTGAGAAGATGAAAGCATTTGTGTTTCAGTTTGGATCAAACGAATTGCAAGAGAGAACTGAGCGAGCTTTTATGGAGTAAGCAAATGAATTTGTGTATCTGAGATGCATGGCTGAGAGAGAGTGGAGGGATTTGAGAAGAAGAACTGGCTGTAAGTCATCAGTGGTCTGGATAACTATGCAAGGTACAAGAATTTATCTACATATTCAAAAACTGAATGCATGAAGGCATGTTGCTACCAATGTTAACATATGGGAGCAAACTCAGGTAGTGCACATAAAGCATAAGAAATGTCAGTGCAGCAAAATTTTTAAGAGGTATGGGATCTTATTTCCAGATGGTAATGTAAAAGTTTCATGTGGAATAAAGAGAAATGTAGTGGAAGTCATTTTCAAAAAAATCCCCTTTGAGATGGTTGGTCATGTAGAAAAATGAATGATGAACAGCTTTCTAAGTAACTTTGTGCTGAATAAAAAGTTAACTAACTTACTTTTCAAGCCCGCTTATTCATTAGGGTCGCGGGGGGCAGCAGCCGTATGGAGGATCTCCCACGATCGTGGTCTTCCGCCATCAGGCACAAGTCCTCCATGGTAACATCCAAGCGACTCGAACCCAAATTCTCCATATAGTCTAGTCACCTGGTTCTAGGCCGACCCCTTGGTCTCTTACCCACCGGCTTGGAAAATAACAACTGCCTAGGAAGACCAGTTTGCAGCATCCGTACCAGGTGGCCATACCAGCGCAACTGAGATCTCTCACTGCGAAGAAGTAGCGGCTCAACACTTATTGTGCTGCTGTCCACTTTAGTTAGTAGGCCTCTGAGGAATCTCATTTTGGCTGCTTGTACCTGCGATCGCACTCTTTCGGTCATTACGCAAGACTCATGACCATAGGCTGGATAAAAAAGTAATAAATGAGAGGAAAAATATCTGCATCTTGAGACTGAACCCGGAACTACGAGTTATTGTCTCACTGCTCTTACCAAGTATCGCAGACGTCTCTACGGCATTTCTCTCACACAATCATCGTCCTTAGCTGTTCACATTATTCGAATAGGGTCGCTGTAGTTATTAGATGCTGCAATGATTTTTACGGCCTGATGCCCTTCCTGACGCCAGCCCCTAGGGAGATAATAGGACAATGCTTTTAACGACTGATGTAAGATGGGGGGGGGGGGGGGTAAGGTTAGTATGTCACTGATGGTCACTAGCCGTACCCGGTGACGCTTAACTTCATATAGCTGGCTTGCTCTACAAAAGCTCACCAGGCCATGGCCTCCCCAAATTCTGTCACACCATATCTTACAAATTTCTATGCCAACCAGATGGCAGAACTGGCCATGCAAATAGGGAATTGCTTTCCCCTCTAAATCTTTTTTCTGCATAAAACAAATATAAACAACCAAAATTTTATTAGTTCTATCTGCCAAAAGCAGATTTACCCTACAGTGTTCAAAAAAAAACTTCTCGTTATACTGCGTGAAGTGGATAATTTTATCATATTTGGGAATGACAGTCAAATTTAATTACACAGTGAAAGGACCCATCA
The DNA here is from genome assembly GCA_023313115.1 of Rhysida immarginata. NCBI lineage: Eukaryota > Metazoa > Arthropoda > Chilopoda > Scolopendromorpha > Scolopendridae > Rhysida > Rhysida immarginata. Next base: position 58,260 of record JAHWFO010064448.1, on the reverse strand, counting down.
ATATAAAATGTGAGAGGAGGAGGCAATAAAAATACCGATATAGCAGGAAGTAGTCATTCCCCCCTCGCCCAAAGAAATATCCTGATTATCTTTATTTCAGGAAGTTCCATGAATGACCAGTCATTCAAATTACTAAACTTTAATTTTGATTGTCAACTTAAGCTGAATAGTCAAACCAAATAATCATCATTAACCAAAAATGAACTGATACAAGTTACATAGTCTAAGTTATTACAGCCTACGTACAAAAACTAATATCCTTCATTTAACGGCCGCATATAACAGAATCCTATGTAATGTGTTTAAGATCTCCAGAACTGATTCTATAACACAAATGAATATCATCATATAATATTATTGTTCTTGTCTAGACATTATCCCTATAACATGATATGTCTTGGATATTAGTCACTATACCAGCTTCAGTTTATGGCTGTCAACTGTACTGTAAACAAATGTTATACAGAGTGTCTACAAATTTTTGACTGTATTTTGCTTGCTTATAACTGCAGTTTTTATTGCTGATTGTCTTGATATTTTACAGACATATTCTCAGACTCAATGCTCTTCTTAAACTTGAAAATGCGCACCATTGCACTCAACACAAAGTTCACATCTGGTTAATATTACTTTCCACATGTTTTCTAGCATCTCCAGCATGATGCCTTGAATGGCTGCAGTGATTGTCCTCTTTAACTTATCCAGGTCCATCGGTCTTTGGCCATAGATAATGCTCTTGATATGACCCCACAAAACAAATTGATTTTATTTATTTACAAATGAAATTAACCTATGCTCATAAAGTATGTTTGATAGCAAAAGCTTCCATGTCTGCCGTAGCTTAGTGGTTAGAGCGTCAGGGCGTATATCCGGAGGTCCCTGGTTCGAGGCCAGGCTGTGGAATTTTCTTTACTATTTTTCAACATTTATTAATTAATATCGGAGGTAATGGCGTGAAAAAATCCTCCTTGACCATTTTCCAATTATTATTACTATATATATTTTCATAATTTATTTCTTTACCAGATTCTATGTACCTTAAACTATTTTTCCACATAGTTTCCAAGTTTATTTAAGCACTTGTCATAGCGCTCAATGTCCTTCTACACGATCACTTCATAAAAGCTGCCGCCGATGAAGAAAGTCACGCAGTTTTTACTTTTTCATCGTCGCTGAAATGCAGGCCACAGATGAACTCCTTTAGATCCCGGAACAGGTGGTAGCCAGTGGACGCGAGGTCCGGACTTGACAGATGGTCAAGTTCTTCCCAAACAAAAAATCTGGTTAGTTAGGAACAACTTGGCACTCGCCTTACAGTCCGGACCTCGCATCTAGTGGCTACCACCTGTTCCTGGATCTAAAGGAGGTCATCGGCAGTCTACATTTCAGCGATGATGAACAAGTAAAAACTGCGTGACTTTTTTCACCAGCGGCAGCTTTTATGAAGTGATCATGCGGAAGTACATTGAGCGCTATGATAAGTGTTTAAATAAAATTAAAAATACAAAATGAATAAAAAAACCCATAAAAAAACAAAGATAATAATTAAAATATAATAAATAAGATCAAAGTTAAAATAAAAAGCTGACGTTTCGGATAGAGACTGTCCTGTATCAAAGCAAAAAGGAAACTATGTGGAAAAATAGTTTAAGGTACATAGACTCTGGTAAAGAAAAAATTTTGAAAATATGTATAGCAGTTTTGTTTTTATTACAAAACAATTCTTACTTTAAAAATGACCCTCTTACATAACTATTATGTCATCAGAAATAGATACTTTGTAATTAAAACCCTACTGTATATGAAATAATTGTATTCCTGAGGAATGCTTGTAATAATATTCCCTCGATATAACAACAGGCATTATCTAAATACATATTTTATCAGGAATGTTTTGGAGGAAAATGTAAATTTTTAGAAGGGGGTTTAAAAAAACAAATTTATTTTCGACAATCTCCTTATGCTTTATATTGATCACATTAATTACTTATTAAAGCAGAATGCAGCTCCTCTCACTCCCCATTGCTTTAATAATCACAAGTAATAACATTAAAGCTAAAAATAATATCAAATTAATTGCAATCAAATAAACCAATTATGCCAAGGATATCCCTGGTTCTACTCTATTTAATGTGTTACATAAAAACACACTTAATGGAAATTTATGTCGATCTATGTCAAACAATTTCTCGATAACTTTGCAATACATATAAATAAATAGCGCACGTTTTCCATTTAATATTATAGTATAGAAAATAAAATACAAACCAGGCCTGCGTTAAGTCCAACCAAATTACATTTCCGCTAGAAAAGCCGGATATTAAAATCCTTCCGTCAAAAGATAATATCTTCACCGTACTCCAATAATTTCATGGTCACCTTTTGTTATTTTTATTCACAAAGGTAGCACCACTGAACCAACAATGCCGATCGTTTGTACGTTATAACGGAGAAAAGTAGGATACACGATTATGAAGTATGTGGATGAAAAGCTTTCGAAATAAATAACTTCAAATACTGCGAGTGCAACAATTAAGAGCTTTCCTGTTCGTGTGCTTCTGGCAAAGCCGACAAACGAGAAGGCCGCACTCGAGTCATCAAATTGTCTTTCTATTCAAATGCACTTTCACTAGAATTCATTGAGACGGTGGCCCTATGCCAAATTACGGGTTAACAACCTCCATAGATTGGCTCTTAACTTTTGTAATCGTTTAAGCAGACGATCACCTGCACCGTAACTCTGTCCCCTGCTCAACTGAACAACAACCGAGCAGCATCATTACGACGTTGTGGCTAGCTTGCCCGGTGCTTTATTCGCTCTCTGCGGTGTAGTCAGTACTCGGCGCGTCAATGGAAAAGAGCATCTCGGAAAAAGTTAAGTGGGTAAAGCGGTCCGCTCCGATTTACGCTGATTGAGAAAGGAGAAAAGTAAGTGAGGGAAGGCTGGTAGGATTTATAAATAAATGAGCAAAAGGCGGGGTCATTAATGATAGATCAGGTGTCAGCGACTTTCTTCTCGGTGTCCCCCTCCCCATAGATCTGAAACCATTAAAAGATAACTAATGGCATCGGACAACTTTCATCTTTTAATAGAATCTGACGTCATTCTGTGGTGGCGCCCTCTTGTAAACACTTGCTTTCCAGGGATGGCTGTAAAAGCGAACTATTTTCAAATAGCTGTTGCTAAAATTATATGTAGATTTATGCGAAAGCATTAATTTAAAGTTCTTCACTTCAAAGAAGTGAGAAACTATTCACATATTAAATTTAATTTAAGAGCAAAAAAAGAATAATAAATTAAATAAATGATAGCAGAGTCGAGAATACATGAAGGTATGGAAGGGGCCATTACCATAGCTAACCATGTTCAAATATAAAAGAAAATTAATTAATTAATTAATTAATTAGCTACACCCTGACATTAATTTACTTTTTTTCTCATTCGGGTTATTCAAAGCTTCATCGGCGGCAGCTTTAAGAAATAAAATAGAATGGTACATTCTCACAGGCCTCTGAGTACAACCTAAAGTTAATTCTTTTTGCATGTGTCTTGGTCCAATTTTGCTGTGTCAAATGTCAGAGTTCAGTTATTTCGATGGATATGGGCAAATTTTTATTATATTTTGTAGAAATAACCCTCGACATCTCCAATATGATTCTTCAGAACCCATCCATTCATATTCAATAGTTATTCATCTCAATGAGAACCCCTTTCAGAGGAGTTAGCTGCACTAAATTTGGTCATATGCGCACAGACGGAAATATTTTTACAAAATGTCGACATGATTTTTTAAGTCGATTTCGTTGAAAAATAAAAAGCTCCAGTATGGAAGAAATAGAGTGAATATTTAATAAGAAAAAAATTCCTAAAGGTGCATGGGATGACATGACCCTTCTCTTAGCATCTCTGCACACCCATTGCCTTGCCAGTTTTTTTGGCTGGCACTATCTAAAGGTGGTGGCCTATTCTTTCGTGCACTCCAACTCAAAATTTTTTTTGACTAAAATCGACTGAAAAACTCATGATTCGAGAATATAGATGAAATTTTGGAAAAAAAAATCTGTCCGTACATATGTGATCAAATTTTGTGCATCTAACTCTTCCAAAACGGCAAATAGAACCAAATGAAATGAATACACTCTTAAGAAGTTGTAATATCCAAATTTCTCATTTAACTGGTATCTTAGAAGGGTTAATAATCATAAATAAGTTGGATGATCATAATAATAAGAAGCCTCCCTAGGAAGAAGTCTTTTTCATCACCAACTATTAAGAGTTCAGATGGGAGGCTTATGAAAATTTAGGAGAGTGTATTGCATAGGTGGAAAGAGTACTACGCATCTCTTCTTAATCCGGTAACAGCAACAACTAAGGCACATGAGGCATACTTTGGAGCAGAGAATAGTTAGATTGTATCACCGAAGGAAGCAGAAGTGAGATGGGCAATTAAGTACCTGAAGACTGGCAAAGCTGCAGGTAATGATGAAATCCGATCCGAGATGTTAAAGGCCTTATATCAGGATGGTATCCTGTGGCTGACTCGAATGTGTCAGGCTGCTTGGATATTTGGCCAGGCCCCTAAGCAGTGGGAGATAAAAAGGGAGATTGGAGAGATTGCAACAATTATCGAGGCATCTCTCAGCTCAGTATTCCTGGGAAAGTGTACAGGTCCATTAAGTTAGACCGCCACCAAAAAAAATTACGGTAATTCGGTTTAACTCAACGTTTTGTGATTATCTAGTGACAAAGTGACACTAGTAAAAAATTTTGTGACTTTCCGGAAATACTGGAATATTTTCTAAAGCGTGGTACAACTTAATCTCAAAATCACAATTAACTCTAATTGAAAAATTATACATGGCAATGTTTTGTGACTATTTAGTGACGTTTTGTGACATAAGTAAAAAATTTTGTGACTCCTCAGAAATACCGGAAATTTGTAAATCAGTTGCAATCTGACGTATTTAGGGGGATTTCCTGGTTGCCCAGAACCCCCCCCCCTCCTTTATTAAAGGAGGGGCGCCAAAAACGTGGAAAAAGTATTAATGAAAAATAACTTTCTAAGCATCCGATCAGTGAGGAGAGGGGCAGAACTATCAATTGATCACCATCTTGTTGTTTGCACTTTGCGGTTCTCTGAATCCATGCCAACCAAGCGAAATATTAGGTCCAGGCAGACTTGGTGCATCAAATGGGAGGCACTGGAAGATAGAGCTGTGAGGAAGACCTTTGCAGATAACATATCTTCAAGTTTCAAAGAACTACCCAGTGATCGTGGTACTGTTGAAGAGGAATGGCAGCTGTTTAAAACTGCTATGATAACCTCGGCTGCATTATGCTGTGGTCGTAAGCGGCCATGTGTGGCGCAGGACGGTGAGAAAAGGACAGCATGGTGGAACGGTGACGTCCAAGAAGGTGTCAAGGCAAAGAAGGAAACCTATTTGCTATGGCTTCGAGTCGAGTGCGGTAGACTGAGGCAGTATCAACAGCTAAAGCCAAGACCTGAGAGAAGCTCGGGGAGAAATTGGAGGCAGATTATGGTTCGGCAAACAAAGTATTCTGGCAGACCATGCGCCGCCTCTGTGGAAAAAAGTCTCTTTCATCACAAACTATTAAGAGTTCAGATGGGAGGCTTTTGAAAACGGGGGAGAGTGTATTGCATAAATGGAAGGAATACTTTGCGTCTCTCTCCTTAATCCGGTGACAGTAACAACTGAGCAATGTATGACGTTTTCGCGCTCAGGCCTTATCTTTAGGAGGCGTTGCCCCTAAGCAAAGGCAGACAGGAATCTGGCCTCTATCTTCAAAAAGGGAGACTGGAGAAATTGCAACAACTGTAGATGCATCTCTTTGCTCAGTATTCCTGGGAAAGTGTATGCTAAGTATCTGGAGAAGAAAAGTCGGGAAATAGTCGACTCCAAACTGTCGAGGGAGCAGTGTGGTTTCCGAGTTGGCCGAAGCACGACGGATCACATCTTTGCTCTAAGGCAAATCTTTGAGAAATCCTGGGAGTATGCAAAAGATCTCTATGCTTGCTTTGTGGACCTTGAAAAAGCATATGACAAGTTTTCTCTGGAGAACCTCTGACAAGGGTTTCAAGAATACAGAGTGGATGGGCAATTACTGGTTGTCATCATGTCTCTGTACGAAAGTTCTGAGATGTGCGTCCGGATATATGGCATTTAGTCAAGTCCGTTCAACGTGGGTGTTGGACATCGCCAAGGGTGCGTACTGTCGCTTCTCTTGTTCATTATGTTTATGAACTGGATAGACAGGGACAGCCGAGGCAGTGAGCGTGTTTGTGCGGGCAGGCGACTGCTTGGTGGAGAGGTTGCTCTTTGCTGACGATCTTGTCCTCCTTGGGTCTTCTCGCACCAACCTTCAATATGCACTAGATCTGTCTGTAGCCAAATGTGAAGAGACTGGGATGAAGATCAGTGGGTTAAGATCGAGGTTCTGGTACTCTCAAGACAGCCTGTTTAGTGCGCTCTCCGTGTTGGGGGAGCCCCATTGAGACAGGTGGAGAAGTTCAAGTATCTCGGGACTGCATTCACGAGTGATGGGCGACAGGATAAAGTATTAGATGCTCGGATCGGTGCAGCAAGCTGTGTCAGGCGTGAACAGTGGAGATTCCTGGTAACGAAACGTGAACTGGGAAACGAAGCCAAGCTCTCTGCAAAAACAAGACGCCACCGCTTTTGCTGATTTCATATCCACAGGTAATCTGGTTACTTTTTATTTCTTTATACCCATGCTCTGTTTTGAAATCTATCTTTGTCCCCATTCTCACCTATGGTCATGAGTTTTGAGTTATGACCAAAGAGTGCGATCGCAGGTACAAACAGCCGAAATGAGATTACTGAGAGGTGTGGCAGGTGTTATCCTACTAGATACAGTGCACAGCAGCACAATAAGGGGGCCTTTAAGTATTGAGCTGCTACTTTTTCGCATTGAGAGATCTCATTTGCGCTGGTATGGCCATATGATACGGATGCTGCAAACTGGTCTTCCTAGGCAGTTGTTATTTTCCAAGCCGGTGGGTAAGAGACCAAGGGCTCGGCATAGAACCAGGTGGCTAGACTACATAGAGAATCTGAGTTCGAGTCACTTGGGTATTACCCGCGCCTGATGACGGAAGATCGCGATCGCTGGAGATCCTCCATAGGGATGCTGCCCCGCGACCCTAACGAATAAGCAGATTTGAAAAGTTGGTAAGTAAACATGCGTAAACAGGTAGTGTGTACATTTCAATGTAGAATTGTTTTTTTAGTAGCGCAACGTGTCCACGTGCATAGCTTTTCTTTATTTTTGAACAGTTCGCTGTGTAGGTGGCCAGACTGGGAAATTAAAAGAAAAAGGGAATCGGATACTATATGACCCAAACCGTGCATTATTGGAGAGTCCTTACAGTAAAAGATTTTTAATTGACCCCTTAATGTTATTCTCCCCTTCTTGAAACAGGGGTGCATTCTCCTCTGATAGGACAGACAAGAAACTGAGAGGATTGACATTCTGCAGGGGAAAGGAGTTTTTTTTTCCGCTGCAGTTTTTCCGTTGATTGAATTTTGGATGAATAGACATATTGGTAATGTTTCTAATGCAGTATCAGTTAGACTATTTATTAAAATATAGGAGGATACGAAATATAGGACATTTTTGAACGATTTCTTCATAAAATAGGAAATACAGGAGAACTTCGAGGCCTGGATAAAATATAAAATAGTGATGGGAGTAATCGATTACAAGTAATCGCGAGGAATCGATACTCTAGAAAAAAGTAATCGATACTCAACTTTACGGGCCAACTAAAAATACGGGCCCCGGCGCGGAATTGTCACGTAGTCTCTGTAGGATGGCCTCGCTTTCAGTTTATTACTGTTCCCCATGGGATTGTGCCTTTCACGCGTCGGTGGATAGATATTTGACAAAAGTTATGTAAAATTCAAGAAAAAAATAATCCAAATTGATAACTTTCCATGCCACGAGGTTGAATGAATGAATTAGATTTATTGTAGTTTTTTTTTTTTTTTAGAAATAACATTTAGTCCATTTTTATTTTTACTGAATTATACGAATAAACATAGTTTATTTTGAAATATTGCATAAATAAATGATAATAGTTCTATCAATTTTCAGTTACCGGTAAATAAAACAATGTCGCAGGTTTTATTTTGACTTGCCTAGTATTTTTATATTTCTTAATTCGGAGATATTTACCTTCATCTTTATATATAAAAATTCAGGTTCAGGATGCGTCTGTAAATGTTCTAAAAACTTTTGAACCACTTATCCGATTGAGCTCATATTCGCACCATATTTTCGTTAGGTTCAGAGTAAGGTTTACATGTCCCCAAAGGGTGGGGGTAAATAAAATATATCTTGGTTTATGTTTGTTTGTTTCCTCAAGAGATGGCGCCAGGGAAGCGTCATCAAAATTGCATCAAACAAACAAACCGAGCAACGCCGGGTATTTCACTTTGTATTAATATATAATTAAAGTTATATATAGATTTTTAACTACGTTTCTTTCCGGACATGTTAGAAAAGAAAAAGTATACTTGTGAATCCACCTTTAGGCTTATTATCCCTGTAATCGATACTTTCGTAAAAATAATCGAGAGTAGTCGATTACTAAAAACTTGGCATCGCCCATCACTAATATAAAATAACGAACCATTTTTAAAAATAAAAGTATCGATATATATATATATATATATACACTTTATTTCGGGTATTTAATACTATCGATACTTTGAGGGTATCGGGTATTTGGTACTTAATTGTTAGTACTAAAAGAGTATCAAGTACTTTGCAGTATCGATACTATATCAGTTAGGAAAAACGCTATTACAGAAAAAAAAAACTGAATCGATGATTGTAGAAAGGGCATGAATCATAATATGAAAAACTTGACTCATGCGCTTTCTGCAATCACCGATTCAACTGAAAAGGCACTTTCACTATCGAGTTTGATACAGGCAACGGCAGAACGCTTGATATTTTCAAACATTTCATTTTGCACAGTCTGTATCAGAAAAATACTTCAACCCAGAAATTATTAATGTCATCTTTTTATACTCCAAATTTTGTTTGTTATAATTTGCCATTTATTTTCAATTTCATCTATATTCCTGAATCGCTGCAACAATGTACTGTAACTTTTGGGAAATTGCGATGTTTAAATGTTGCAAAGACTACCTTTTTTCTAATACTTCCAGATTCTGTGGAAGTTTTTCCCTAAGTTGTTGTGCCAGCAGAGTCAAAAAAATCTCTACATCTCTTTGTGACATTACACAATTCATTGAATTTCATTTTTTGCACGAGCAATTTTCAGTCATACCCACAGTAAATAACTGACGAGTCCATTAAATGTGACTCAAATCTGAAGTGAAGTAAATCTTTCTGATTTTTTTTCTAGCTGTGCTGGCCCAATAATCTTTTTCAAAATACTCTTTTATGATAACAAAAGATCTTGAAATAAGTTTGAGGATCTGCATTTTGACTTTGCATCGTGATGACGTGGCGTCCTGTTGTAGGTTCCCTGGTGTTGACCGAACCGAGGTATCAACGGGAAAGACTTACTTACTTACTTTTCAAACCCGCTTATCCGTTAGGGTCGCGGGGGCAGCAGCCCTATGAGGATCTACAGCGATCGCGATCTTCCGCCATCAGGCGCATGTCCTCCCTGGTAATATCCAAGCGACTCGAACCCAGATTCTCCATGTAGTCTAGCCACCTGGTTCTAGGCCGACCCCTTGGAAAATAACTATCTCTTACCCACCGGCTTGGAAAATAACAACTGCCTAGGAAGACTAGTTGGCGGCATCCGTATCACGTGGCCATACCAGCGCAACTGAGATCTCTCAATGCGGAGAAGTAGAGGCTCAACACCTAAAGATTCCCTTATTGTGCTGCTGTACACTCTATTTAGTAGGGTAACACTTGCCACACCTCGTTTCGGCCGCTTGTACCCGCGATCGCACTCTTTCGGTCATTACCCAAGCCTCATGACCATAGGTGAGAATGGGGACAAAGATAGATTTGAAGACGGAGAGCTTGGCTTTGTTACCCAGCTC
>JAHWFO010064448.1:8520-23183 GCA_023313115.1 Rhysida immarginata | reverse complement strand
CGAGGAATTCAATTGGACGGAATCACATCTGCTTAATTCTCTCCTGCGTCATGTGAGAGCGGGCTCGCGCATGCGCACAACCACGCCGGACACAACGTTTTCTTCCCTAGATGTCGCACTACGTTATCCCAAAGCGGCATGGTCAAATTCCAATCGGTTTGGTTTTTACGACGTTTCGTACCTTTTCATTTGAATACCCCTCGTTTCTTTTGAACGTCCATTTACAGTACATTATTTTTTATCATCTAAAGTTAACTTTCGTCCTTTCGGACATCTTCAGCAGTTTTCTAATAATTGAAATTCTTTGGATTTTTAAACATCTATATAACAATAGTTTTGACCTTTTTTTTTTTTTTTTACTTTTGATGGTTGTGACGAAAAAACTGGTGACGGACAATGCGACTTATGATATAGATTTCTAGGGCTAAACAGAATAAGCTAGACAGGCTATTGGAACTCAAAAAACCAACAAAGAACAAGGTGTCTGTACGAATCTTAATGCACACTTGTGGGAACTGATTTTTATGGCTTAATATCAGATTAAGCAACTGTGAACATTTTAGTATACTGAAAATATAAGATGTGTATTAGCCGTGTTAAACCAGATCTAAAATTGTAAGATACGAAAGTTTGAGTGGGAATCGTTCTCAGGAAACTTTGCTAAAGTATGTAATTTGGTGTCAACAGAAAAAGTTTAATTTCAGAAGCACTCACATCCATAGCCATGATAATGGTAAAAATGGGTAATCAATATTACTTCTAAACTTGATAGATGGTGTACAGGTTATTAATTACAAGTTAATATACTCTTGAATTTTATTTCTAACATAACTTCATTGTTGATTATCTTTTTGATTAATTAATTTTCCAGTCGCTGGGCTTCAATGTTAAATAGTAATTGACAATTTCTCAATCTTTATTGGGAATATAATCACAATAAAACCTGTTTCTTGCAAAAGCGACTCAATGCGTGAACGTCGAAATTGGGAACATTTTTGGGGTATTTATTATAAAAGGAGGGGAATGAAACTTATTTCATTCGAAAGGACTGGAAGCTCAATTTTTCTCCTGGGCCATAGAAGCGACCACAATTTGCCGAGATATTAATTAAAAACCTATACCGATAGGATGCTAATAGATACCGATAGATAGTGTTCTATGTCCATCAGTGAGAATTCAATTCAATTGCAGCGAGCGATGTATTTCAATAACATTCGTAGCTAGAGTTCTCACACTGTAAGGTGAAATGGAAGAGTTCACTTTATCGCGCTCAATAGGTAGGGATCTCAATAGAGATAGTATACTTTATACCCTCATGCGCAATCTGTGCGTTATTTTTTTCACTCAAGCCTGCTCGCAACTGCTCGTTGCAGTCTATTGTTGAAATGCGAGGATTTAAGAAAATTAGAGCATTAAAAAAAAATCCCTACCTGTCCCTATCTATAGAGTGCGATAAAGTGACTCGTTTCACTTTACACTGTGAGAACTCTACAATTCATCGTTTACACAATTGGTCCCAGACACAATTGGTCGAATTTCGAACACAAACGATACGAATATTAATTAAAGTCTAATTTTTGGTTAACGTTTTTGTTTATTAATTTTCTTATGGATTTTATTGTTTGTTATTTGTCATTCTTATCCTTTGTTTTTTTTTAATTTATGTAATTTCATAAGTTTAATATTTTATTTTTTATAGATGCAAAACTGACGCAAAGTTGTAATCATCAACAGTTTCATCTTTATTTAGATAGACTGAATCTAAATAAGCCATGGAGAAGAAAAAGCAGTCATTTTCAAAAGAAGATAGGGAACACAAGCGTATTCTCTATGATTTATTCATAACAATTGAGAATCTAATAAATGGCAATTCACCTGTAACAAGAAGTTTTAAGGATGGATGTGTCAAATATGAAATTAGAACCCGTTCAAATCAACATACGGTTCTACTTGCATACGAAGAAACAACTTCAGAAAAATGTTTACTTAAAAACAATAATTCTACTATGGAGTTGAAAGGAGAAGAGAATCCCCAAACAGAAACGCTAAAGCCTAATCAACATACGACAAATAGAAATATGAAAAATTTAAAAGTCAATATTTCTAATTCAGAAATAACAAAGCAACATTCACTCTCATTAGTATCAAAACCAGAAATAAACATCAAAAGCATAATATTCGATTTATTTGTAACCACTGAGAACATCATTACTGGTGCTTCATCAATTTCAAGAGATGTCATTGATGGGAGAATCACGTTTAGAATTAAAGCAATTCCACCTCAACCCACTGTTTTAATTACATATGAATTACCTCCGGAAAGTGAAAATAATAATTCTACATTACAACCGATTCGTGACGTGAAGGAAAATACTCCAAATTTATCGAAACCATGTTTAATGGAAAGCCATTTTTCAAGCAAGAACGTGACTGGTCTTAGAGCAATAACACAGCAGGAAGAAACGGAGCCATTGGTTTCGGTTGAAAATTCTACGCAGAAATTGGACAAAAATAATCCCGGTGAGAAAAGCTCTTCTCAGGAATTAGTAACCACCATTGCGTTGGAACATGAGAAAGAAAAAAGTGATTTCACGGCCAATAAATTATTACACTTTAAGAAACCGTCTAAGATAAAAACACAGCCATCGACTTTTGAAAAAGAAGAAAGTCTAGTTAACGCAAAAAGCATGAATTCCAGTGATAAAACGGAAAAAGGAGCCGATGATTATCGTACTCAGAAACATTATAAATGTCAGCCCTGTAAAAAGACTTATGCTAAATTACAAAATACAAAGTGCGACGAAGGACAACATGCAGGAAAGAAATCTCATAAATGTCAGTATTGCGAAAAACACTTTGATCGACTATCTCAGAAAATAAGCCATGAAAGACTGCATACTGGAGAGAAACCTTACAAATGTGAGTATTGCGAAAAGACATTTGCTCAATTATGTGATAAAATAAGCCATGAAAAAGTGCATGATGCGGGGAAATCGCATAAATGTGAGTATTGCGAAAAAGCATTTGCTCGTTTCTCTCATAAAAAAAGTCACGAAAGAATGCACACTGGAGAGAAATTATATAAATGTGAGTATTGCGGAAAAACATTTGCTCGCATTTCTGATAAAATAAGTCACGAAAGAATGCATGCCGGAGAGAAACTTGTTAAATGCGAGTTTTGCGAAAAAGCATTTGCTAACATCTGTGATAAAATACATCATGAAAAACTGCATGCTGGAGAGAAACCTCACAAATGTGGGTATTGCGAAAAAGCATTTGCTCAATTATCTGATATGATAACCCATGAAAGACAACATAGAGAAGTATGCGCCAGGTACGTTAATTCTGTGAAAAAGCGTTTACTCAGTTCCCTCATGATATCCTCCATGGAAAACAACACGCCGGAAAGACACTAAGCAACTGTAAGGGATTGCACATGTGAGAATGGATACGGGATTTCTCTTCCAAATCTTTTGGATGCTTTACTGCTTAAAAACATTTACTGAGGTCATAGGAAACGTCAGGACAAATTTTATAGAAACCGTAAATATTGCTGGATATAAACTGATAAGCTAAGATTACTTCTACAAGAGTAAAAGACCAACCTCAATATGGACAATAAATAGGCCTATTTGGGTTTCATTTGTGTAATAAATAGATTTTGTCATGTAATTAAACAAAATCCCTGAAAAAATAAATGATAAATATTGACTCAGATTGCTTTTTATTCTAATGGGTCGAGTCACATTATTATGACCACCTCCTACGTTTGTCTTCGGGATTGCCCAGCCGAGGAAGTATGTCAGGTGTTGGGAATTGATTAGGTGACTATATAAGGTAGGTTTCCACTATCTTAAGAACATATCACTCATTGCTGCAATGGGTAAGAAACGTGATTTATCAGATCTGGAAAAGGAGATGATAATCGGCTTTCGGGCCAAGGGTGGCAGTATTTTTGAAACCGCGCAGTTTATGAACTGTTCTCGTGCTGCTTCAGTTAAAGTGAGTGGGAAAATGGGACCGTTCAGAATAAACGATATGGGAACTGTGGAGCATCACGTGAACGTCGGCTGCGAAGGTGTGTGAAGGCCAACCGAAGAACTACAGTGGACCAACTTACTGCTCAAACCAACGAGGGTGCTATCAGACATGTCTCTAAAACCACTGTACAGAGGATCCTGCTACGTATGGGCCTCCGCAGAAGACGGATGGCCACCGCACCCATGTTGACGAAGGTTCATCTCCAAGAACGGCTTCAATTTGCTCAACAGTACAGAAACTGGACCACTTGTGACTGGAAAAAGGTTGCCTTCTCCGACGAGTCACGATTTCTGCTCCGCAGAAGTGACGGCCGCTGGCGGGTGAGGCGAGAAACCTCCGAGAACAAGCATCCTGCAACTATTGTTGGTGGCGACAGCGTCATGGTTTGGGGAGTGTTCTCATGGCATTGTCTGGGCCCACTGATACCCGTGAAAGGCACTCTCAACCGATTCGGTTATTTATCCATAATTGCAGATCAAATATATCCATACTTGGCGACTGTCTTCCAAGAGGGGGATGGCACGTTCCAGCAATTGTTCGGGGGTGGTTTGAGGAATACGACCAAGAGTTCCAAGTACTACCCTGGCCCCCTAACTCCCCAGACCTCAACCCAATTGAGAACCTTTGGGATCACCTCGATCGTCATGTGCGTGTTATGGGAAACCACCGCGTACAGTTCAGCATTTACCGGATGTTTTACAGCAGCTACCAGTAGAAACCTACCAGAATCTTATTGACTCACTCCCACGCCGTCTAGCTGCTGTGTCTGTGCCGCTAAAGGCGGTTATTTCTGGATATTATCTGGTGGTCATAATAATGTGGCTCGACTCTGTATTTGTTTTAAAGATAAATTCTCTGGAAAAATTCGATTTTATTTTTTACAAGAGAAAGCTCTGCTAGTGAAATTCGAAAGAATCGGACACCTTGGAATTCTAACAAACGTGTTGACGCTGCTTGAGTGGAAGAGGCCACGAAGGCAGTCGTGGAAGCAGACGAATACTGTATTGGGTTATTATCTTTAATAACTCCAGCGTGCTTACAACCTGCAACAAGGGGACACTGAACTTCGTAGAACATTTGCGCTTAGTAATTTTTTTTTATTTTTATTTTATAAATTTTTAATGTAGCTGTTATTTTGTCTTTGCTCTGAAAAGGCGGTTCAAATAGGCGCCGTAAACGTTCATTAGCTTACCAACCGTGTTTATCACCCACAATTGCTGCATTTAAGTAACCGAAAACCCACTAGCAATTCACGAAGTGCCCTTGCACACTGATAGAGTGACTGCAGGGTGTAGCCTCACTGCCGCTTTCATCTTTGAACCATATTTTTTTGAACAGGTGACTCGAACAGGGACATGTTCCTTCAATGGACAACGGTATCGCGACATGTTGACGCGTTTTGTGATCCCAGAACTTCAATAATGTCAATGTGTCCAGGACACATTCTTACATGGATGCTCAGCCGCTGTTTTACAACAGCTTGGCCTCCTCGCTCAACTGATCTCATCCCATGTGACTTCTGGTATGGGACTTTTGAAGAGATCGGATTTATTGCGAAAAACTCTTAAATCTTCCACGACCGCCGTGCACTCGTTGGAATCTGTTCAGAGGGGGAAGCAAAATAGTATTTAAGGGGTGATACTTTAAAAGAAACTGGCTCGTTAAAAGACTTATTTTGGTTTAAAAAAAAAACAATATAAAATATTCCATACAAAAGAATGTTCTATACAACATGATTTAATTGAGGAATAGGCATTGCGATCTCAATTACAAAAGAAAAAATATTTCTCGGAATAAAATAAAGAAATACTTAAATGTACGTTAAATACAGCAAAACACTGTAACGAGAAATGTTAATCGCTACAGTGAGCGAATTGAAATTAAATATAAAAAAAATGAGACAGACCAATTCCTTATAAAGAATAAGGAAAAGAAATTTCAAAATTCCCATTTAATGTCTAAAGAAAAAAGACTGCGAAATAATAATTAATTATTAATGGGGAATAAAAATTGAAATGTGCAGCATGGCGTCCCTTGTGCGAGTTATTGTCGAAATAGCATTAAAAGAAATTTCATTATTACCTTATGGGGTAACCCGCAAAACAATGCTGCTCGATAAAGAACCATGGCTGCCGCGACAAAGTGAGAAATTCAATAAAAAACTAAACATCGAACGGGAGGGTAAGAGGAATTCGCAGAGCATTGGAATGAAAATGATAAATGGAAGTTGAACGCCATGCTGCAGATTAGGAGGACGACGTGGAGGACCAGAAGGAGGGACGACTGGTCAAGCCAGAAGCTGGAAGTGGTCTGTCTGAAATAAAAAAAACAGTTACCACGGAAAGAACATCAACAATAGTGGGACACACATCCTCGTGATCACGAAAATTATTCGCGAGGGACAACTAGCTGCAGACAGTGATAATCACGTGGAGATTTTTTAATTAACATTTATTAAAACAATATATACTCAACAATCACTGTCTGCAAAACAGTAAAAAAAAACTTAAAGAATAGAAAAAATAGAAACTTAAATTATATCTATTTTTACATAAATCTGAGTTTTCCCGAACAGAATCTTCTAGGGATTAATGATGACTTACTGCGTTCAACTGTGGAAAACATGGTTTTGCGCATGGAAAGCTTTCTGGATATTCCAGGTGGACATGTGGAATACTTGTTGAACGATTTATCGAAATGGATTGCAACCTATTGGCGACCCTTTATATAAATTTTTGTTTATTTAATGAATGGATCGAACGCATTATCTGCATTGTGTGTTCTTCGAGTTTCGTATCATCATCAATAGAACGCCGTCCACAGTACTTTTAATCAGTGCAGTGCTAATGAGCATGAAAGTTTATACTTACATAATATTAATTTACAAGCACTTTTTTGCGGTTTAAATAAACAAGATGTGGCAATTAAATACCCGGACTAATACAAATACTCACAAAAGGGAAGTCCAAATGAAAATTCTGTTTAATATGATTCAAAGTAATCTCCTCCGGACGCTTTTGAGCCCGTTTCTACAAGTTTGTAAAACAGCTTTTAATGTCCTCGGACAGATTCCTCTTCATTTCCGACGTCACGTCTTACTCAATGTTGGAAACGTCTTGAAATCGGGTACCTTTCATAGCGTTTTCCATCTGTGGGAACAGGAAAGAGCCTGGAGGGACCAAATCCGCAGAATAAGGCTCTGTGATGCTGTGACCGGGCAGTATCGTGAAGAAGAATCCAACTTCCTGTTTCATGAAAGCATACGAATTGTGAATCGGCAGTAAGCAGTGACGAGTTTTGTGATTTTCTCGGTAGTTTCTGGCGTTTGGACGGAAATTGGTCTTCCAGGCCATCACGAAAGTGACCAATTCACTCAAATATACTCGTTCGGGATAAGGGATAGGGCAGTTTTCAACATCTGTTGTCTTTCCGTAGCCGATTTACCCAACTTTAGGCAGAATTTAATGTAAGCCCATTGTTCCTTATTTTTTCCTCGACGATACCTGTTCACGTGCGTCGCTATAATGCGTGTCTGAACACGAACCCTTTACGCTACTAAAATATATATATCTATGTAGCTGCAATGCGATAGGTGACTCATACAAACTGCCTTGACATGTTGAATTTTTGTTTACATTTTACGCAGGACCTCTCTCAATACCTAGAAAGGAAGCATGTGCACCGAAAATTCATACATTGTTAGGCTACATGGAGAGGAATTCCAAGGTTGTTGTCGACACGAGGATTGAATGGCATCTTTCACCTGGTCGTCAGAACGCAACTCATGTCTCTTAAGGTGCTCTTTCTTCTTTGGGTAGTGGTGAAAGTCGCAAGGTGCAAAGTCTTTCATCTTTGAACTGTAGAATTCAAAAAATTAATAATGACATATAATAATCAACCAAAAGAAACACCAATCATGCAAAAGAATAAAAAATTATCTGATAGTTATTAAGAAATACGCAAAAAACTCTAGTTTAATGTTTTGCAAGTGCAAAACATTTATAGACACATCTTCAAAAACAAGTAATAATCGTGGGACACACCATAGATTATTCCATTCAATTATTCGAGGGCAAGAAAGCACTCAAACAAGCCATATAAACTTACTAGCTGAACAAAAAGCTAAACAAACGAAAATACCACAAAGAAGTCAGTTAAAAGGAATGCGAGATTCGAAAAGTGTACTTATACCATGGTCAAAGAAATTGCTGCAGCACTCAACCGATCCATGAGTGCACTTCGTGATGTGTTGAAAAAAGGAGAGCAGTATGGACAAGAAAAACGCACTGGACCAAAACCTGTGTTATCTACAAAAGCAAAGCGTCACATATTCCATCTTGCCACCAAAAAACAGATGTCAACCCGAAGCACTGCCCAAGAGTTAATCACAAGCAACAGTGAAAAAGTGTTTATGCACCAATGATAACGCTGGATACGTAAAACTAAAGCTAAAATCAAAATTAACTCCAGCGCACAAGGAATGGGCAAAAGGAGAGATGAAATGGAAAGATCAATGGAAAGAATTGTTTTTCGGGTGAAAAAAAGTTTAATTTGGACAGCCCCGATGGAAACAGGCATTCTGGAGAAATAAGAAAGGAGAAACCTGAATTTTTCAGCAGGCAAGCAGGAGGTGGTGGAGTCAAAGTGTGAGCGATATTTCCTTATGAAGGAAAGACTGACATTGTGATGATAAACCAACGAATAAACTTAAAGCTATATCATCAGATGCTATATGATCATCTCATCCCATTTGGCCCACTCATTGGAGGAGGTGAATGGTGTTATCAGCAAGACAATGGTTTGAAAGTGAAAAATTCAGGGTTTTGGATTGGCTTTCTAAAAGTCCTGATAAGAATCCTATGGAGAATGTCTGGGCTGCATTAACAAACTTGTATTCGCGAGTGAAAGATATCGATCTGCCCTCTGGTGTTCCGCGGCGAAACAAACGAGGGTAAAAGTTCAAAATAGTGTCCCCTAATGATCACGGAAGACATCGGACAGGCCCGTCGCGTTTATGCTCTGTATTTATTATTTTAACATATCTACTTAATAAGTGAATGGTTTATCATATTATAGATATTATCTAAGGTAAATTTTTAGTGCAAAATTAGGAAACTTTTACTAATCTCGGCGCCTCACATAACTCTCGGCCCTTCGGGCCTCATTGGTCACTGTTTTCCGTTACTCGAACGCTTTCGGCGTTCTGTCTACGACGTCCCCCCTCTGGGGGGTTACCTAAATATACATACCCCACCTTTTTGGTTACAGGGGGCAGTTGGTTTCCCCCCGGCCGTTTACAGGAGGTTAATGGTCAGTACTTATTTTATTTGTCACAGAAATTGGGACGGGGCTGCCCGATGTTTTCCGTGATTATTAGGGGACGCTACTTTGAATTTTTTACCGGAAGTTAGAATCAAAATCAAAACAACATTACTTTCGTTAAGAATGTGCAAGTAATAAATTGTAATAAAAATAATATGAAATACATCAAATTTTTTTATCAAAATATTTCAAAACTAAAGAACTAAAAAGATAAATAAATAAAAATCACAAATCATGAAATTTTAAACGCTCCAAAATAAAAATATGCAAACATTATATTACATAAAATTATCTGAACTGTTATCGAGTGATCTCAGAATTTCAAGAAACTGCTTCAGAGTCGGAAACAACAACTTCTGAATCGCTTTTGGAATTAATGTTACTCTTGTAAATGAAACTGTCATTTCAAAAACCGCTGAATATAGTGGTTGAACTTTAAAAGGTTGAAATACTGAATAATCTTTATAATTTATGAATAATAATAATAATAATATCCGTTCTTTTAATTTTTTAAGGTTTCAGCATGGCTCGTCATCGCACAAGGTCAGCGAGCATTCTGTGATGCTTTAGTGTAGCTTTAAAGTGTTAATATTAAACATTAAGAAAATATTATAAATAAAAACATATGTTTTATTACAAGAATTTTGTGTTTTGTATAAATATACGACATACAAAACCCTCTTTGTTATCTCTTTTTGGTCCTTACCCGAATCGTTTCCAGCCTTTCCGTAACATGGATGCGATGCCGCGTCGCCTCGCTCTTTACTGTTAGTACAGCCTGGCCGCTACTGGCGCTGCGAGCGCTGCATGTTTTCGTGCCTCACACGATTGCATAGGAATTGACGGAGTGTCGCTTCTGTCTTTCCTTATTCTGTGGTTATACCTTGTTCATTCTCTGACCACAGTGCGATCATGTGATCAAGGAAACCTCCATTTCTAGCTTTTGCCATAGGTAGTGCTTCTAATAAGATCTGGTTCATGATTGTTTCTCTGCTTGACAACGAGGAATATTGGGGAATGTTTGTTCAGTTTGTGCAAAAACATCTCCACAATGTGTCTCCTACTCTTGCTTTGTGGCTTGTATTCAAAGACAAAATCAAACGATTGGTTAGGAAGATTGGGTTATATGCTTCACACATCGTCGTCGCCATCTCCTTATGCTCCAAGAAATTCTCCGACTCCTCCGGAATACCACCCCAAAGGAGGAGTTTGCGACCGATATTCGTCAGGTGAAGAGCGAGATCAACGCTCTAATGATCCGGAAAGCATCTGGCGCGGCGCTCAGAGTCAAACTCACCTGGGCTACTAACGTCAGAAATATGTCATCGGCTGCATTTGCTGAGGAAAGACGTCGAGCCAACTTCAAAAGATGTCGACGCTTAGTGATGGAAGGTAGGGAAGTGGATGCTGATTCTGATATCTTATCACCTTTCCAATCCCACTTTTCATCATCTTTTAGTCACCTAATCTTCCCATCAAATACCACGAAAAATTGGATAGAGACACTGCGACCTTTTTCAGAGGTCCGCTGCCTTCATCTCATGTCCCTTCATCTAAGACGAAGTCAAGAAGTTCCTGTCAGCGGACGGTCGTTATCAGTCCAGTCCGAGTATGGATAGTGTTCCATACTCCTTTTATAATGCCATATGGAAATTTCTTGGGCCTTTCTTGGTGCAAGTGTTTAACTCGATCATCAAAGATCCTTACTCCATCACGTCGGACTTCACGTTGGGAAAATCATCTTGCCCCCTAAAATGCCGAATGCAGAGCTCGTCACCCAGTGGAGGCCAATAACCCTTCTTAACACAGATTATAAGGTGTTCACTTGTGTGTTCCAATTAAGACTCAAACTTTACGCCGACGAGTTCATCAACTCCATTCCATATCGTAGGATGTCTGACAATATGATCACGATTCGGTGCGTGATGGAGGAAGATTGTGCTCGTCATCAGGCTCTTGCTGTGTTAAGCCTTAACCAGGAAAAGGCGTTTGTTAAAGTGAACCAATTGTTTCTCTTTGAAGTGCTCCGTCATCTTCGTTTTCGGACCTTTGCTACCATTATCTCCGCACTGTATGTTTCGGCCACATCATGTGTGGTGATTAATGGTTCCACGTCTACCACCTTCGATCTGTTAAAAAGTGTCAGGCAGGGGTGTCCTTTACCCCCCCCCTTCCTGTACATTTTTTACTTGGAACCATTCTTGCAATTTTTGAATCACCACCAAGATGTTCGAGGATATGATCTGCCTGCTGCGTCTATTACCAAACAAACCAACCATCAACATCAGGACATTGGCTTATACCGACGACGTAATGCTTTTTGCGTCAGATTCGTATTCCTTGTGCACCTATAAAGAAACCTTTGACCTCTTTAGAACTTTGACGGGGCGTTCCATCAACCTCGTCAAGTCTAAAGGTATTGCTATTGGGAACTGGGCTGTGGACTATTTTAATAATTTCCCAATTACATGGTGTGGCCAAATGACATTGTTAGGATATGTTTTCTCCTTTCAACCGACTATGGACTGTATTCACTGGCAACAAGTGAATCACCGTCAACTTTCGTTTTTCAACTTCGATGTTTGTCAAGGTGAGGTTCATTATATCGCATGTGCTTCCAATATTAACATCTAAATGTCTATTCACCTTGCCTTCGTCAAAAACCTTCAGAGACTGCGAAGTGCTATAGTGAATTATGTATGGGTTACATCTGCTCAGCGGCGTCATCCATTGCGAGCGACGTTTCTGTTCATACCCTTTGAGAGAGGAGGGTAATAGGAAGGGAACACGTAGTGATTTAGTCAAGCGGTTGACTAAGTTGCGTTTGACTAAGTCAACGACAATCTCAGTCCTGCGCGAAAACGTGATCTCAAATCCTCAATCGTGATCACAAACACGTCATGCAAATTCTTGTAGCGCATGCGCAAGGAAATTTAGAGTTAAATATTAAATTGCTTTGTAATAAATAAAGGAAAAACAGAAAACACTACTCCACATAGATAAATTTTTACTGACCCAGACGTACATTTCAGATTTCAAAAATCCATCATCAGTGAGTGGGAAACTACGTCACTACTTTTTCACCTCCGCCCCGTAAAATAGTCTCCGACTGCGCACGCGTAGTGCTCAAAAACATGATTCCGCAGTAATCATGAGTAGTTCTCATTGATGATGAATATTTGAAATCCGAAATGTACATCTGGGTCAGTAAAAATTTATCTATGTGGAGTAGTGTTTTCTGTTTTTCCTTTATTTATATAAGGTATCCACAGTTTCGGCTGTTTTTTATTTTGCCTTGTAATATTTGTAAAAAATCTTAAAATTTTTATTTACTCACCTCTATGAGAATTCTATCTTTATTTAAATCCCATGTAACTGAAACTACGTTTCGTCGCTTCGGCAGGGGCTGTCCATCCGCCATCAACTCATTGATGATGTATTCTGTAAAGCATTCTGATGGGTGCTTTTGCTTGACTAAGTTGTCGTTGATTTAGTCAAACGAAATCTTGCACTGACTAGAATCAACGGCGATTCCTTCGTTTCACCCAATTTAGTCAAACGAAAACAGTCATCGTTGACTAGATCAATGGTTTTCGTAGATTAAATCGCTACGTACTCCCCTCGATTTAGCTTTACCCGATATCAAACGATATCTCATTGGTGCGAGACTGGTTGCAGTAATTCAGGTATTCCTTTTTCCTCACCCCCATGTGGGCGAATTTTGTTTTCTTACATTTGCGTTTTTTCTTCAAGGCTTGCATTATCCCCCTTGTTGCAGTGGTGATTTATCACCGTCAACCGAACTTATACAAGACATTTAGTCTTGATATTGTGACTTTTCTACCCAGGTTACGCCGCATTGATCCACAAGATTGGGGCTCATTACGTCTATCGTGGTTTTTCCAGCAGTCCGACCCAGGGGAGACAACCGACATCTTTATTTCTTCCCTAATTATCCGTGGGCAGCAGTCCTAAAGCTTTTGAAATCTTTTGCTTTTGATCGAACTTTATTCAATTATCAATGGCGACTGTTGCATCACGGATTTCACTCCCTTCAACAACTTTATCAGTGGTTGAGTCTGCTTGATGTCTGTTCTGCGGCATAGACGAGACCGTCAGCCACATTTTTTTCGAGTGCCCGTTTGCAAAGTCGATCTGGGATCGTTTGAGGCAGCATTGCGGGCTGGTGCATTTTTCGTATCGGTCTGTAAACGATTCCACCAGTGAGGTGTTACGATCGCCTTCATCAATAAAGAACTTTGACTGGCCCGTTTGAGTCGATAGCGGGATAATCCTCCATCACTCTCGATCGTATGGAGGAAAGTGGCCGTTCAACTTCGACTTTTCCTTCTTCTTGAATGGTCATGACTAGGTTCGTTTATGTTTAAGAAACGCTTTTTATCATCCAAGTGTTTATGCGAGGTCATCGCAGGAAACCTGACTTTCCATTTCACTTTTCCGATGGCCTTTTGATATCTCGTCTGTTATGAATGGGCCTCGTTTTTGAGGCGTTTTTATAGGTAGCGCATTCCTTTACGGACTGCTAGAATCTTACTTACTGCTTGTGCGTCTAGTCGCCTAGAATTTACGACTCATGATTAGGCGTCTGCCGGTGGATGATGCGGCTCGAAGGAGAAGAGAAATGGAAACAGGTCCTCCACGTCAGGCAAGTGTGGAAATTTGATAATTTCTCACAGCGACAAGGAATTTTAATAACGATGCTACGGCGAATGATATAAGTTACAGTGAATCCAAAGAAGATACGGTATTACGGACCTCGCGTCTCGACCTAAGACCCACGTTCTCTCCAGTTTAATTCAGCAAAGAAGCATAGAGACAAGGGCGCTCAGGCAAGCCATTCGAACATTTACTTTTTAAATTATAATCGAAGTGCTTATTTGATTAATCGGCCACAGACACAATACAATAAAATGACAGAGAGTCTACCATGTCGGCGAGCGATGGAAAGGCAACCCTGACGTACCGACCCTGTTAAGAAGAGGAGTACGTACACACGGCCCACCCCTGCCTCAATAGGAGCCGAGCTCCCAAGTCCTACGATTACCCTAACGGGCCAGAATCGACACATACATAGCGGAGATTCCATTACAGTGAATTCAGCTATGCAGCAGCGAGCAGATACACCCCAATTTCCCCGGGAGGAATCACCTGTGATCCAGTCGTCTTAGGATAGCGTTGCAAGCATCGGCCCCGCATTCGAGATGTCCGGTAGAGTTATTGCAACTATTGTAAGTATTGTCCTTATTCTACTCGTTAATTGTTTCTTCTCTAATTAACTA
>JAHWFO010064447.1:23837-46581 GCA_023313115.1 Rhysida immarginata | reverse complement strand
GTTTTGTTTGTTTTTTTATGCTGAACAAGTTTGCAATTGGGTTTTTTTCTCTATCCCTTACGGTTTTTGAGATAAATTTTGAATGTGTCTTAATTTGCATATTTGAGATGATGAAAAGTGCACCATGGGATAGGCCACCCACAACTTCCTATTCATTGGATTCATCAAAATTGACATATCTGCTTCGGTTCAAAAAATAAAAGGGGAGGACAGACTTATGGACCACCCTGTATATACATTTGCAAATATCTAAGAAGATACTGTCCCTTCTCAGATCATTTACTCCTAATGATCATATACGTTTCTCAGATCAGAATAAGATTCCGAACGTTTGTGAACAAAATTATAACCGGAAAAATACAGTTTGGTAAAAATATATAATTCTTCTGAACTAAATCTGATTCATACCTTCTTTCTGCAGAGTATATGTTGATGATTCTTCTATAATTAAAGTTATAATTCCTTGACTTAAAATTTTTTCACTTATTTGGATGAGAGTAACATGTGCATAATTGGAATAATCAGATTCGGGCAAAATTGTCCCATCTGTGTAATTGTTAATCTGTGGCGCCGATGCTTTCGATAGCCTTCAAAAACCCGTTAACGCTGAAGCCGGATCCATCAGCGGAGAAAACAGGGACCGTTCCCGTGTAACCGGCTATCTTTGGTTCCGGAACCTCACCCACATTTTCACCGGCAGCCCCGTCATTCGGCAAACTGCTACACGCAAATTCCCCTCACCACAAAACAATGCGAGACACTAAACCCAATACGCACTATAACAACCCACAGTTTGCCTTGCTTGGCAACAAGCGAAATCCTGCACCCTAGGACCCACAAGTCCATGTTCGGGCGCCAGAATGCGCATGGGAGGGGCCTACTCGAGGACCCTGAGCAAAGCCAACTCCGACGCGGTGGGGGCCGAGGGTTTGAGACTTGTGTATGGCTAAAAATTCCAAACAAGGGACAATTAAACTAAAAATAGAACTACTATTTTATTATGCATAAAACCCCTTTTGCACCTATTACAACACAACAATATAACCGTGCAATTATGTGGCTTGATAAGCCTAAAAATAAAAAGACATCCCACAAAAAGTAAACATTGGTACCCAAATAACTTAAAGAATCACCATTGAGAGCACAACTAAAGAATCATTTCACCTTCTTCCCCTTTAACACAGCATAAGGACCCCGGGACAGTGCCATTAAATTAACCTAAACAACACCCCTAATATTCCAATAAAGGTGCATAAGCACACAATTATCACCCAACTATAACGCGTGCGCCGCATTACACACTAAATGTGAACCATGCAACAGAGCATGTATCAGAGGTCATGCTGCTGTTAAACAACCAGCCAACACTTCGCAGTACGTCACGTGACCCCAAACACGAGCGAGCAAGGAGAGCGTCACGCCTCCCTTTTAAATTATCCCCTGACCAAACGACCATTGCATCGTGACTGCATCAGAGTCAAGAGGACCACATAACAGGGAGAGAGGCAGTAACACTTTATACACTGACTAAAAATTAACTACAGACGCAATGCTCCACCCGTGCGATGCTGCGAGCCAAGCACCTACAGCGTTCTTGCTACACACTTGTTATAAGAAAGCGCGACTTACTAGCGAGCGGCTGCAGAGATCATGCACTCGGAAAACAATTACTTAAAAGTGTAAGCTTATACAGAAACACTACAACAATATTAACATCGCTCTTTTCTACATGGGACGTTAAACTAAGCAGGCAATCGCCAAAAAGTAAGAGATAAATTACTGAACCGCTATAAAGCAGCATTAAGCACAAATCACTCAGGTATGCGCACTGTCTACTCATGTTCCCCAACACTGACGCGGTCCGAACGCAGCTAAAACTCCCATGGCGCTTATTCAATAAAACAGTAACAGAACAATCTCACCACGAACTAGAAGTCTTCCAAAAACGTTGATTTCTTAACTTAGAAGCTTCGATCTGGCTTTACCCCTGCTGCATGGAACACTGTTCCATCGGAAAGTTCTCAGCACGACTCCGGGAAACCAGAATTCTCTTGTCGATCAATAAAAAAAAAAAAAAAAATAGCTTAGCTTCTCTTGGATAAATGTTAATGTTTATCACATTCTTGCAAGCTAGATCGTAGAATCCACCCGATAAAATTAAAGATTTTATCGTTATGGCGGCTTCTTCTATCGCCGACATTACATGAGCGTCTTTTTTAAAGGGAACGAAAAAGCGTCGCACTTATCGCCAATATTTTTTCTTCTCTATTATTTCAATACAAAAAAAAAAAAACACGCCGAAAAGATTGTCGAGCTTCTCGGAAAACGTCTAATCATAACAAACAAGAGCTATATCGTACAACTTAATTGTTACAGCCTCCGACAGTTTGCTTAAATCGACAACAGTACTCCCATTAACTAGACAATAAATAAAACTGGCATCGCAAAACCTTACATACTACATAAAGATTCGTTTAACCAAATGTGTTTTGGGTTCAGTGTCAGGCTCTAATTAACCATAAATAGCAACCCAACAGCAATAAACAATCGCCTATTAAGAAAATATACCGGGCTAATAATCCCACCCCTCAATTTTCGCGATCGATGCGAGCCACCACTAACACTGACAGGATGCTTATTTCCACCCACGGGAAAGATTATAACGGGGAATAATATGGGAGTATATGACTGTGCAGCAAACCAATCAAACATACACTGACTACAGTCACAATATAAGAGTAGGAGTTGTGATAAAATATTAATTAAAAAATAAATAAATAAAACTCCATTTAATTAAAAGAAAATAAATAAAATAAATAATAGAAACAATGAAAAAAAGTCACCCAATGGATAAATGTAAAGGTTGAAGGACTAAACACAATTGAAACAAAGGTCTTGTGGAGTTTATGTAGATGAAACACAGAAGAAACGAAGATCTTGGTAACGGGGTAGGTCCCCATAAGTCTACATGTAATAATTCGAGAGGCGGTCCGATGAAATATTCGGTACCGTTTTACAAGGACCCCTTTTTAACTTTCCCATGGTACAAATACGTACGAACATCTAGTTTTAAACTAGCAGGCAAGCCTTTAACCAGGCCATTTTTACTTGCACGGTTGATTTTGTCTAAACCTATATTTTGCACATACATCTTTCATGCCAAACGTTCAAAGAAGACAAATCTACTTTCTGAGGAGCAACATTACGAGTATTATCACTAGTGACTGCCAAGTGAATTTCTGAATGTTTAATTGCATTTATCGGGTAAAGACCATTTTCCATATTAACCTTCAGATAACCGTTTCCATTTTTTGTCAAAAATTTCCAATTGACCATGATGGTCCAGATAAGAAAAACCGTTACAATCAATGGTAGATAAACTTAACAAGTTCATATTCATATCTGGCACGTAGTAAGTTTCTTTTAATTTGATAGCAGGGAAATTTATCCGCTCATTAATCAATAAACATTCGATAAGCTAGTCACGTGATAAATTTTGCACATGCTACACGAGACAGTACGTGTGGGTTATGAATAAGATTATATGTGACTATAAAGTTTTGGTGTTGACAGTTAATACTAGTGATAGAGCAACCCGAGCAATTTATTGGTGAGAACTTAACACATCTGTTAAACAGAAAATACGTTTTTACTTCAATCCATATTTAATCAAGATAAAAATGACCTATTCAAATATATTTTTATCTTAATCCTTATATAAGTTATGTGCAGATCGTGAAATCGCAAAATTCATAAAATGCGCAACTTTTTGAATCTTATACAATTCATGAAATGTGCAGAATTTTATACAATTCATGAAATGTGCAGAATTTTATACAATTCATGAAATGTGCCCAACGATTTCTGCTCATTTCATGCACTGAACAGCTACAGATAACCTGTAATTTCTCTCGTTTACTCGCCTGTTATTCTATTTGTTATTGCTATATATCAATATTATTGCTGCACAGTGTTGTATTATGTAAATTTTTTACTGCAATTTTATACATTTTTATCTCAGCATTCCATACGGTTATTTTCTCACTGATGTTAGTTACTGTGAGTGCTATAAACTATTAGGATTACTGTGAGCATCAGGGTTTCATCAAACCATGCTCCTGCAAGACACGTACTGATAAAAAATGTAATAATTTTAAAAATGAAATACTTTGTAAATCTTCATGTCATCCAAACAAATCGTGTGCTAATCATTAAGGATATTCAAGACTTTTTTTTTTTAATTTTTACCTGCGATATAAAAAAAATTATTAATTAAAATTACGAGGGTTACTCGTAAAGTAAGGTCCGTTTTGCAATAAAAACAAAACTACTATATATTTTTTCAAAATTTTTTCTTTACCAGATTCTATGTACCTTTAACTATTGTTCCACATAGTTTCCAAGTTTATTTAAGCACTCGTCATAGCACTCAATATACTTCTGGTGAAGAAAATCACACAGTTTCACTTGTTCATCGTCGCTGCAATGCAGGCTGCCAATGATCTTCAGCTCCCGGAACAGGTGGTAACCACTGGACGCGAGGTCCGGAC
Organism: Rhysida immarginata; assembly: GCA_023313115.1. Lineage (NCBI taxonomy): Eukaryota > Metazoa > Arthropoda > Chilopoda > Scolopendromorpha > Scolopendridae > Rhysida > Rhysida immarginata. The sequence goes on along the minus strand of JAHWFO010064447.1, from coordinate 42,031 downwards.
TGTAAGGCGGATGGTCAAGTTGTTCCCAACTAATCAAATCACGAACAACTTGACCACCCACCTTATAGTCCGGACCTCGCGTCCAGTGGTTACCACCTGTTCCAGGCCCTTATCACAAGGCATATCATATCCACCTTCACATGAGGAAGGCACCTCACACTCAGATATGGCTTTTTAATGCCATATACAATGGTCTGAAACCACTTTAGCCTGCACATCGATAAGCAAAATGCCATGTTTATTTGAGCTCCACTCCATTCGCCAATGAGCTTCCCTGTAACACTAGGAAGCAGCTTTCATAGGTTATCTGTAGCTGTGCATCGTTCTGCACATTTCATAAATTGTGTAAAATTCTGCACATTTCGCGAACTGTACAATTCATGAAATGAGCAAAAAGTTGTGCATTTCGTAAAATGTGCAATTTCACAATCTACACGTAAGATATACAGGGTGACTCGAACTTACCCAGCATAATTGTTTAGGAACATGTATAGTTCAAATGGAACAAAAATGTCCTATAAACATTACATCTAGTTTCGATCGTGGTGAGATATCGACGTTTGTCTATTTTCTTGTAGAGTTGTTAAAGCAAATAAATACCGTAATTTCACGCAGATAGTTCACGGACTATCTGTATTTTTTTCATATGAAAAATGGCTCTGCGGATTATCCGAGGGACGGATTATCTGGGAACAAATTTTTCCAAACTGCAATAAATGGTAAACCTATAAAGTGACGTCCGCAAGATGGCGGCGGCCGCGAGTAACAGAAATAGATGAGAAGTTTCACAAATTTGCCCATTTATTTCTGATAGTAATTTATGAAGTACAGTGCTCCATCTATATAGACGGCAATGTTGGGACATATCCATTTTTTATAACGAGTTGCCGTTATGCAGACAGAGTGTACGAAATTTCACACTCGCGGACGTTTAAAAGACATTTTTCCGATTTTCAAATGTTTATTAATAAATTGGCATCTATGATTTTACATCCTATTATGTGCTTTAGAATAAGATTTAAGTCAAAAATCGATGTTTATTTTGAAAAAAAAAAAAATGAGTAAATAACAATACTTATTTCGATTTCACTACGCTTGAGTAACATTGACTTACAAGCAGCCGAAATCGCAGTTTTCATGTTTTTTCGTTTCACCTTTTCCCCATTCCGCAATCGGAAAATTATACTGATTATTTAGTTTAAATCAATTATATACTCTTCATCAGTAAATAAGAAATTAATTAGTTAGTTTAAACTAATTTATTATAACTCTATCTAAATATTTATAAATAAATTGAATTCGGATGAGTTATTTCAGAAAATGTTAGGGTTGGAAAGCTTCTGAGACAAAAGGCAATTGCGTGGCTTAGAGATTTTCGCTTCGCTTACACTTCGATAAAAAATTGGAAATTTGCAACTGCAGGCAAATAAACACTGAGTAGAGATTGTACTGCACTTGTGATATAAACAGATGTACGAAAAAGATAAACAGTTAAATCACCGATTGAGCTTTCATATACATTTTTTCTGAACTACTTCAGTCATGTGATTCCCGATGTTTTTGCTTGGGAATCAGTATAAACGTTTGTTAACGATCGATCACTGTCGAATGTGATTTTATTATTAACGATCAATAAAACTTCGTCAGTATGTGATTCGTCAGGGCATAGAAACCTTAACATATCCAGCTGTTTACTTTAGCGGAATCCATGCGTAATATCCATGAAGCGAAATCGCTTAAGTGAAATTGTAAAATTGCCGACACATCAGGGCATTATCCCTAATGAAAGCAAGCAAATTTTGTTCTCATCACAGCTTAATAAATTTTATTGATGCTTATTTCTGTAGATAAAAACACGATGGCCTTTGAATTGATGGTTTTAAATTAACGAGTCTTTATTCCAAAAAAAAAAAATTAAAAGCCAACAGGCAACGTATTTCATGTCTCTCCTGAAAGACAAATTTCGTTTCTTGTTTTCAATCACATGCAGGCTGCGGGAGTTGGCCTTTGCAATGTAGCTGTCGGTTAGGCACAGTTAGCTAAAAGGGAACATTACCCAATCGTTTTCTAACATTGAAATTTATATTCTAACCCCTCGGAACAATAATTAACCAGTGACATAACTTTTTATTCATAAATTATTAAGAAAAAAACATGTTAAAAAGTTAATGTCGGCGATTCGCTCGGCCGGAATTCACTGTACTTGGCGATTCACGATTAGTTGAAGATGTTAGGATGTCATAGAATGCTCTCTATCGCTATTGGGCAGCACACAGCAATGAGTGCGTTGATAGAACCATGGCCGCCGCTGAAGAAATAAGGAGTTGCGCTCGTTCATTAAAATGAGATTACTGTAGTTATTTACACATTTAAATAATAAATTTATAAAAGTTTCATTAAATATATAAAAGTAATGAAGATGGCTATGTAAATAATAAAATTACTAGCTAAATTACTATTTAAAATTACTACTTTGAGAAAGGTTTGAAATGAGCCACTTTTTACACGGGCTTGAACTCTCAGATATTCTGCGGATTTTCTGAGAAGCAGACTTTCTGAGAAATTTTTTACAGGAAAGGTGTTTTTTTTTATCCTGCGGATTATCTGGGAGGCGGACTATCCACGTGAAATTATGGTAAAACACTTGAGAGTGCAGATCACTTTTATTCTGCATACTGACAGAACATCACACTAAACTACAAAACAAAACTAAAATGATGGGTGACATTTGAATAAACGTGTAATGTGTGCCGTCTCAATACTGAACCTTTTTGTTTTTTTTCTTATTATTATCAGTCAGGTGCAGACATCGCACGCGACTTTTATCACTGGGGTAAGGGGGTTTGGTGGCCACTATTCTGAGCTCGGTGGTTATTATAGATAATCAACCATTCAGTTCATTAACAACATAAGGAGACGAGCTGGGGTTGTCACAGCCTGAATACATAATATGTACTGCAATAATTTCAAAAATAAAAACACATGTAGTACACTGTAACTGTATCATTCTTGTCTTTGTTCGATATCAAATATCCTTTTATTATGTTTTTTATTTTTAATAAACCACCAATTGTCTTGTATAAGACTTTTAATTTTTTTAAATCAGGAATCTGAATCAGAATTTGAACGTTTTTAATTGTAAAGCATCCGGTTTATGTATTTTTAAAAATGTAAAAAAAAAAGTTTCCTATATATTCATGCATATTTTATTTCTATTAAGTTGGCAATGGGGCAAAAATGGGGGTCACCTTACACATGAATAAATACGGTAAACTAAAATAACCGTCACAAATTTTTTTAGCAGCAGACATAAAACTCTGCTTAGGTTTGCACTAATACAGACTTAATGGATGTCTCATTAAAATTAAAAACATAACAATAAAACATCAGTGTACAACAATTATAAGAACATTAAAAAAACAAATACCATATAATAAACATTTGTTTAATTAGACATTTTTTGCTATTAAAAAAAGAAGGTGTCCCCAAATGAATTTTACAACTTCATTAACGTGTAAAAATCTTAATGTGTTTTAACGACATACATGTCACTGGTTTAAGGGTTATGGTGTAACCAAACATACATATGTATGTTTTAATCACTGAAGTCAGTTTTTTTCCATGAACAGTACCAGTATCTTGTATATGTACATACTACAGAATTTTCTCATTCCGCTATTACAAGGTCACTGAGGCCATGAAGGATGCCTTCATATTCCAGGCAAGACTGCACAACCCCTCACCACTTCACAGAAGTGCAGGATTATCTCGATAGGTTTTTCCTTAGGTGGATTGATATTTTCAGCAGGACCAATAAGCAAGATCTGACCCTACTGGATTTTTTTCTTATTTTTGTAACTTTTATTAAAGTTCTCACGTTTCTTCAACTCTTACCAAACAAATCACTGCTGCAGTTGTGCAAAGGAGAAGTGCTTGAGTAGAAGAGTTTAGGTAGGATGTTTGCCATTTTACCAACGACAATCTCAAACTAAAATAGAGCTCCATTCATCAGCCAATTATACAGGATAATGGGGACAAACTACGAGTATGATTGTTGGCATGAACATGGCCAGAAATACTGGTTTTCGTAATTGATAGATGACAATGCATCATTAATCAGCCATGGCAACAATCACAGCAGCAGAACCAGATTGCTAGTCTGTAATGCTCTTGCAACAAACTTGGTATCTTTGTGAAGGTTCACCAGTCTCTGCTTTGACATTGCAACATCTACATTGCCCCTCGTGGTAGTCACTTCGAGCATATGCTGTGATTGGGATGGTTGTACATATGCCATACACCAAGATGATATTGAGGGTTGCCCAACAAAAATATCCTATGAACTGTACGTTTCAAAGCTTATGGTCACAGGACATTTTTGTTCCTTGTTGTCTTAACAATTACCCTTCAAAGTTTCTCCCCATAATTTTTCAACTCACATAAATGTATTTGTTGTTGGAATAACATTTCTACGTATTAATGAAGATGTGAAGGCCTCTTTGGACACCCCGTACTTTAACATACTAACTTTTGAAGTCATGTATAACCCACTATCTGGATCTCCAAAAACATTCCTAAAACATTCTCTGGAAAAATGAAAAAAAAAAAAAAAATTAGATATAACACATTTATTTAATTAAAACTTAATTACAATATGTCTCAAATTAAAGTTAACATTTCGCAGATCACTACAGTAAAACTATTCATCAGAAAATCTGGTAATGCCATAATTACTTGATGGGAATTTTTTCCAGAGCAAAAAAAAAGCGACCAACAAAGAAAAGAATCAACATACTTTCATCCTCTTCCTGGCTGAACAACCAACGAGCCCATTTCTTCAAATTTCACAATGATTCTTCTTAATCCATTGGCAGTGAGTGCACCTTTTTGTAACTGCTTCAAAGAAGGAAATTTTCTCAAAAGCTTCAGTAGCAGATTCACCATTTGGTAAAACAATTTTACCAGAAAAGCACTTTCTGGAAGAGTCAAAGTCATATTTATTGACATGCTAAACAGTTGATTTTGGTTCTGCATTAGCAGCTTCACATAACCAAAATTAGAATCTGCCAGTATTTCATTTTGAAATGGGCTTTCTATTAGTGGTTTTTGGAACCAACTCTTTTTTTGCTCTGTAAAATCTTCCCAACATGTAATTAAGGCATTCCGAAAATTTCATGATTTTCGCTGAGCGAGCTATAATTAAAGCATTCCCAAAATTTTTACTTTAATTTGAGCGATCCTATATATGATACAAGACTTTATGCATGAATCAAATCTCAGTTTCAACCATGTAGCATTCTGGTTAATGAGATTATATAAAGATTTACAGGAATACATTACAGGAAAATTATATTGTATTCAATGAAAATAGTCATTACTGAAATAGTAAAATCAGCTATTACTTAAAGATGAAATCATCCTGAACCAAACTCTCAACTTTTTGATACAGAAATCAGAATTTTACTCTTATCATGAAATATGCCTTCATAATTAGAAATGTAGGAAATAATCTTAAACACTGCAATGATAAGAATATACAGTTTCAACAAAGAAGCTGGTAATACGGAACCTTGTTTGACAAAATGGAAGCCCTAGATATCCAAAGAATATTTAACTTGAACATAAATGGTGATGTATATAATTAAATATATTAGGTTGCCCTAGGAGTCATAGAAATGATGGCATCACCTGTTGTGTAATGACTGTTGATCAACAAGTGTCTTTTTTTCTTTATTTTCAAATGCTTGAATGTTTGTAATTTTTCCTGGTTAACAGGCAACATAAAAGACCAGTAAGTACTATGCCTATCTTATTGTTGAACATTTCCATATGTTTAAACATACATTATTTACTTCATTTCTTTTGTGGTAAGCTTCAGTTTAAACATGACGATGTGGACCCTGACAGAGCTGTTAATATTTGCCTGTGCTAGAAAGATGTGGTCCGTGAGGGAAGTTTTAAGATAATCCTATAAGTGAAGTGAAATGTTGATTCTCTTTTTTCATATGTAAATTAAAAACTCATAATGACAGAGTAGGAACAGAAAAATATGGTAAGAAACTTTCACACTTTTTTTTTAGCGTTTATTTTATTGAAGTTAATCCGCATAATGTGCATTGCTTTTAAAATTTCCTCTATTTCATAAAATAATGGAAACCATATTACCGCACCATCATCTTATTACATATAACTCAAATATACTTTGTGAATAATATTATGTATGTTGGTGAAAGAATACCTTTCTCCTACATTTGATTCAAAATTACAAATAGGTAGCAAAAAGAATAAGAAACCTAAACGTACATGTAATAAGATGTATGTTTCACTGAAGAATGAGCATATAGTTCAGGAAAAAAAAATTGCTCATAGAAGTTCTCCCAACTATATTAATTTTACTGTTGAAATATAAATCAGAAATAAAACTTACATTTGGAACACAGAATCATGCCAAAGAAATTATGCAAGACAATGAAAACAAAGTAATCAACAGCTTGTTGGGTCTTTATATTATTTCTAACATGAAAAATGGAGGCCTTACAATACATATAGAAAGTTAAAGAAACTGATTAGTCTCATCGTTTATTCCCAATATTTTCAAAGTAATATGAAGAGAAATGGAGAATTGCATGTAATTTCTCATTTAAAAAGGGCTGTATTTTAATAGATTTCATTATGCCGAATACAAAAATCACTGTAAAAAAACGTTAATAATATTAAAAGAGCTATTAAAATTTTTTTTAAAAAATACAAAACTATACTCTCAAATGATTTGTGATTGGTTTGTTCCAATTTGAATGTTCACACCCAGTGAAAACATATACAATAGTGTGTTCAAGTACAGCAAATGCAGTCTCACATTTTAAAATTTTTGTAATCCAAAAACCTATCCAACCTGACTGATTCCGAATATAAAAAAGAGGAATCGCATAATTTGCTTCAAATTCATCATTGAATCCAAACAAATGATTCATTGATGGTTGCAGTTTTCTCTCCTTCCGTCCCCCCCCCCCGTTTTTTTTTTCTTTTTTAGAGAAATGACAGTGGCCTTGACCAGTGCACAGCCTATGCATACAGATAAATAGTGCAACAAGTTTTTTTTAAAGTATATTAACATTTACTTCTCATTTCATTTTCCTCATTAATATTTTCTATAAAGACTGATTATTATGTGTTTACAGTTAGTGAAGGGTCTTTAGCGAACGAACTGAGTCTTTTGAATGACTCTTCAATGGGAGCTGGTAAGCAGCTAGCTCACCATTCAGGAGTTGTGACTCGCGAACGATTATGTTTGCAAATAGCTTGTGGACGATCTTACCTTGCAGTGCAAGAAGCAGGCTCTCAAGCCTGAAGAATGAAGCTCAAGGGTAGCCAATAGCTTACTGTGAATGCATCATATGACTACAATCAAGAACAAATGAGAAGTCCCACTGCTACAATGCTGTATTGCATAACAAAGTGGGAAGTTGAAAAGAAAACCTAACAAAAAAAAGCTAATAACTTATGTTTTTTCTGTATTATGTTTTATTTTCATTTCTAAAATAATTAAGTATAAAATGTTTTTAAAATCTAATCTGGCTTCATTACTGGTGAACTGAACAAATTCGAACTGAATTGATAGAAAAAAAATATGAAGAGTGAGGTGAATTGTCATTGTGTGTTGTGGTTAGTTTGTTCTTAACCGCTGATCAGTTCATTCAATATTTAGTCCATGTGGATTTCAGTTTAATAAAAAAGATTTTTTTCATATACATAAATCTTTTAATAATTTTATCCGGACATACTGATAGTAAAATGTCTTTTGAAACGAGATCAGTTGCAAGACTCTGAAGGAAATCATTCGCAAATAGACTCCTTTGATGCATTCTTGCGAGCAAGAGCTGAAGAATCAACTCCCGCCAAAGAGTCGTTTGGCTCATCGCTATTTACAATTTCTTAGAGAATGTTGAGAAAAATATGGCTATAGGCTATGTTCAGGTTAAACATGAGGATGGATATGTTTTCTCAAAGCCAGAATAATACCACAGCACAGAGTGAAAAGTAAATTTTGCGGTGTAAGCAGCTATTAATGAGAGAGAGGAGAAAGTGGAAAGAAAATATTCAGTGTTTCGACTATGCTGCATTATCGGTAAATTACATCCCCCGCCCCCCTCCACTTGTATGTAAAAATGAGAAACTGCATCAAAACTCCATAAAGCTGCTCACTGTTAGCAAGCATGGTTCAATGATTGAACAAGTTTTAGGTGGAAAAGGTCTAACCAGAACACAAGTAATGAACCGAGGAAAATTTTCAGTAATAGAGGTGATATGGTGTTTAAAATTACAGAAGGCTGATTACGATCTATGGTTACATTTGAAGGAGAAGTTTACGAAGCAAACCCCTTTCTCCACCAATGATCGTGTTTTATTTGGTGACCCCGGTTGTGGCCTATTGCCCTGCACGGAATTTTTTACTGAAGAAGAGATTCTGCAGAACAGCAAGGCTGATGTTGTTCCATTACTGTGTGCATGCTTTCCAGAGACCCTCAGTGGTCGTTGGATGTCACAGAGCAAGGGTTCAATTCAATAATCCAAATCCACAGAAATTCATAGGAGATGCATCTGGTAACTTGACAGGGATATCATGAAAGGATATAATGTGAAATCCAGTTTCATCTTCCAAATCCAACTCAAATTGAATAGTCATCTTAGATGTATGGGTTGGAGGCTTTGTCTTGATGCAGCCAAACTTTGTTTTTGTCCTTTCCATACATTCTCATGGAAAATTGGACTGAGAACATGCTGTTGATAGTAAATGGAGATAATCTTAGCATTCCGATCCACTCTCCTGATTGTGAGCTTGCCATTGTACACTACATGATTAAAGGAGTTGGGACACCTGTTGCTCTACCGTAAAGCCACAAAAAGCTTCAATCAGTAGTGTGTAGGACCACCCCGAGCTGCTATCACTGCTTCCACCCTAAATGGCATACTCTCCACAAGTTTACGGTATGTGTCCACAAGTATTGACCTCCATTCCTCGAGGAGTGTCATGGTCAGTTCCTGGACAGATATAGGGCGAACCATCCTGCATCTCACACGTCGTTCCAATTCGTCCCAAGGATGTTCGATGGGGTTGAGATCAGGACTCTGGGCGGGCCAATCCAGTTCTTCAACCCGCATCCGTCAAACCAGTCGGATATGGATCTTGCTTTATGGCAAGGCGCACTGTCGTGCTGGAAGAGGAACAGCCCGTCACCGAAGTGTTCTTACAGCACTGGAAGTGCCCCGTTATCCAGAATGGTCCTGTAGCCATCAGCATTGAGGTTTCCGTCCACCTTGATGAGCGGGCCCAGTCCAGTCTAGGAGAAACACCCCAGGTGTTCACAGGGGTGTCCCAACTCCTTTGATCATGTAGTGTAAGAGCAAGCAGCATAATTCCTTTTGAAAAACTTTCCTTACATTCCTTGGACCACTTTTGATACGACTTCTCTTACATGGACGGTAGAAAATCATGCAGGGTGTTTTGCAATCGTTTAAGTAGACTTAGACTTCATCAAAATGACAATGTACTTCTATCTTTCTGCTGCAAGGTAATCCTCATAGTTCCTCTTTCTTTCTGCGACATGTTGTGGAGCTGTTTATGAACACGACTCTTATGACGCTTTTCCAGTTACAAAATTTTGTTTATTATTTTATTTATGGTAACCTGTGAAATTTCTACAATGTTTGCAATCCCTCTTTGGGTTGCTGGATTTTTACACTGGACAAGCTGCTTGACCTTTCAAATGACCTGTGGCTTGTAGGAACTTGAGGACTTTGCTGTTTCTGGCCAGTTGGTATTAACCCTTCCCAGGATTTTCCTTTTCCATTCAGTACTGCCAATATGCCTTTCTTTGAAACAGAGAAATTTTCGTGTTTTACATGCACTAATTAATTATAGCAGAATAGCTGTAATTAACGTCGGAAAGGGCAGTAATGTACCTTTCTCAGTAAGGTCCAATTTTCAGAGAACTTTATTCATGGCATTTACTGCTTTCGAATGAACCACAACAATGCAGATATAATAACATCATTTATGTACTTTCTATCACCATGTGACCTGCGACATTCACGCAATAAATTGTTACCAAAGATTGTAATCAACCTTCTGTGTAAAGAGGCAAAAATTTATGAGAACTGACCTGGTTTTAAATAAACAAAATCCCGTCTTTTGGAGAAATTCCAGATGCAGTAAACAACTGTTACATCATAAAGATAAAATCCTCAAACAGTGATAAGGCCAGAATGGTATGTTACTGAGAGTGGTGCAATATGCGACAAATTTCATGTTAAAATAGAGCTTCAAATGCACATGTATGAATAAAGATTTAATTTTGAGGCAAATCATGATTTTGAAGATGCTAACAAAAATTACAATCACTGTGAAAGGTTATGATGAAGCTTTGATTAGAAATGATGGAGAATGCATTAATATTGTAGAAAACTTCTATTTTCTCAATAAAATATAAATCACAAGTAGCCTGATTTTCATCTTTTTAATTTGAAGGTCACACAAAATAAGAATAAACACTGTAATGCCCCTTTTTTCAAAGATCCTAGGTCCACGTTGCCGGGATCCAGAGGGTGAAGCTGCAGCGTGGGTGATCAGATCACCAATGCAGCTCAAGTCTAGAGGTGATCCTATGACCTCCTATCCACGGTTTCTGCACCGCATCCCATCAGTGTGTCAGACATTGACACACACCTAAACGGTTAGTTGCAAAAAAGACAGAAGAGACCAAATATTAAGCTTGGTCAAATATAATAACGGTATAATGACATACTATTTACTGGAAGGAGCAATAATTAAAAGAAAGTGAGGAAACTGATAGTGAATAAAAAAGGGAAAAGGCAAACTATTTAGGGTCTGTCTGTTTAGTTAGAAAAATCAATTCATAAAAAGTAAACATTTATTTTAGTAGTTGTTTAAAATAAGATTGATAAGCATCATATGTATTTAACAAAAGATTAAAGGCTTTGCTTTATTGCATTGAAGAGCCAGGAAACATCATTATGCAGAACACAATGAAAAGTTCTGATTCTTAGAAAAGAGAGTGGTAGACAATAAAAATAAAAGTGAAGTTTTGCTAAGGACAATGAAGAAAAAAAAAAAAAATTGATATTAAAATATGAAAGGAGAAGAGGAGGAGCAGCGCTCAACAAGGGCGGAAGAAAAGAAATTGTTCCCTGTCCAGGAAAGTGAGAGAAGACTTAACGAAATTATTTACTGGTGAAAATGTTACGGAACTATAAAAGAATCAAATAAGAAACTGATGTTAAAACACATCTACTGTGAAAAGCATGGACATACGAAATCTAAAAAAAATCACGATTTTTACTAAGAACCACACATGCATTCATGATTTAGGCCCAAGCCTCTAAATGCCCCCATTCAGGATCAAGTTTGTACAGTCATGCATTTCATCTGAGTTTGCGAGTTCCTGCTGGATTAACTAACATATTTCATTTTTTGGTAAAGGCATTGTTCCATAGACAACTTGTTTGTATTTATTTATTTTTTTTTTTTAGAGAAAAATTAATTCTCCATTCATAAATCTTCGAAAGATTTTGGTTCTTCACTAGAGGTTTATCAAAAGAAAACATCAGTCAGACCAACGAAACAGATGGCTCCAAAGCCACTGGTCCCTAGGTTTGAAAGACACCTTAACAGTGAGACGACCTCAACAAGACTTGTTGGTGGAGATAGTGACATTGAAGACACCTTTAACCAACGAGTGACGATCTGAAAAGAATAAGGTTAGGAAAAGAAAAAGCACAACGTAAAAGTGGGTAGTTTGTAAGAGGCTTCCAGGTCTCCATAACTAATAAATATTAACTCTTCTAGTTATTGATCCCCTCTTTCATCATCATCACCCCCTTCCCCTTGTTTCCAGCTTTTTTTATTTTTATTTATTTATTTATTTATTTATTTATTTATTTATTTATTTATTTTGCTGGGTTTAACTTTGGCCATTGTTGTTTGAAAAATTATTTCTGGATCAGGTCCATTGCAGGGTGTCACTTCATCATCATTAGCCCCTTACACCTCACACAGTCCACATGAGAGGTACATGAACTTCAAACTACAGTTGCTAAAAGAGTCTCTTCTAGCCACTATAATTTGAAAGACTCGTGCATGCACTTAATGGCCAGAATTGGGCCCATACATGCTAACAAATTTGCATATCAACTATGTAAATCATCAGAGGTAGCTCTACATCACCTTGTGATAAGGATAAAGAAGACTATGGCTCACAAAGAAATAGCCCTTGCAGCTTTTCTGGGCATTGAGGGAACATTTGATAATACTTCTACACTCTGATTGTTAACGCTTTATGTTCTAGAACAGCAGTTCCCAAACTTTTTCGACTCGCAAACCCCTTTCACAAAGATCTGACTTGTGCGAACTACTGACTTGTAAATATACATGCATACAATACAATAATCCACCATTTTGAAAGAGTTTTAGCGAACACTGCTCTAGAGCCACTGATATGCAATAGGGTTCATACCCTCATGGAGGGCAAATAGTTAACACTCAATTGTTTGAAGGTGAAATCAAAGCTCATCCATCCAGAGCAATGGAAACTATACTCTCCCTAGCCCTACTAAATATTTGTATCTATGAAGCCGCCAGGAAGAGTTCATACAGGCTGGGAATTCATCGGTTATGGATAGACTTCCCTTGAGCAAACCCCATTAACCAAAGAATGACTACAGATGAACTGGAAACCCAGTCTCTCCCAGAACACTCCTGCGAGATTATAATTAACTCGGCATGAGAATGGAAGGAGGGAAACGGCTCATCTCTACTGGAGATTTAGTAATGTACACCGTGCAGTAGTAATATATATATAACTCTCGTGAAAACGTGATTCTTTGCGAAGAATAGAACGTCGCTCTTTGCTTCAGCAAATCTTCCACTTTCTCTTATGGCAGCAAATTTCTCATTGCTGAAAAAATCTTTTAAAGAAACGAAGAAACAAAAAAAAAATTCTTTTAAAGAAAAGAAAAATACATAAAAAAAAGTAGTTCTTAATGACCATAAAATAAATAGTCAAATTTAAGGACTGTTAATGCAAAAATAAGTACTTTTTAAAAACTTTTTAAGGGCCCTTAAAAGCAGAAACTGAAAATAAGGAGTTCCTAAGGACTTTTAAGGACCGTACAAACCCTGGCCAAGGATTATCATAACATTAGCTGAAGAGACCGATACCATAAAAATGTTAGACAAAGGGGGACATGGGAGCCAGGCAAGTGATTTCTACTGCATTATTCCAGACACTACATCCTGCTGCACCATACAATAACACACAGTGATTGAGACTGGTTAGTTCTTTAAAAGGATCGATTGGCTTAATTTGGGTTAATACATTGTAACAAAACATAAATTAATTCCTTTTAACCGTGGATAATAAAGCTGAACAGTAAAGAGGGCAACTCCCATGAAAGATTATGCATTGATGAAAAGAATGCTATAAAGGTGCAATAACATTGGGCACCACATCTCACTCAAATTAATGTTTAGTCCGATATTAAGGACTAATGATCCTGAATTTTAGCATGCTTGGATCTTTTGATGGTTATGGAATCCTAAAATATTTAAGTCAATATTTAAAATTATGAGGAGAATAATGTTAAATATTGCTTGGAGTTGATGATTAAGGGCACACTTTTTTTTGTAACCAGAATGGAAAAATCCTTAAAATTACAATGTCCCCTTTTGGCATCCTTTGTTTTCATTTTCTACAAATATTCAATACAGTTAGTCGTCCCTCTATAAGTCGGCAACCGTAGTTCCAGGGCCTTGCCGTCTTGCAGATTTTCCTGACTTGTGTAATTCCAAGACGGCGGATCCGCTTCCCCCATGCACTTTTTTCAAAATAGCGTATTTTCGCGAATATACCCCATACCCTTGTATACCCTGCAAAATTCCAAATTTATGTAAAAATATTTTGGAAACCACACCAACCCCTGTATACGCAGCAGGGTATCCAGTATACAGGACTCAAAAAAAAAAACTTCATGATAATATTATTTAAAGCAGAAGATTAATAAATATAATTAATTATTTCAAATATTAAACTCAATTAAAATTCATAAAAACTTACAACATAATTTACAATATGAAATCACATTAAACTACAAATGAGTTTGAATATAAAATATGAAATCTTCATACAATTAGTGTTCTTGCTCTTATAAACATTTAACTTGGAAGATGACATATATATGAGACATCTTTTCTGTATACGAGGAGGAAAAAAAAAAAAGAGAGAGAGAGAGACAAAATGAGCTAAAGAATAAGAAATGGAAGAAGAGTTCGTTTTGCAGGAAAAGATCCCACAAAACAAGAAGCTTTATATTCAAAAGTTATTTGCATAGAAGGAGATGAAGCCAGAAACTGTGGACACAGATTAACAAGAACAACAGGAAACCACTATTCCACATCAGATTTGCAGTTTAATGTGATTTTGCATTGTAAATTACAATAAGTCTTTTATGCTGCTAATAAAATTTTTATGAAATATAATTACATACAGGGTGCCGGCTCAGTGGCCGAGAGGGCTAAGTGCAGGTCTAATCGCTCTTGGACCCAGCGAGTTGCGGGTTCGAATCCCGCTGAGGGCATGGATGTCTATTTGTCACTTTTCTAACATTTCCTCTTAAGAGGTTGGCGTCAGGAAGGGCATCCAGCCGTAAAACATCATTGCTAAATCTAATAACAACAGTGATCCTATGTGAATAATGGGAAAAAGCTAAGGATGCAGATAATTACTTACAGGGCGAGTATAAAAAGTATCGGGAAAAGTTTCGGAAAAATAGATTTATTTCAGATATTGCCACAAAATCTTAAAATTCTTCAAAGTACATCCCTTGAGCTTAAACACACATTTGCCAGATGCTTTTCCACGATGCGAAGGCTCCCTGGTAGGCGGATTCCGGAAGGACCTTAAGGGTATACGTGCAAGCTTCTTTGATGGCACTTAGGGTCCATGGTGGTGTCCTGTGAAAGAGGATTTCACTTTTGTGAATATGAAAAAGTCTGCTGGAGCCAAAAGTTGGGACTGTAAGGGGGTTGGGGAATCATCGCAACACCATTTTGTGTCGGGTAGTCGATCACCTTGGAGCAGGTGTGGCTGGGCGCATTGTCGTGATGCAATTTCCAGTTTCCGACGGTGGCTGGTCTCACCCTGTTGACCCTTCTCTTCTCAGGTGGCACTACACGTGCATGTTGCACATTGTCATAGGTTCTTGACGTCGACAGCCATCCAGTGCGGGGCTCGTCCTCCACACACACTCGACCATCTTTGAAGAGCTTGTGCCACTTAAAACCACAGTTTGTAACATGCTTTCATCCTTGAACACTTGGCGAATCATGCCCAACGTCTTCATACCCGATTTTCCCAGTCCAACACAAAATTTGATGGTGTACCGCTGTTCAATAGTTCGCTGCATTTTGAGCTTGCACCGAGTCACTCGACAGGGGTCCACTAAAAGTTTGATCTACCCTGAACAAACACTCCCAGGCGACTGACGCTTGGTGCGTTTTGAAAGTCAGACCCCACACCACTGAGCACAGTTGGTGCGAGCGCGTTGCGAACTACAGTCAAGTCAGGAAAAAATTGTTCCTGATACTTTTTATATACAACTCCTGTAAATTGAATTGGTTATTAGTTATTATTAGGGCAACTTTTTTGTTGCATTAATCGCTTCCAAAAGTTGCATTTATTTTTGGAACTTTT
Source organism: Rhysida immarginata (assembly GCA_023313115.1). Lineage (NCBI taxonomy): Eukaryota > Metazoa > Arthropoda > Chilopoda > Scolopendromorpha > Scolopendridae > Rhysida > Rhysida immarginata. The sequence goes on along the minus strand of JAHWFO010064447.1, from coordinate 26,267 downwards.
TCCACACAGTTGTGAAACAAATGTGACACGCAAGTAACATGGAGTAACTGCGAATGTAGCACCTTGAGTGAGTTTCTAGCCGCTGTCATATAACGAGGTGCATCGGATAGCAGAAGTGCAAAATCCTCTCGTACAGTATTCAGAGATTTCAAAACGTCATCTATGTTGAACAACATAGTGATGATCGACACTCACCTCGCAGATTCTGCAGTCGATTATGCACGTTTTCTCTGGATTCTCAAGGAGGCCAACCAATGTATTAAAGTACTTCTTGCCGTTTACGTCGCTTTCATCTGATACTAGAAACACCTTCTTTCCATGAACTTCTTGTTTGATCCGCAATACTTCAGCGTCCGCAAGAACAGCCACATGGTATCCAATGTATCAAAATAAAAGATTAATGATATGACGTGATCATGCCTCTGGACTTTAATTGGTCTTCTCGTCTTGTCCTCGGGTGTTGTTTTTTTTTTTAATCAGCATTTTCTTTTTTTCCATTTACATTTATGGAAGAAAGTTGCATTCATCAACAATTATAACTTACATACAATACACCACATTGAGGAGAAATTAGGGTTTTAGTGCTTTACATGCAGTGTAGAATGTGTGAAAAAAGTTGCATTTGTTACAAAAAGTTGCCCTAGTTATTATTAAATTATTAGTTTGTGACGAGTCCCCCCTCCCACTTTAATGGTGCGCACACCAATAACCACAGCTATTGGCAGGGGGTACTTGTCAGGGGCTCGAGGCGGATATTCGAGGTTGGAACAAAACACATGACTACAAATAACTCTTTAATGTTCCATTCTAGAACTGAAAAATACTAAGAATTTACTAATAGATACAGGGTCTCTAACCATTAGCACTAGTGCACCAGAGGGGCCCCTCTTTCCGAGTACTAAGTGTCACTTATATTTATCTAAAACTTAAATGTAACTTTCGCCATTACAATACATGTACATACGACATAGAGATTCATTTCCATAACTCTATGCCAGGTGCGGCCCAGCACCTACCAGACAGAATATAGTCCCACGCTGACACCACACATCAATGCGCTTTTACTCAGGTAATCAGCCCCATGGGGGAGGGGAACCTCTCAACGAACTGCAACACAGAGACAGCACCCTATAGTGCCAACAAACAGCCTTCTCAGACGCCATGTGATTCGTTTCAAAAACCTGGAGAAGAAGGGGAAATCACAGTAACCCTTTCCGGGTGACTGTCTCTGACTAACAGCAACACCAAGTCAAATGAAGCGCTTAAAACCAGGCATCTAGGAGCAAACGGGAGAATATCCACGCACTCGATTATGCTTCCGCAGCGCTCACGTGAGGACGCCTCCACCCCACAACTGGCTCCTTAACCCTTGCACTTGTCGCTTATCCAGCATTATGGCTGACTATATTCTGGGGCTCACCCACAATAAAATCAACAAATGATCAGACCGTCAAAATTAGGTAACTAAAACCCATCATTATTTAAGCAGTTTCACTATAAAACCCAGCATTAATTAAGCTACTTGGCTGAGGCGACTGCGAACAAAGACGATGTGGGCTGTGTGCTATCACTGACTATCGGCACACAAATAATGCAAATATAGTTCAGTATTCACTGCAAACTTCATGGCGGAGAATAAATAACAGAAAAATAACTCACCCAGATGTCATCACAATTGGCAGCAAATTTTAATGTCTTTACCAGGATAAGTACGGGAAAATGCAAACAGCCGACGGGCTCTCTCGTTCTCCTCACCAAGGATGGAATGCATCCACGAAACACGTAAAACAGCAACTTTTAGTTTATATCATATACTAGAACAGCAATAATTATGATTGGAACTGGTAATTAAAGGCTCTCCAAAGGACTGAAAGCTTCAACAGGGTTTGTGAATCGAACATGAGAGTCAAAACATCGCCCGACATACCCTGTGCGTATGCGGCAGCCGAACATCAACATGTCTCCCTGAGGCAGACAGTTTTTCAACTCTCTCAAAACTCATAATTAAAAAATTATTTTGCCAGAAAAATGCACATACAATAATAACAAAACAAAACTAGAAAAGATGGAACAACACCCAGCTGAGAGATGACGTTATCTTCTCAAAAATCCTTCCAAGAAGACAAAGCCATCTCCACAACAATAGCTAATGCTGACGCTTTACTACAAACAACAACATTAGCTAAAATAACAAGGAAACAATGGCTATAACATAATCTAAAAAAACAATTACCTCAATAAAATAACGACTCAATATAAAGCAAGATTAAATACATTTAATTAGCATCAAAAAGATAAACACATAACGATGATAAACAAAAGTAATTAATATTATCTTTTGTCAGGCATATGCACACAGTCAACTGACATGAGATGTCACAAGTAAATAAATAAATAAATAAATAAATAAATAAATAAATAAATAAATAA
>JAHWFO010064447.1:0-23827 GCA_023313115.1 Rhysida immarginata | reverse complement strand
TAAATAAATAAATAAATAAATAAATAAATAAATAAATAAATAAATAAATAAATGAGTTGATTACTTCACTTATTTAAATTGATGTCTTCGTATTTCACGGAAATATTAGAGAATGTGTTGTTCAGCATGTCATTCATGTTAAGAAAAATAAGTTTAAAACCCCCTCCCTTGGATGTAAAAAAAAGTGTATAATCTGCGGGGTATATTCATGAAAATACAGTATATTTAAAAAATTGTTTTCATTGTTTTTAAATTGTAAACAATAGGTGAAGAATAAAATTATTTTATTATTATTTATTTATTTAAAAGAATACAAATAGGTTGAGCCCCAGGGGCCAATATGGTCAAATATGACTGACAGTTGACACCCAGGGGTCACGCAAAAACAAACAAACACCAAAAAATTTATAAAAATGAGAATAAAATAAACCAATCAAAGTAAAACAAACACTATCCTACAGAAATCATAACAAACAAGCACAAAATATCCGATTAACACAAAAATAGTATAAAATGAAATAAAGGGCCCGAACCCCCTAATGCCTAAAAACCAAGAAGCAACCAGTTTAACAATACCAAGCGGTTATTATTGAAAATACTATGAGTATATATAATATCATAAATGAATAGTGCTAAAGAGAAACGAGCAGCCTGAACCCATATTCACAAAGCCTATTATTATTTTGGTCTAAACCGGATATAAATCGTCGCAAAGACTTACGGAAAACCTGAAAATTATTTACAGAACGTATGTCGAGGGGCAAATAAGACCAACATTTGATACTCATATAGGACAAACATCGACGCCTATAGTTGTGTACAACTAAAGGACATTGGAATTGAAATAAAGATCTAGTTAGGTATCTATGATTAGTTGGATTGGAAATTAACTTAATGGCCGGGGTTACCAATAACAATGAATTAACAGATTTATATACAAAAGCGCGCACACGAGAAAAATACAATTGGTATATTAGTGGATATTCCCAATACGGCAAATATGCTAGCACGGACTTATATTTCGGTAATCTATAAGTTCTCAGAAACCATTTCTGAACTCTGGAGAGATTACTTAAGGTAGACGATCCCCAAAATAACACATTAAAGCATAAACAGGAATGAATCCAAGCAAAGTATAATTGCAGCAATACATTATGTGGCAAATACGACAGGCGTGATATAACACCCTGTCTTCTGTTCAATTTTGATATTAGTACATCTATCTTTGGTCCTAGCTGAGGTCTCGAACAATCGTTATACCGAGGTAAGTTGTGACGGGCCATGTGAGGCATTTATACTTTCGTAATACCTCGCATGTCCCGACACTACAGACGTGCATTTATCAGTTAGATACACATCTGTGTTAGCATCACTAGTTAACAATTAATCATAAGAAATCTTAAACTGCATCCTAACCCCCCCCCCCCTCTACTTTAGGCCTAAATGAAAGAAATGGGATCGTATAATGATAATCAAAAAGTGAACAGAATAAAAAATCAGAAAACAATTTAGGAGCAAACAGTTGTTGCAAGTTGTGGAAACAATTGATTAAAGTTCATTTTATTATCACACTTGGGTGTATGGAAGGATAGATAGCACATGTTTAATTCTAACTCAAAATTTCTTGGTTCTTTGTATATCTCATTTCCTGCTCACAAGCTTGAACTCCTTTTCCCAAACTTTTGGTGGGAAGGGGTAGAGCGAGTGAGAGAGAGAGAGAGCATCCAGGAGAGCAGCGATCTCCATGGCAGCGGTCACCTCTTAAGGAAGATGGGGAGCTGTTTCTCGGAACAGCGATTGTGTGAAAACTACGAATATAAAAATTTTTTTAAGAGAGAACCCAGGGAGATGTGAAAGTGAATGGATGTGTGTGTGCGTTAGGTGAACTAAAAGAACAAGAAGGCGACGAGGAGTGAGAGAGGCCGACGTTTCATCCGGAGAAGGGATACAAAAGACCGAGGAGGGAAGCTGATCGCCGCGGAATTGCGGGAGCGGACCAGCCAAGACGAAGGAGCAGAATCCAGCGCTTCCACCACACCCTGGAGAGCGAGCTGTTGATGGAGAGGAACGAGGAATGCGAATGTCCGTAAGAAGTGAGTGAGTACATCGGCTCGAGCAGCAGATTTGCGTGCACCGAGTAGGGTGCAGCGTTCGGCGTAGAGAGACAGGTGATCCAGGTTGTGAATGAGTGAAAGCCCCACCATCCAGCCCCCACTGCACCATGAAGCTTGGGACTCACGACTTGCCCGAACGCTGGGGACGCCGTTAATCTCAATGCAAATCTGTAGGCCGGTATCCACAGAATGTGCCCCACAATTGGTGTTGTGTGTGACGAGTCTGAGGCGGGATACCGTGCGGCGAGAGTCGGTGGCTCGCTCACTGTCAGTAGGGTGTGGAGCGCAACCAAGGAGAGAGGCCATTCCTAGAGGTACGACCAGCCACAACGCCCGAGACTAGGACAACGAGCAACCATGCCTAAATAACCAACGAGGTAGCAGCCTATGTATTGGAACTGGATCAGTGCTATCGAACGAGGCAGGAGCCTCGCAACGTTCCACGAGACACGTACAAATCTCTGGCCAGAGCGATGAATGATCTACGATAAACAGATAAGTACTCTTATATGAGTATTAATTAAGGACCCTCGCGAGTGTTAAATTATACTCAGTTGATCTTATTTGCCATTCATTAATTCAGGGAGAAGTGACTAGGCTGCCACGTAAGTTAATTAATATCCTATACATACACCCTAAGTGTTGCTTAACATGGTTAGAGTTTTCATAAGACTTTTGGACGATTAACTTGACTGAGTATTCCACAGCACAATTTCTACAACTTGTTTGTTATTCTATCACCATTTAATTTCAGTTATGTTGCTTAATTATTCAATACTTCTTTTCAATTTTATTTATATCTTAGACTATTTATTCATAATAAACCTTTCTATTATATTCGTCACCTGTTTTCATTTGACAAATTTTAGGGTATTAACGATACAGTACTTATTATAAATTAGAGACCACTATATGATCAGAACTTCAGAACTTAAATCAAGGGCTATAATGCATAAATAGTTTAAGATGATTAGAAATGGGTGCTTAAGGATAAGTATCGATTAAGCTAACGCAACAATGAGAGCTATGACCAGCCACGATACGATGAGTGTTACAATGGTATTGATGACTAGGCGAAAACAAGACATCATTACAAAGTAAAAGAAGAAACCGTTGAAAGCAAATTCCCATCACAGAATAAAGGTAGAATGTTCGGCACTCCTCATTTATTTCATTGGTAGAATGCCATAGATTTCGTTTTGTCAACGTTCACTATCATTTGGTTGTAACTAGCCCAAGCCTTCAGAGCGTCAAGCGCTTCGTTAAGAACAGATGTAAGATGGTGCACTTCACTGGTCGCCATCAGGAAAGTAACATCATCGGCATAAAGAATGACTTTTAGAGGTAAATGAGGCAATACTAAATTAGGAAGATCATTAATGAACAGGCAAAATAAAAGAAGGGAGATTATTGAGCCCTGTGGTATGCCGAGGTTACGTAATATGTATCTGAGAAAATCCCTGACAGTGATAGAAAATATGCACAATCAGTGAGAAAAATCATTTAACCAGGACAATGGCGGTCCACGTATTCCAAATTGCTGTTATAATTTGAATAGTAAAAGGTATTTTGGAACCAGGTCAAAGGCCTTGGAAAAATCGACGTAAACCGCAGCGACATAGTTGTTTGATGCCATCCCTGCTGAGGCATACTCGAGAAGCTCATGGCAAACTGTCTCAACGCTACGTCTAGGCACAAAGCCATGTTGACAAGGGGTAATAGGCCCATTAGCCTGAATAAACTGAGAAATCCGAACAAAAAAAAAAAAAAAGAGCATCTCGAAAACCTTGGCCAAGAACGGTAAAGTGGTAACAGGACGATAATTCTGAAAAGAAGAAGGATCACCTTTCTTAAGAGCAGCAGGAAATGTTCAGTAACCAGCAAACAATTAAAAATATATGCCAATGGTTGTGAAAGTTACTTACTTACTTAGTCCAGTCCTCTTCTACCTTGCAGTGTAGAGGATTTGCAAAGAGATTTCCATGATTTACGATCTTCTGCCAATTTAGCTGCCTGCCTCCACGAATATCCTCTCTGCCTGAGGGAAGCCTCCACATTCCCAACCCAAGTAGCTCTTCTTCTTCCTCGAGGTCTCGTTCCCTCTACCTTTGCCTGCATCGCCTGTCTCGGATATCTGTCTTCATTCATTCTCTGTACGTGTCCAAACCACTGCAATTGGGAACGTTTTATACGTTCTATCAGTGGCTCCACCTTTAGTAATGACCTGATCGTGGTGTTTCTTACTCTATCTCTCCTTGTTTTCCCTGCCACAGTCCTGAGATATCTCATTTCTGCTGTTTGAATTCGGCTTTCTGTCTTACTTGTCAATGCCCAAGTCTCGCTAGCAGAAGTCAAGATTGGAGTATAAGTGGACATATAGACATCAAGCTTAGTTTTTTCTGTCACTTCTCTCTTTTTAAGGAACTTATGGTTTATAGCATAAAACATTTTTCCTGAGCTTCCTGTACGGGCAGCGAGTTCACTAGTCAGTTTCCCATCTTGGTTTATATTTACCCCCAGATATTTAATATTTGACACCTGCTCTAATACTTGTCCTCTGGTCATTATCTGATGTTCTTTCCTTTCTCTTGAGATGACCATTGTTTTAGTTTTATTTAGACTGATTGTCAGTCCTTTCTTCTTTAAAGCCATGATCAGGAGGTTCAAGTTATACTGAAGTTTTGAAGCCGAATCAGCAACTAGAACCAAATCATCTGCATAAGCCAAGATGTTCACTATCACTGGTTTCATTTTCCAATAACCTAACACAAATCTTTTGAAACCTTGACAGTCCTTCAGAACTTCATCCATCACTGCTGTAAAAAGCAGCGGACTTAGAATATCGCCTTGTCTTACTCCAACGGTGGTTATGAACTCCGCAGACTGCGAGTTGCAAGTTCGAATACGGTTCCGGCAATTAGCATAAAAGCTCTTAATGCGTTTCACCAGATGTTCTAAGACCTTCTTTCTCTTCAGAGCCTTCCATATTTCTTTCCAAGGAATCCGGTCAAATGCCTTCTCTATATCAATGAAGCAGGCATGTACTACTTTACCGTACTCCATGGATTTATCCATTATTTGTCTCAAGACAGATATGGCATCTTGTGTACTCCTGTTAGGACGGAACCCACACTGAGCTTCTTCGAGATTTGTCTCCATCTGCTGCCTCAGCCTCCTCTCCAGAATTCTACTATAGAGTTTCCCTGGCATACTTAGCAATGATACTCCCCTATGGTTCCTACATTCTATGTTATCTCCCTTCTTAAATATTGGGACTATGATAGAAATTTCCCAATCTTTTGGTATTCTGCATGCTTCCCATGCCAGCTGAAAAACTCTAAGGAGCATCTGTTCCCCATCTTTTCCCATATATTTCACCATCTCGGTGGTTATTCCATCCTCTCCTGGTGCTTTTCCCATCTTTAATTTTTGTATAGCTTGTTGTACTTCTTCCAATTTTGGATGATCTCCAGAGCCTCCATCTGACCCTCCTTCTCCTATTTTTTCTCCCTCTTCCTCTTCATCCCCTTCCTCCTCTATTTCTCTGTTTCTGGTACTATTATCCTGCAGGAGTTCTGAGAAGTATTCCTTCCATCTTTCCATAATCTCCTTTTCTTTAGTCAAAATCTTACCCTGCTTATCTTTAATGAATTTCAGTGCACATTCTTTACTTTCTCCTTTCCTCATGTTTTTCATCACTCTATAGATCAATTTTTGATTATCTTGAGCACTTTCTTCCATGAAGTTTCCAAACTCTTCCCATGCCTTTTGTTTAGCTTCTCTTACTGTTTGTTTTGTTTTTATTCTTTGTTCTTTATAAGCATTATAGTCCTCTGTTAATTTAGTTCCCATGTATCGTTTCCATTTTTCTTTCTTCAAAGCAACTTCATCCTTAACCTTATCATTCCACCATCTACTTTTCTTTCTGTCCTTTCCTCCGATATATTTACTATCGCAAACATCTTTAGCTGCCTCCAATATCATATTCTTGAAATTTTCCCATGCTGTTTCCAAATCGCTTTCTTCCTTCCAATTTGGAAACTGCCGCAATTTTTCTTCGATCTTTGTTCTGTAAAGCCTTTGGTTGTCTTTCTCTTTTAATTTATATGAACATTATACTTTCTTTCTTTAGCCTGATTTGAATATTTTTCTGTCTTTTACGGTCAGGTTTGTTCTGTACTGTCTTTGTCATTACTAATAAATGATGGTCACTTCCAATTTCCGCTCCTCTTTTAACTCGGATGTCTCTCACATATTTCTGCTCACTACTCCTGACTATTATGTAATCTATTATTGACTTTTCGCTTTTGGTATGCTCTACTCGTGTATATTTATGTATGTCTTTATGAGGAAATTTAGTATTCAAAATGACCAAGGCATTTCCTAAGCAAAACTGTAACAGTTTCTTCCCGTTATTATTTCGATGGGGTTCTCCCCATTCTCCCATTACTTCTTCATATCCAATTGGATCATCCCCCACTCTAGCATTCAGATCTCCCATTATTATTATTTGATTTTTACAGTCATCTACGGTTTTCTGTAGTGTATCATAAAACTTATCTTTTAGCTCTAATTCCGCGTCCTCATTTGGTCCATAGACAATAATGAGAGTGATCTCTTCTTTTGTTGTTTCTTCTTCAATTGTAATTGTCATAATCCTTTCGTTTATGAAGGACCACTCCCTAATCTGTTGTTTATGATCGCTATCTATCAAGCAAGCGATTCCTGCTTTAGCTCTTTCGTTATGGGGTGCTCCTGAGTATATGAGCATCGACCCATTATGCAGTAGTTCACATCCCTGTCCTTTCTACTTTGTTTCAGTTATTCCCACTAGGGGTATTTTATTTTTAATCATCTCCTCCTCCAATTCCACCTCTTTCCCATTTAACCCTCTCACATTCCACGTAGCATACTTGAGTGTACCGTGTCCGCGCCATTTCGTCATTGATGTAATCCGTCCTGTAGTATCTCTTTGCCTTCTTTTAATCTTTGTTAATTCAGCCTAGCAGGTGATTGGCCCACTGCGGCCTAGCTTGGTGGAGGAGTACCTCCTAAGGCCTCCAAGCTGGCTTTACCAGAGCCCCGTTAGCCGTCACTTTTCAGGGTTCCCGTAAGGCCTTCACAGGTTCCGTTAACGGTGGCAGGGTTCTAAAATCCCCACTGTACCTCACCCTTACAGGCATTCCCTTACTTTATGCCGTTGTCCGTCTGCCACGGGCGTGGACGTGGGGTTGGAATTATGGGAGACGGTTGTGAAAGTACACAATGTAATATTATCATCTTTGAAGGAAACCCCAAAGGATCTAACGTTAAGGTTGATTTAAAACTACGCATTATATCACTAACCTCTTCTGCTGTGGTAGGAGAAGCAAAAAAGCTTGGAACTTCATCGAACTGGACTGCGGCAGCACTATTTACAGTAGCTTGAAAATTAAACATAGAAGAAGGCAAGAGAGCTTGTAAAAATGAGGTCAAAGAGTCGCTAGTTACATTAGACGGGTTGTCGAAAGGGAGCTGAGGAGAATTAGAATTAGAATCAGGGGTTAAGTCATCAAGGACTTTCCATTTCTCCCTATTAGATTTAAGTTTAGAGAGAAGCCTGTTAAAATAATCATTTTTAGCTTTCCTAATTCACACTTGTAACTTGTTACAGAAAACCTTGAATACTTCAATATTAACGATGGTAGGATCATGGCGAGACTTTAAATGATATTTATTCTTAAGATTTATATCATTTAACAATAAAGAAGTTATCCAAGGTTTTCTTGGAGGATAAGTGGATTTCTGAATAGTAAGAGAGGAATAAGTCGGGAGATAGCGATCTAAACCAAATGATATCTAGTGCAAAAAAATATTTAACAGTAGGTTAGCATCCGATGTCTCAGAGAATGTAATGCGACCAATCGGTCAGAGCACAGTAAGAGTTCTAAAGCTGCTAACCTCTGATCGGAGATCACCCGTTTCCGTCTTAACATAGAAAAACCTGGCTGTAATTGTACAAGATCGAATATCGCCAATAATGGGAAATGGTCTGTAATAGCCATATCCAAAAAGTAACTAAATGAGAGCTTAATAGTGGTAAACCAGAAATCAATAGCTGTATATTTCTTAAAAGAAGGAGAAAAATGAGAATAGGCTGAAGTGGTGGATATTAAACCACTTCAAAATGTGATTGGATCCAAAATATGGTTTATTTGAGGCGGGGCAGAACTAAAGTCAATGTTAAAATCTCCCGTTAATATAACCTGGTAATCTTTCTGCCGAATTAATAAAAGTTTTGCAGACAAAAATAACCCAAAATTTTTTAATGACCCTGACGGAGGGCGATAAATTGCCATTATAAACCGTTTTTGTTAATTATCATAGACAAAACTTCATAGTCGTCAATAATAACTGTCAGATGGTCGACGATGGTATCTTCCAAACTGGAGGAGATGTACATACATACACTTCCACCACGTTTTACAGAGCGAGCGATTAATGAAAACTGATTCGTAGCCCTCAATCGGGGGAGGTTCAAATGGGTCCCTACCACATTTCCAAAAAAATTAAAAGGTTAGGCACGATAGAGAGCTGCTCAAGATTTTACAACGTGCAGGTGATGTTGGCATCAGGCTACGAATGTTCAACCTGAAAACAGATAGCCCACTTTTCCAAGTATGAATAGGTAATTTCGCCAGCTCAGTATTTGTGTCTTCAGTCAAGATCGGATCAGTAAAACGCATCGTGCACTATATAATATAATAAAGTAAGATAACTACTAAATAAAATTACAAAAAAGAAATAGAAAATAAAAATAAAATTAAAATAAAATAAAATTAATAAATCAATAATAACCCTAAAACTGTAAGTACTTATAAAAGCAAAATCAAAAAGCTGATAACGAAAAACAAAACAAATCAAAACTACACTCAAAATTAAGCGCCAAATTAAATACATGTATGAAGAATAAAACTATAAATACTAAAACCATAAATAACAAACATAAATCAATAAATATAAAAAAATTAAAAATTAAAATTAAAAGTAAAATTGCCAGAATATAATCAATAAATCAGCTCAAATCAGCTACATTTCTAATTTTTCTTATATTGTCCATAGTATCTTTCGTAAAAACGTTCCACTGAAGCTTCAGGCATTGGCAACCCCAACCCTGGCTTTCGCTTCTCGGAGTACTTTGTAGCATCTGGCCGTTAGATCTTCCACCATGGCAATTTGTGGATAACATGATTTTACGAGGCATGTTTTTTAAGTAAGTACCGTTTTGCGATTCCGCCGCCGCAGCGCTACGGTCGGCGTTCCGCGCATGCGCGCTGGTTAACTACATCTCTTGTCTACGCACTGACGCCATTACAGTCTGATTCTTCATTGTATACGTTGTTTACTGAGTGTTTAAGATGCCTCCGACAATCGTGAGTCCCGCCGATTGTGAAGTACGGGCTGTTATACGATTTCTTAGTGCTAAAGGCGTAAAACCGATCGATATTCATCGTGAGATCTGTGAAGTGTACGGACAAAACATTATGAGTGATGGAATGGTAAGGAAATGGGTGAGAGCATTTAAAGATGGCCGCACAAATGTGCATGATGAAGAACGGAGTGGGCGTCCTTCGGTCGTTAATGAAGATTTGGTGCAGAAAGTGGACGAAAAGGTGAGAGAAAACAGACGCTTTACAATTTCATCATTGTGCGACTGCTTTCCTCAATATTCTCGTAGTGTTTTGTATCGCATTGTGACCGAGAACTTGAATTACCGAAATTGTGTTCACGTTGGGTTCCAAAAATGTTGACGGATTTGCACAAAACCCAACGTTTAGGCAGTGCATTGACTTTCCTTGAGCGGTACCACAATGAAGGTGAAGATTTTTTAGACCAAATTGTTACTGGTGACGAAACATGGGTGGCCTACGTCGCACCAGAATCGAAACAACAATCCATGGAATGGCGACATTCATCATCACCCAAAAAAGTGAAGTTTAAGCAAACAATTTCTGCCCGGAAAATCATGTGCACAGTTTTTTGGGACAGAAAAGGAGTATTGCTAGTGGAGTTTCTGCCTCGTAATGAGACAATCAATTCAGCGTCTTATTGTGAGACATTGAACAATCTGCGTCGTGCAATCCAGAACAAAAGACGTGGCAAGTTGAGTAAGGGTATCGTTTTGCTGCATGACAATGCCCGTCCACATGTGGCTAATCGGACCAAAGATCTCATCAAATCTTTTAAATGGGAAACTCTAGATCATCCTCCATACAGTCCTGATCTGGCGCCCAGCGACTACCATTTGTTAATGCACTTGAAGAAACACCTGGGTGGTCAGCATCTTCAAGACGATAACGAAGTCAAAACATTTGTGATACAGTGGTTAACAAGTCAGGCGGCAGAATTTTATGAGGAGGGTATTCAAAAACTGGTGCCACGTTATGACAAGTGCCTCAATATTCACGGAAATTATGTAGAAAAGTAGATTAAGGTACAGGCTTTCATGTAAAAATAAAATTGTTGCGATATCTTTGCACGTCTTTTTTTAATTCCAAAACGGTACTTACTTAAAAAACATGCCTCGTAATTTTCTCTGGTTTTTGATCACTGAATCCCTCAGAATATATGAAGAAAAACTCAGTATTACAGGGCATGGTGATCGTGAATTACGTGGGCCCAAGCGATGTACTGCTATAATATCTGAGGGATTCAAAGACACATCAGTGTTCTCGGTGATAAGCGCTGATAATACGTCTGCAAGTGATTCAGACGGCTATTCGGCAAGGCCAAAAATACGAATATTTGATCGGCGTGAATGTTGCTCCATATTATCTATTTCTTCATATAATAAATCCATCCTAGACTGATCATCAGAAAAAAGTTCTTTTTCTAAGTCATTCACTTTCGTCTGTAATGTTTTGCACTTGGTTTCCAAATTTTCTAATTGAGATGAAACAGTATTTAGGCAGTTAGTGGCAACAGTTAAATTATTTGAAATATCAATCAACCTGCTATCCAAGAGTGCCGAGAGCTTATCGATAAACGTCTTCGAAACTCAATCCCAGAACGTAGGGCTTTCAGTTAACGCTAAGAGTGAAGATTCAGTCGAATTCAGTGAGGATTCCTCCATGTTGGACTTCGAGGGCGTAGAATTAGTTGCGTGCCAAGACGTTAGATTTTTTTTATTTAACGTTTGATTTTTCGGCATGATGAGACAGATGTATTTTAATACACATATAATAGGAGCAGGTCACAGAAGAAAATCAATAATTTAGACTTTCGCTTACTTAGATATGCATTTATCCATTATTCCCATCCAACGAAATGGTAAACTCCAAACTTGCATTGAATAAATAGCTGATAACTGCTTAAATAAAATTTGGCTTCATAAGGAAATCAATTAATTATAGAAACTTTAAATAATAGCTCCATGGCTCAAATTTTAAATAATAGCATCATAATAGATGACACAAATCAACATTTTAAGCTCACAAGTACTTCATAGTGGTTCGTTCTGCTTTCAAATTTTACAGAGAGCTCATTTAACGCATCCGTTCGAGTGGTATAATTTAAAGGTTATGCAGGTAAAAAATAAAAATTAGCAATTCTGATAAAATTGAATCTGAAATTTAACTATGAATTACTTTTTCTCTTTTTAAATTTCGATATTTATTGGCTATCAATTACCAAAACATTATATTCTTTCAAAATAAATTGGTGCTTCTTATAAATGTTAATCTATTAAATTTTTATTCCATTATTTATTAGCTTAAATTTTTTATTATTTGCATGACTTTTTTCATTAAAATTTTGCTTCTGAAAAATTAGTCTTTGCATATTTTTTTTTTTTCCCGTATTTTAACGTAGAGTCTTTTTTTCCTCGACTTTATTTTTTTTTCAGATGACAGCAATGTCCAAATACTGTCCAAAAAGTCTGTACATAATAATGTTTGTGTACAATTTTAAAACGGTATGTTCGAATTATGAATTTCTTGATACAATAATGGGAAGAATGATCACTTGCTGTTCCGAACTAAAATATGATTGAGTGATCATGACACTCCACACAAAAAAAAAATAGTAAAATGCGACAACTATTTTCTAATTTTCAAAAGTGAAATGTTTATTAAAATGACAAGATACTAATGTTTTCACAGAGATATACAATCACTTTCAATAAATGTCTAAGGGTGGTATCATGATTTGGGTTTAAGGTTGAGGTAAGGAAGGTTTGTTCCTCGAATATCAAAACCATCAGGATCCTGACTTTCAACCATCTACATCTATGACATGTTCATATCATGAAACTACACAGGCAGAGCTTAATGATGGAATGGAAAAATGCTAGCTGAATATTTTTATCTGTTATCAGGGACACACCAACAGATGTCTACAAGAGGAAATGACCAAAAAAATCATTTTAGTGTTTGCGTTTCTATAGTCAAGCCTGTTGCATTTCTCCTACAAAAAGGGTATGTGACGTACCATTTTGGTTTTGATATATGAATCAAGCACCTTTTGTTTATACAGAATCACATAGTTTCATCTAAAGGACAGAAAAAAAGTTCAAATTTGTTGTAGAGGGTAATTAGTTTTCTCGAAGAGAGGTTGAAGGGCTGCTCATGTAAGGAGGGGGGAAAAATGCAAGCATGAACGGAATCGAATTTTTTCGAGGAGACCTTGCACCTCATTTCTTATGTGAAGAGACCTTGTTCCTCCCTCGAGGAAGAGAAATCGTGATACCACCCTATGATCAACTGATATGAAGCCATTTGTTTTTTCTTTTTGAATATGCTCAGGAGGCATTTATTCCTTAGTTTTTTAAACTACTGTATTTTTTCGAATATAGGCCATGGCTCTAAACCCAAAAAATCGAAAATTTTATGAGCACGACCTGGAAAAAAAAATTTTTTCTGAAAAAATCATTATCGGTAATTTTGGATTGGATAGAACCAAAAAAAAAGATCGAACTACTTAGTTTTAGCTCTTCGACAGCGGCCATGGCTCTATCAACGAACTGCCGACCAATAGCACGATAGAGCATTCTATGACATCACAACACCTTGGAGTAGAGTGGGCCAGCAGAAGGAATCGCCTACAATAGGTTTAACAAGTGAATTTCATAATAATTTATGAATGAAAATATATGCCACTGGTTAATTATTGTTCTGAAGGCTTAGAATATTAATTTCACTGTTAGAAAATGAATGAACAAAGGCTGGATAATTTAAAGCCATGAACTCAAATCCACCGTGTTTTTATCGGATAATTTTTTACCGATCAGCGATCGACTTGCCTTTTCAAAAAGTAGAAAGTGTAACAGCATTTTCGTATAAAACGATAGGAAGCAAATATAAGAGAAAATAGGTATAATATGAACGGATTATATTGGCTATCGACCAAAAATCATTCCGCTATTAAAAAAAAAAAAAAAATATTGGCTCTCTACAACTGTGAAATCGGGCTAATCTTTATTAATGGAAGAAATAAATTCAACTCTATTTATCGTACGAGACAATTGTACTTATTTTATACAAAATTTATAGTAAAATAGAGTCGAATTGCTGTTCGTTTTTTTTTTATATTAATAACCCCCCTCCCTCCCCAACTGAAATGAGGAGTAGCGTCAATAACGTCGTAAGTGTAATGATTTTTGGTTGATAGTCATTACATATATACATCTGTATATTTGATCAGTACATATTTTATATTTGATTCCTATATTTTTATAGGAAACTTCGGTTACACTTTATACTTTTTGAAAAGGTAAATCAATCGCAGAGCTGCGAATTCCGATAAAAACACGATGAATTTAAGTTCATGGCTTTAAATTAACCAACCTTTGTTGAATCGTTTTCTAACAATAAAATTAATATTCTAAGTCTTCAGAACAATAATTAACCAGTCACATATATTTTCATTCATAAATTATTATGAAATTCATTTGTTAAAGCTATTGTCGGCGATTCCTTCAACTGGCCCACTCTACTCCAAAGTGTTGTGATGTCATAGAATGCTCTATCACGCTATTGGTCAGCATTTCGTTAATAGAGCCATGGCCGCCGCCGAAGAAATAAAGAGTTACGAAGAAATAAGAGTGTTAAATATATTAAAATAATTTAGAAGGTTGCAGAGATGAGGATATCATCGAGGAATGTGTGCACGTTTGGGCCCCATTTTCTCCCTTAACACTGACACCACATAGTGCTGAAAAATATGCGATGAGTTCTTCCCTCCCGGGGCAACCGAATTAATTGGTACTTACCCCAGGGGGACTGGAAGGCATAGCATTCTCTCAGTGGCTCGACTAACGGAATCTGGAAATAACCGTTATTTAGGTCGAGCACTGGAAAAAAAACTATGCCCTCGCAGTTCTTCTAGTATATCGCGCACTATGGGTGCAAGGAAATCAACCGGACTAGTACACGCATTCACATGGCGGAGATCGAGAGTAATCCTCCCCTCCCCATTCTTCTTTGGGACAACATGTGCTGGGGAGTTCCATGGGCTGATACTTGGCTACTATCCTGAAGACTGACAATTTAGGACAACTTTTCATTCTTTACCCAGTGATTACAGTTTCAAGATTTGGAAGTTTTTATTTTTAGTGCTGTGCTATTGCAAAGTGGGCAAAATAATTTGCCGTGCAAAATTTAAAGTAGAAAGGTTTCATCTGGAAGCTCGTGTTTTGGCAAGCCAATCAAGTACACTACTGGCTTTAACCTTCCTGCTAGGCTTGCTTAGTTTCAGAGATTAGTCTTTGAACTTGCCATTTAAATTTTTTGCAGCCAATTTTCTTAATTTCAAAGCCAAATAGCACAAAACCTTTTTCTCCAATCAAGATCTTTTATTGTCATTAGAAAGAGCAGATTTTTTACTTCAAGAATAATCTTGTTTTGCTTGGGGGTCGATTCATTCAATGCAAGAAAATGTACTTCAAAAACTGCTTAGTTATGGAACGAGGCATGCTTCTTGAGATTGATATAAAGGGAACTTTTGAAATAACATCATTATAGGGACTAATAGTAAAGCAATACAGCAATTTAATAAAGTGACTGACAGGTTTCGAAGTAAACTTAATCTACAGAGCCAGGCGAGGAATGAATTAACATGCACTCTATATACAACAAATGGGTTAACCATCCATTCAGGATTGGACACATTAGTGATTTCCTCTAATTGTCCACGCTCCGATTGGCTGGCTCTAACAAGAAGAGAAAGGAAAGGTAACAGAATCAAAATGGGAATTACATTACTTGATGAATAATTTTTAACATGACACTGAAATTAAATTCCACTTAATTATTTACAAGTTTACAGTCTTTGTTGTACTTCGCCTTGAATATTTCGATGTTTTCGATGAGTTCGGTTTTTCTCTGATCGTTGGATACCTTTAGTATGCTCATGACATAGTCGATTATTCCAAAGTCATGTCTATGTTCGGCATATGCGGATTTACCGTCATCGGTGGTTATTGAGTGCTTGAGTTCCTTAAATCTTTCCGTAAACTTCCTGACGTCATTCCTACATAGTGGCTAAAGCACAATTTACAGGAAAGTTTATACACACCGCTATTTTCAAAGATGTTGATACGTTTTCCCTTCATGGGGTTGAGCATCCGTTCACAATTATTGTTCGTGCGGTAAGCTCTATTGAGTCCTCTTTTCTTGAATATGGTGGAAATCCTGTTGATTTCAAGATCCGATATACGTGAATGTGGCAAATTTATGCTTTCTGTTGTCGTTGCGTGGATTCTGTTGATTTCTTCTGTATGCTTCTTCAATTAGTTTGGTTACCATCTACCGTGGGAATGGGTAAGGTTAAATTCTTTTCTTCTGCTTTCGTCAGGTATGGGGAAGCATATTGCCCTGTGAATGAAGCAATACCATTCAAACTATCCTTACTCCCACAAAATCGCCGCCTTAAGAATCCCAAGCATATTGCTTTCTTGCTTGGGATCCATAGCAAGTAACCCACATTGGGAAAATTACAGTAAAGAAACCCACACATAGCTGGCCTTGCTTGGCTATCGTGTGTGCTTCCTGGGCAATGGTTTGGTTTGGTTTTGTTGGTATTAACGTCCCTTTTAACTGCTATGGCCATATCAAGACGACGTTATAGAGGCCACAAATTTTGCCTCACAAGGGTTTTTTAATGTGCAGACGGGATCAACAGCTTTACTTCCCTTCCGAAGGAAGTGCGTGATCTCAGGATTTCCCCCTGAAAAATCCTCGCCGTCCTCGGCCGGGATCGAACCCACGTACTCGGGCATCAGAGGCGATCATGCAACCACTGAGCCACCAAGACCGATCCTGGGCGATGGGGTTACCAATTTACACCTTGATTAAATTTATGAAGAATTCATTAATGATATGAATTGGTAGTGGCTCTGTCACCATGGACCAAAGCAAGGATTTTTGTTTTTTAAACGTTCTTTATGAAATTTTATAATCATTAATTTTATTGTCCAATGATTGAATGATCATAAAAGTTATTTGGTTGATGATAATAAATGTAGATGTTGACAATTTGGCTGTCCAGGACAAAAAAGTTCCCTTTATATCAATCTCAAGAAGCATGCCTCATTCCATAACTAAGCAGTTTTTGAAGTACATTTTCTTGCATTGAAGGAATCGACCCCCAAGCAAAACAAGATGATTCTTGAAGCAAAAAATCTGCTCTTTCCAATGACAATAAAAGATCTTGATTGGAGAAAAAGGTTTTGTGATATTTGGCTTTGAAATTAAGAAAATTGGCTGCAAAAAATTTAAATGGCAAGTTCAAAGACACATATCTCTGAAACTAAACAAGCATAGCAGGTGATACTTTGGAAGTTTAAAGCCAGTAGTGTACTTGATTGGCTTGCTAAAACACAAACTTCCAGAAGGTTTCCTTTCCAAGTTATGAGCAGCAAATTCTACTTTAAATTTTGCCACTTTGCAATGGCATAGCACTAAAAATAAAAGTTTCCAAATCTTGACACTGTAATCACTGGGTAAAGAATAAAAAGTTGCCCTAAATTGCTAATTTTTAGGATAGTAACTGCTGTAGTTCCAATACAGCAGCACTTGAAACTTGGCAATTTGTTTGTGTGCACAGTCGCATCCCGAAGGGGGCCTTTTTCAGGAGGCCCTGGCACCCTTACTATACTACATTTGAGAGTGAAATTTTGCACAATATCAGTAGATGCATCCAACATTAACTATACAAAATTTCAACAACATTGAAGATGGTGACTTTTATCATTTTTTCAAATTTGGGACACTTGACATGGAATGACCTATTAGAAACATTATCGCTGTGTTGTGTTAATAACTTAATAATTGCAATGTATTCTTAGTCTTCGTCAAACGGACAAGTTCCTTAAAATACATCCAATCAAATATGGCCGCACATATGGAAGGCATTTGAAGAGCGTCTCCTCACCCTCTGCGTTTCAAAAACATATACATCTTCACAACAACATACACTCATTAATAAAAAAAATTTTCGTTATCTAGACGATTTTAATCTTAACTATAAACCCCCACAATTACCGCAAAACTAAACACGACAACAATGGACCCCCCCCCCCCCTGACAATCGCATTCCTTGCCTTCGTAAACATTCCTTGCCGTTGTAAACAATAAGACAACAAGGAATCATTGCCTGGAGTCAAATTCGACATAATAATAACAATGGAAAGGAAAATAATCTATAAAATTGTATTTTATTACTAGAAATTATTTTAAAATTCCAAATTAAAAGCAAACAAAATCCGAATCTTTATTTATTTTTATTTTTAAAACAAGTCCCCAAAAATTGCGATCAGGAACTGTTTCAAGGGAGCCTGCATTGCATCAATGGAAAGAGAACGATAGCAAAGGCAGACGGGAAGGATTCACTTGAAACCTTGAGAGTGTTTTAAAAAGAGCGTGAAAGTGAAGCATATTCACTCACAATGTACTCACACCCATCAAACAGATACGAGGGGGCTTTCTCGAAAAGCTAGTAGACACTCACTGGACTGTGGCTCAGTCACCCGCTCTCGAGGGGAATGACTCAAGAGAGATCTGAAGTAGCAGCCTGTAAACCTTCTGGTGTATTATAATATGCATCGTGAGTAATGAAGAGAACATTTGCTCAGGTGTGTGAAAGATCTGCTGTTGAACTAATTAGTAGAGAGTGCAACGTTGAATTGACTTTTTTTAACTACTGGATGAACAGCTGAAACACAGCTGGGCAGGACGAGATCATGGTCGGAAACGGTAGTAACATAACCCTATTGGTATGACAATGCTGAGCATACTCGAAGCGGGAACGTAGAAAAGAAGTTGGCGTTTGCGAGTGAAACAGTGGGGCCGACTAGCGCCTTACCAGAGAGACGACATCGGCAGGGGATTATCTTCGAAGTGATCTACACATAAGTGGAAACACCGTGGGATTTTTGTCCATCCAGAGCAAACATTCAAAGAAAAGTGTTAAGATAAGTACTGCAACAATCTATACTATTATATAAAAGAGAGAGCGAATACTGTACACTCACTCATTCATTCATCGTTTTCTATATACTGTACATAAATATGAAAAGGCTATACAGGGTGTTCCAAAATGATCTTTACAATTTTGATCACATATATTTCAGAAATGGGGATATGTAGAAAGTTGCGATTTGTAGCATAATGTTCACGCACATACCTAAAGTTTGTTTGTTTTTTTGTTTTGTTTCTTTTTTTTGTTTGTTTGTTTTTGTTTTGTTTTGTTTCGTTTTTTTTTTTTGTTTTTTTTTGTTCTTGGACGACACATTTCCAGGTCGCTGGGTTGGCAGAGGAGGACCCATTTCCAGGCTTCCAAGGTCTCCAGACATAACCCCATTAGATTTTTTTTTTCTTTGGGGCTTTCTGAAGGAAACTGTCTACCATACACCGATGCAGGACCTGCAGGAACTGCGAGCTCACATCACAGCATCAATTGCAAACATTAATGAGGACATGCTAGGCCGGACATGGGAGGAACTGGAATATCGCTTATCCTGCATGCTACAGATGGCGCACACATTGAATTCTGTTAAATGGCTACTAATACTTTATGTGTGTCTGAACATTATGCCGCAAACCGCACCTTTCTACCTATCCCAATTTCTGAAATATATGTGATCAAAGTTGTTAATATTATATTAGAACACCCTGTATTTTTCTCCAAGCGACGCCAGATACTTCAGCTAGTCATTTCTATTTTGGGCCTATGCGAACAGTTGTGTAACTCGTGCTTAATTTCTTGGCCAAGATTGCATATCCACTATCATACTAAGTGTTGATAAGACTATTGTTAATTTCATCATTACTTTTTAGAAAGAACTCGGAGAGAGAGCAATTGTTTATTATTCATGTTAAATTTCCTACTTGTTAATTAAGTACTAGTAACAAACTAATTCCTCACAAGGAATGATCCTTTTTAATTTTGAAATTTTAAATAAAAACTTATTTTATCAATTTTTGTCTTTAAATCCATACAATAATTTAAGATCTTGCTGTGGGAGGCTTATTTAAGAGGGCATTTATTAGATTTAAATGAGAGTTATTGCGGCACAACCAAGAAGTCATTTGTTAGACAAGCCAACGATTATTAAGAAGAGTTTTATTTTCCTTTATCATAACATTTATTGACTTGGTTAAGTTCTTTTGGCTAGATATAATATATTTTATACTTAAGAGTGAATCTGTTGATATTCAATCAATTATGGATGTTCACAGATTAGATCATTGCACACTGAGTACTTTTGGAGGCAAATCTGTCATATCAGCAGAGGGAGTCACATTTTACCTTAATGATATATAAGGTCGTATATCACAATGTCACAGACATCGGCCACTCACTTTATGTGTGCTTTAAAGTGCGAACATTACGAAGTATAAACTTGTAATGATTATATAAACGAGACATGGAATGAAAATTCCTGCTTTTGCAAATTTAGCTAAAACACTGTGCAAATATAAAAAAAGCTAAAACTCTGCACTTCTTCTAGACATAATAATTAAGAACTCATCGCTTAAAGAGGCAGCATTCACTAATAGCATCAGCAACGTTTCCTTTACACTCGTTCAAGATCTTGAAAAAACGAACACACATAAGGCTTTTTTGGAGTTATTTGACTAAAGCATTGACAATATTGAGAATAATGCATTATGTTCAAAGATTTAGAAAATGTTAAATTCTAATTTTTTTTTAATTCTTTAAAAAAAAATTAAAGAAGAACACGAAGTGATGGTATTTTGGATTCGATCACTATATTATCAACTGATTTTAATGATAAGCAGCACATGAATAACGTAAACTAATGGATTGAATAAATATAAGGGTGCGGTTTACTTTATGTTCATTACCATAACCAAATAATTAGAAAACGACTGCGCCATCCGATTACTATCGGAAAAAATGTTAATTAACTAATTAACAATTAATATTTAAACCCAATACCGATTCTTACATAGTAATTCTTCCACACAAGTTCGTGCCAAGAAGGGCGAGAATAGAATGAGGGACTCAAGGTTTTTGATTAACAATAACAATGAAATTTATTCATAATAAAAAATAGAATGAAAATAAAATGAAGATTAAAATATGAGTTTGCACTACTAGCTTCACTAACTTGATTAGGTTACAGTAAAGATGAATCTGAACCATAGTATAATTAACCAAATGTAACTAATGAGATTTTGTAAAAAGGAAACGCTTTTCATGGCCAAGATCATACATACTCTTTTGACGAATCAAATGGTCTTGCTTCTTTGGGATTTGGGCTCAGTGATCTTCTGCCGATGTTTGTGGCTCAAATGGGAATCTTCGAACGTGATCGCGTCATTTTTGGGGACAATACTAACTGAATTTTACGGGAAAACTGTCATTATTTAAGTTGGGTCGCAACTATGATATCTTTCATTAAAAAGCCTCGGTTGACGAGCAAGATTAAAGTTATAACTTCTGCACCATGAATAGAATAAAAGAAAATAAAGAATGAAACTAAACAAATTTAGATGTTCCCTTCATGACAGACGCCCGTGAGCCGGACATGGATAGCAAAAGAGTTGCTATCGGTCGGATTACAAAGATCCAACCCTGTCACTTACGCTTTGGTACGCCCGCACATGAGAGGGCAGAAATTGGAAAAAGCCGCTGGTGTTCTGGACGGTGCAAGATCCCAGAGAAACACTGAATCTCTGAAAATTAAAAGTTCCCTCGTTCGAGAAGGGGTTTGGAAACGACCAATCAGCAATTGATTATGTCGTCAGAGATCTGGAATTTTGGGGTTCAAAGGAAAGGTCAAAATTAAAGCTAAAAGCTTGTTTCTGGACTCTTGAATAGGCACCAAGTCGCCTGGCCACCACTTGCAAGATCCAGATGTGCGGGTGTTGCATGTTAGAGGGTCATTGGTCAGCTTTCTGCTGCTCTTAATTGCCGTTGGGGTAAACTTTCCTCCGAGGGTGTCTTTGATCTCACCCCCGCGATTCGTTCTCCTTTCCAAGCTGGCTCGCATCCTTTCGCCAGTCATAACTTACAAAAGGCTTCTAGCTGCCTCAAATAGAAGCGTCAATCCCTAATGGCTTTTCCCACAGGACCCTTCATCGTTGTCCAGAAAAAAGGCTGAATGCTGAGAGCATTCCACACTCAAGCAATAAACAAACTTGAGAAGAGAGGGAGACATTTCTTCAGACAAAAAAGAGATTCTAACTTACAACAAAATTATCTATCCAATTCTAGAAATTTAATAAAAGGGGGATAAATTCTCCTCTGTAACTCGTCTTTAGTTGAATAATGCTCAAATAAACAATTAAATGCTGGTAAAGCAGAAATAAGAATAAATTAATATTCAGAATGCTATTCTCATTTGAATAAGCATGATTATAAACTGGGACTCCACATAAAGTACAATAGGAAAAAAAATCTTTTAAAGTACTATGTGCTAATGAACAGATTAAAAGCACAACACTCTTTAACCACAACTAAAAAAGGCGTAAAACAAGAAATAAAACAAAAAGAATGAAAAAAAACAATACAACCTGTAAACGTCTTTCGAAAGCTTTGCTTTCATTTTCAGCAGACAAAGAGAACCTCAAGAGATTCTTGAGAGAACTGACTTGTTTATTGAATTAGCAAGGTATATATAGTGAACAATAACCAATAGAAACAAAAAAACCCTGAAAACGTAATCACCGTTTTGGTAACTGGGCCACCCATTGGATCAAACTAGATTCACCAATGGAGCCCCTGTCTGAATTTAACAGTAACTGCTTATTCGTTTTATTTATAGCTAAGCTTTCGTAAGAATCTAACAAGTATTTTTTATTGACCGATTTTATTAATTTCACACTATTCATATGGAATTCGTGGCCCGTATCCAGGGAATGCTTCGCGATGGCTGACTGCTTGCTTCTGCCAAATCTTGTGTGGTTCAAATGCTCTTAAATCTTGTTTCTATGCTTCGGAACGTCTGCCCTTTGTACATCATAGGGCATTGGTTACATTGAGCCTGGTAGATGCCTGATTTTTGCGCCTGGTAGAGCCTGGTAGGGCATTGGTTACATTGAGCCTGGTAGATGCCTCCGACGTACCGGGTCTCTAAGTTTGTAGCCCAATTTCTAAAAACTTTGAAATTATCAGAATTCGATAGTTCAGTTACCAATAGTTTAGATTTAATTAGTAAAATTAAAAATAAGGTCATAAAAGAAGGGGAAATACTTGTGTCATTAGACATTATCTCTTTATTCCCCAGTATCCCAATTCCAGAAACCATTAAATTTCTGAAAAATATTTTGAAGAAGAATCAGATTCCTAAAAATATTAGAAGGGAATGTAAAAATTTAGTTAAATTATGCATTAATAACAACATCTTTAGTCACAAAAACAAAGTTTATAAAATGGTTGGGGGCACTCCTATGGGATCTTGTTTAAGCCCTATTTTGGCGGAAATTTTCCTTAAAAATTTTGAGGACATTTTAAAATCTAATTTCTACTTTCCAGACACTTGGTACAGGTATGTAGATGATGTATTCACGATTTTTGATACCACCAAATGTGACATTGGTTCGTTTGTCCAACACATCAATGGTTTCTTTCAGTCAGTACAATTCACGGTCGAAACTGAAAACAATCAGTGCCTTCCATTCTTAGACATTAAGATTTCTAGGTTTAAAGAGTCGCTATCATTTGATGTGTATAGAAAACCTACAAACAGTTTAAACTACCTACCTAATGATTCCAGTCATCCCTGGAACCAAAAACCTTCAGCTTTCATCTATATGATAGATAGAGCATTGAATATTCCATTGAGCCCGTCCAAATTTAAAAAAGAAATAGCCATTATTCAAAACACGGCCAACAAAAACGGGTATAGGTCCAAGCTTATTTTGGATTTAGTTAGAAGAAGGTTTAAAAAGTTCTTAGCAGGAATCACTACTTTTAAAAGGAACATAAATAACCGGAAAATCATTTCCTTGCCCTACAACAAGGCTCTTATAAGCGGAATAAGCTCGATACTTAAGCCCTTTAATGTCTCTCTCGCTTTCAGCAATCCAGGTCAAATGAAGCAACTACTGGGCAATCCTAAGGACCAGATCCCACCACTGCAAAAATCAGGCATCTACCAGGCTCAATGTAACCAATGCCCTATGATGTACAAAGGGCAGACGTTCCAAAGCATAGAAACAAGATTTAAGGAGCATTTGAACCACACAAGATTTGGCAGAAGCAACCAG
>JAHWFO010064446.1:888506-964367 GCA_023313115.1 Rhysida immarginata | reverse complement strand
CATAGAGGACAAATGTAAGTATCAGATATAAAAAGAATTTTGAAAATTGGTTAATAAATAAAAAAGTTACAGTCATGGAGGCATTACTTTTCAAAATGCCCTCGTAGAAACCAAAGAGGAGCGATCATGGGTCAAGAAAGACAAAATAAAAAGAAAAAAAAACAGAATAAAAACAAGTAGGCCAAGAATGGGAAATATAAAAAAAAAGAAAGAAAAACTAAGTTTATTTTTCAACTGGTTTTATTGTTTTAAATAAGCAGGCAAGGTTTTTTGTTTGATTACAGCTTATGTTCGTTCTCAATATCGGCCTTATTAGCAGAAAGTTTATTCAAATTAGAAAGTCAACATACTCAGAATAGAATGGATTGGTCCATTCATTACATTATGTTTAGTGAAAAGCTTTCACGAAAGAACGCGGAATGTTGGTAAAGTTGTTTTACCAGAATGATAGCAGCAGTCCAGCCACATTGCGAGCATATCGTCGTCTAAAAAGACTGCGAAAAGGGCCCGTGTCAGATACTGGGTTGCGAAAAATGATAAGGAAATTTGAATCGACTGGCGATTTGGCTGTCGCACCAGGAAGAAGACGGCGCAAGATAGCAGACGAAGTTGTTGAGGACGTGGTTGTTGCAGTGGTGAACAGAGCTTCCTCTTCTCAACATTCTGCAACAAGTGCTCGAGCAACAGCACGCGAATTGTCCATCCAATGGACCACGGTGCGAAAGGTCTTGTAGTCCATCTGCATTGTACCCATACAAGACTCATGTGGCACAACAGCTAAAACTGAAGATCCCTCTCAACGCGCTGACTTTGCTTATCGCTTTCTGGCAAGGATAATTGTTGATAATCTGTGGCCGTGGAACATTCTATGGTCAGACGAAACAGATTTCACCCTAAAAGGAGCGGTGAACACGCACAACTGCCATATATGGGGTGCCTCGTTCCCCCCCCCCCCCCTCCATGTTGTGCATGAAAAGCCATTGCACTCTGTATACGTGACTATATGGTGTGGATTCACCGCTGATTTTATTCTAGGCCCCTTTTTATTTGAGGAAGTGACACAATGAAGTCCTGTAAAATCTTCTGTGATAAGTGCACGGTATTGTGAACTTCTTTCACAGCATTTGATGCGAGAACGACGATGCTTGGAATCCACTGTCTTCTTGCAAGATGGAGCACCTCCTTATATTGGTCGACAAGTGAGGGAACTGCTTCGTGCCAACTTTGGAAATGATCGAGTGATCTCTAGAAATTTTCCAGATGCGTGGCCTCCACGTTCTCCGGATTTGAACTCGTGCGATTTTGGGCTCTGGGGATATTTGAAAGATCGGGTCTATCAACAAAGTGTATGGACTATGCCTGAGCTGAAAGCCAGCATTAGACGATATGTCTCAGATATTCCCTGGGAAACGCTGACGCAGGGGGCGAGGGGAATATGCAACAATTGATCATTGACGCAGGGGGCGAACATATTGAACCGATGCTGTAATCAAACAAAAACCTTGTGTGCTTGTTTAAAACAATAAAACTAGTTTCAATTCTCAATTTCTCATTCCACAGCGCCACATTTTCACCTGGTGGTGAAAATTTGCACTAATTTTTTTCTTTCCGGAATTCTTTCTCCCATGGTCTGAATAGCCTACATTTCAATTTGCATCACAATCGGTTCATTAGATTGGGCTTTAGAGGGTTCTGAGTAGGCGAGCTTATTTTAATAATCACCCTGTATATGGCGTAGACTCATAGAGCTCAGTTTAATAGGATCGTTTTTTTTAAATTAATTTTAAAAAATGTATAAAATATTCTGGAATTTAATAAAACAAATTATTTCTGATTGTGAATTGAGTAATTGTGCTAACATTAGAAATAACAACCTTAAAAACAGTATACAATTAAATTCATTATTTTATTTAAAAACGGAATTCATAACTTACAAATAAATACTCAATATTATTTTATAACAATTTGTTAAGCTCTTGTAGAATTTTCTACTTAGCTTATGTTTATAGTTCTTCATAAATCTTCCCTTGGTTGGTTTATCCTACGTTTTACTTGCTTATCAGTTCCCAAAATTTTATTTTTGGTTTGATACCGCTTTGCTAGATTATTTTTATTTAATACCTGTAGCGTTAGATTAATTTTAAAATCTTCTTCTTGGTAGAATCACAGATTGTATAACTCTAACAATGGTAGAATTTTAAACAATAACGAAAATTCATCCAATCACAATTGGTACTTCTTGTATGCCTCACTGGTGTGCTGCAGGACATTTAATCACGTGATTATTGGCGAGTTGACCATCTGTGCTGACTAGATTTCGATGACGTTTGCTGAGAGTTGCTGTTTCAAAACTCCAGCCAAAATGTGACGTTTTCATGACGTTTAGGTAGATTTTTTTTGTCCCGCCCATTGAGATCTCCTCGAGTTTTGAAACACGCCTGTTGGTAAAGATACACTTTGGTCATTGTTGATGCTGCTTCACGGAACAATCGCAGAAGTCTTCATTAAACAAAGCAAACGTCACAATTTTTTAACGCTGGCAAAAAACCCATTCAGCTCCATTTTATTTGAATTTTAAAATTAAACTATAGTGGAAAGGTGGAAAGAAAAAATGAAATCCTTTTTTAGCGAGCACCTAGAAGCCAAGAGAAATATACTTGCCAAATTTTAAGTTTATAGGCTACATAGTTATGGAGATTTCGTGATGAATGAGTGAGTGAGTGAGTGTGTGTATATATTTTAGATATATTTTTAGATAATAAACATAAAGGATATAACGAAAATTTTTCCTTATATTTTTGTAATTTTAAGAAACTCTGCATTTTCATTAACTTAAAAGTAATTTTACTTGAAAAATTTCTTCATCTTTTAAAAGAAAGATTTTATTTTAATAGAAGAATTTAGAAGTGAGATAAACTGTCTACGATGTGGATTATTTATGCTAATAATTTTTCGCGTTTCTATGCTTTCTATTCTCGGAGTGGTTTAATAATGTCTTTAATAACCGTTAAACCAAAGTTATCTTAATTGCGTCCGAAGACTTCCGCGGGGCCATTAAAATGCAACGCTGAAATCTCCTGTCTGGTAACTGTTTTCTCCCGGATGTTGCTCTTCCCGGAAACCTTGTTCATAAAATCAATACGGAGTAACATTCTTCCTGCTTAAGATTGTAATTGTGTTAAAGTGCACTGAAGAAGTCCAAAATCGTTTCATAAAAATAGATCTTAAATTAGCATTTCAAAAAGGAATTGAAGTTCACATTGCTAATAATATAATTCGTGTTATTTTTGATTAAATTTTTTAAAATGTGTTTGGGTATTGCTACATTGGTTAAGTACTAAAGCAGTTCTTATTTCACACAATAAAAGGATATTTGAACATCATGAATACATACGTAAAAAATTTAATTTAACTTTTTCGATGATTCAATAAATTGCTTACAACATCTAATTTTCATAAAAATAAATTTTCCTATTCCTAAAACTTTTTATAAATTCGGAAAAAATGAGATTTGTTAAATAATTTTGGCATTTTGTTAGATCACAAAAATTTTCTGAATAAGAGGAAACTGTATAAATACAAGATGTCCATAAAAGATTTGTACCATCACAATATGTACGTATATTGCAATAGCTTTTGAATGTAATAACATAATCATGTTACAAAATAGAAACTCCAAAAGTTTTCTCTTATACAGGGTGTTTCTAAATTATCTCCCGTATTATACATGTTTATTACTGAAAAACTATTACAGATTTTAACGTGATTTTTTTTAAAAACAAATCAAAGAAAAAGAGTTTCTTAGCATGCCTTAATAAATTTTAATGTGTCCCCCCATTTATGGCGTAAATAACCTCAAAGTGAAACTCGATTTCCGTCCATGTTCGGGTTAGCATTTCGGGGTGATTTCAGCGAGAGTTTCAATGTCATCAACGTTGGTCTTGTACATCCTGTCTTTCGCATATCCCCAGAAGAAAAAATCCAGAGGGTTCGCATCGGGTGAGCGAGGGGGCCAAGGGATTGACCCATCCCTTCCAAACCATCGTCCTGGAAAGTTCGTATCAAGGCACTGCCTAATTTACAGGCCCCAATGAGGAGGCGCTCCAAATTGTTGGTAGACTTTGTTGGGCTGCAGTTCCCACCTATGCAATAAGGTAGTTCACTAGCATATCTAAGTAGGTTGTAGCGGTAATAGTTTATTCAGCGAAAAAGAAAGGCCCGATTATTCGATCATGCATTAAACCGCACCAAAACCCGCACCTTTGGGCTATCGCGTATACGCTCCCTTAGAACGTGGGGTTTTGTGAGTCCCAAATGCGACTGTTGTGTCGGTTTACTTCTCCGAAAGTGTGGAATGTTGCCTCATCAGAAAACAAAATGTCCTCGAGGAAGGTGGAATCATCTTATCTTATAAGCGGGTTGTCAGTCAACAGCCAAGGCAGTCTATATAAGCGGATAGACTTAAAAAGCGAGTCAAGCTGCCTACGGGGTCCAAGTGGATATCTTCAAGAAAGGTTAAACCAACCGTGAAGTGACGAAAATGTGACAGAGCGACACAGTCAAAAAGAATGTGGTAGGCCGTTTCTTCCGCCAAGCCGCATTTCGAACATA
Source organism: Rhysida immarginata (assembly GCA_023313115.1). Lineage (NCBI taxonomy): Eukaryota > Metazoa > Arthropoda > Chilopoda > Scolopendromorpha > Scolopendridae > Rhysida > Rhysida immarginata. The sequence continues at coordinate 959,756 of JAHWFO010064446.1, read as the reverse complement.
GTGGCTCTTCCCGCAGGATTCCCATTATATGTAAATGTTTACGGAGTAAGTCCTGACCAGTAAGAAAACCAATGATGACCCGTAATTTATTCCTATTAAGTTGTAAAATGCCTGATGTTAGACTAGGAGAAGATCTCTTAATCATGAATCTGGCATGTTTTTGATCGGTGATATTATCCCACCTTTCCATCATTTCTTGATGAGAGATAATATTTATCTCCCTAACTGCAGTTTGTCTGGAAATACCGCAGAAGGAAGGGTTCAGGGCCAGTAAAAGTAGACTTAGCACCCTGTTTAGCTAAGATATCTGCAACCTCGTTTCCGACAACACCTTTATGTCCAGGAACTCATTTCAAAGTGACACTGTTGTGAAGAGAAAGGTCCTGTAGGAGCTGCCAACATTCCAGGGTAACTTTAGAATTAACCCTAGAAGATTTGATGGCTTTAAGGGCCGCTTGACTGTCGCTGAGTATGAAGATACGACGAAGTACATAGAGTTTATCTATACACATCTGCAGACAGTAAATAATGGCCAATACCTCCGCCTGGAAAACAGTGGCCCAATGACCCAAACGACGAAAGCGGAGGGTTTTGGGTCTGCCACAATAAACGCCCAGGCCCGATAGGCCGTGATGACGAGGGCCATAAGTATACCAAATGATGGCCCCCTTAGGGAAATGCCAACTCATCCCATCCGGCCCTGCCACGGGGTCAATTATGACCTCACTCGAGGGCTCAGGGAGGGCCTGAGTAACTGTAATATCAGAAGGCATCTGGAGAATATGACTGGTTAAAACCTGGCTAATGAAGGTGTGAGACTTCACCCCAGGGAAGTCCACCCATGGCCCTTGATTACTCAGTCTATATGAACTTTTCCTGGCTACACCTTTGATTTATATTTCAAGTGGAGACAGAGAAATATAACCTCTAATGCCTTGGTTGGCATGCTAGAGACAGCACCCGTTATACTCAAACAGGCCAATCTTTGAAGCTGCTGAGACTTACGCCACCAAATTAGAGCGCAGTATGTCAAAATAGGTCTAATTGCCGTGAAATTTAACCAGTAAATCATCTTGGAAGTAAGACCCCATGATTTATCAAGGGCTCTACGACAACGGTAAAGTCCAACTTTGGATTAATTTTGTAATCAAGATGTTGGTTCCAAGTCAACCTACTATCGAGGATAACCCCTAAGTATTTGACCTCATTTGTCATAATGATCTTCTCACCAAATAGAGTTGGTATGAGATCATAAGAAAGGGTTTCTCTTCGGCCTGTAAAGGGAACTAGAGTGGTCTTCAAGGGATTAACCCTTAGATTCCGCTCTAAACATAGCCGTTTGTACAAGATCAAAAACAGTGAGCTTGTCGATCCCAGAAAAGTAGATGAGGATATCGTCTGCGTAACTCTGAGCGTAAATACCTTGGTCATTAAGAAGGGAAATGAGGTTATCCACAACCATGTTCCAAAGCAGGGGGGGGGGGGGAAGAATACCACCCTGCAGACAGCCCCTGGAGGGACGAGCAACAATCCCCTCACCCAACAAGTCAGATATAATTATTCTATCCGCTAAGAGGATCTGAATCCAGTTGCCGATTAGTGGAGAAATTGCTTTGGCAGTTAAAGCCTTAGCAATAGAGTCGTAGGAATTGTTATCGAACGCTCCCTCAATATCGAGAAAAACAGCTAGAGCAAACTCTTTATACTCCAGAGTTTTTCGATCCTTACCACCAAATGGTGTAGAGCTACCTCCGTAGATTTGCCAGACTGATAGGCAAATTGGTTAGCGTGAAAGGGACCAAGAGTCCCAAAATCTTCTCTAATTCGTCCATCAATAATCTTCTCAAGGCACTTAAGCACAAAGGAAGACAAACTGATGGGTCGAAAACTCTTGGCTAGGTTATAGCAACCCTTACCGGGTTTCGGTATGAAAATCACCTTGACCAGCCTCCAGAGATTAGGAATATAACCTAGAGCTAAACTAGCCCTAAAAATTATACACAAGATCGGCGAGATTACGTCTGATACTTGCTGGAGAGGTACCGGAATGATCTTGTCCGGCCCAGGTGATTTATAGGGATCAAAGGATTTAATTGCCCAAATGACCCTACGACGAGTAATTATTTCACTAGCAGCAGCCCACCCAGTCTACGATGTCCTGACCATAGAGTCAAGATACCCGACTCCAACGGACCAATGAGCTCAGCGCCTGGGAAGTGAGTTGTAATTAGAGTCTGAAGGACTTCTCTACTGTTACTGGTGAATTCACCATTAGGTTTATCGCATCTCAAGAGTTTATAGAGTCTGGCTCCTTCCTCAATCTTTTGGACTGATTCACAGAACTTCCTCCATGAAGTACGTTTAGCTGGGGCATTTATATAAACCTACCATTCGTTAGTCTTTTTAGCTTTCTTAAAAAGCCTTCCTTATTCTTTGTCTCTGTAGAGAGAGATCATGGTTCCACCAAACACAGTGGGATCTACATCTCTTTCTCAACAGAGGACAATTGTTATGATATGATTGTACCAGGGCCTACTGTAACCCATTTGCATAAAGCTCCAGATCAACAGTATCATTGATTCTAGTTGGAAGACTGGAAATCGCGGAACGAACATCCTCGCGATATTGAACCCAATTAGTCCGCTTAAGCCCCGTTTCCACGAACCGAGTTTTTCTCGGTTCGGTTCGCGGAACTAGATCCGTAATCCCGTGGAACCGAGACTCGTTTCACCAACCGCGTTTGAAACTCGTTTGAAACTAGTTTCGTTCAAATGAGTTTTGAGAACTCGTTTCATCGACGAAACCAGCTTCGCATCGCAGGCTCGCATTTAATTTTCAAAATGGCGGAAAGTAGAAAGCGAAAGAGCGCGGTGGAATGCGGAGAGCAGGATACGATTGCGTTAATAATTTTATGGGGGGAGAAAATTGAAGATCTGCGACGTGCAAAACGTAAAAAAACTGTTTTCGATCTTTAGAGCGGATGAATTGTTTTAACATTGATTTGAATGGGGAATGTTGCCTCATGTCAGATCGCCGAATTAGCGAAGAAACATCTATAAATAAATCCGGCGATCAAATACGAAAAGGGAAAATAGATGGAAAAGGTAGCGAAAGAAGAATGCATAGGAGAAGTAGGAAAAAGAGCTGTCCGCCCCCTAGAAATGACAATGGAAGTACCAAAGAGGTGAAGAGAGAGAAATCGGAGCATTGTTGTGAGAAAAAAATTACGAGAGGACAGGTGATTGGAAGAAAAGGGGAGGTAGGAAGAAAAAGAGAGAGAGGTTTGGATTCTGAAGCGGAACAATACTGAGCCACCAATGTGACGATTTCGGTCTGATCCATAACTTGTATTTCTTTGTTTGATTTTGTGTAGCTAATAAAGAAAGCAATTGACTCAGCAGCGATTGATTTTGCAATTGTCGACAAATAATTGATCTATTATGATGCTGCAAATAAAGCATCAATGTTCTGCATTGGTTTATCTGTTCATTGATATGCAGTAAATGCTTTAGCCGCATTAGTATAGTCACTAAAATAAATCTGCGTCTTTGTTGGGCATCCATATTTGTTGACAATCCCAAAATGCAATGCGTACTGCAGTACGAATAATCCCACAATGCAATGGGTCAAACGAGTTAGAAGTTCGGTTCGTGGAACAAGAGGGGAAGCCTAAAACTAGATCCGCTTAACTAGTTTGACGAATCGAGTTTCCCGAAACGAGAATTCTCAGTCCGTGGAAACGGGGCTTTAGGATCCCTAAACGTTCTATCCCAGTCTGTACCAATAATGAAAGAAAAATGGATATGCTGATGGTCCGCCATAGAAGGTTTCTCATCTACATGCCATTTTCTAATCCATTTCCTCAAACTGGAAGAACCAAAAGTAACATCAATAACCTCCCTTCTTACTGCAGTAATGAAGGTTGGCTTATTACCTTGATTAAATATATCTAAATTATTCTCTAGGATAAAATCGAAAAGGAGTTTACCTCTGAGATTTGTGTCGGTACTGCCTCACAACGTGTGTTTACCATTGGCATCACATCCAACGACGATCGCCACCTTGTGAGAAGTCGATGTTTCCCATATTCTCTTGATATCATCATTGATGGGAGAAGTTTCCTCGTATGGAAGATAGGCCGAGACAAACATTATGTCACGATCTAGACCGTCCAACCGAAGGGTAATTTTCGCCACTGCCAAGTCTCTAGAACACAAATGATACATAGGAAGTGCGTTAATACTGTTTTTAATCAACAGACAAGCACGGTGAGGTGAACAATTAAAATCACAAATTAGTTTACCTCCACAGTTAGACAACCTCTGATTCCGCCCTTGAAAATCCAGGGCTCCTGAATCAGAGCGATTTGTATGTCCTCAGCTAGGAAGATGTTGCTGAGGTTGGCGATAGCCAGTTTCTTAAGCTGAAGATTTGCTTGCAGGCACTTCAGCATTAGATGATGTCTTATTAGGTGGTTTCCCTATAACCTTAGCTTGGATCTGGGACAGTCCAATGTACAAAAGCCATTTCCTGTCTCTCAGAATCCTCGCATCCAGTTCAGGGACAAATAACACAATGGTTACTCCTTGATCCTCAAGTTTGAGGTTAAGGATACCCCATTGTGTGGGCGATATGTCCTTATTCTGGATGTCAATCCTTTTCAGGATATCCATACCAGAATATTTCTTGAACATCTCTGGGAGTTTCAAGATAATCTTGGTGGTTTTGACGATTGTCTTCGCCTTACCAACCAAGAGAACCTGTCCTTCCCAGGGAGTGATGTGCTTGACTATAGTAGTCAGCCAATCAGCTGTGTCTTGGTCAGCACAGAGTAAAATTATAGCTCCAGCCTCCAGACGACAATATTTATGTTGGGGTCCTGTGCCAGAAGGCATGTCCCCCATATGATTCATCCCCTCTGTGGGCACTACCTTGTCGTGGTGGAGGGGCTTGAGCGCCTGAGTGACGCTAAGGGCCATGCTGGATTGGGACACCCATGCCAGACAGACCTTAGCAGAGAGGCCAGACTATAAGTGTACGGTCGGTTGTGGATCCTCCCAAAGGGACCGGTGCTCGCAATGGAGGCATGTTTTTGACATGGCCTCCATTACGACCAGTACGTCCACCTGCGTGTTTGCCGTGCGCAGCGACCCTACTTCTGGGGAAAGGGGGATCCTGGTAATTGAGGGAAGGCTTTCCAGAACAACACACAACTTTGGCCCCTGCTTTTCTGAAGGATGGGTGGTCTGGATGAGCCCGTCCAGATCAATCGGCTGATCGTCGCCCCTTGGAGCTTCGGCAATAGGGTTAGGCGCTGCCTATATCCCCCTCGTATCCCTGGTGCCAATGTGCATCCCATTGTTGGGCTTGGTGGTGGGTGGGGAGCGAGGGAGATGAAATTAAATTTCATTTAATATGACAAAAAATAACCCAAAGCAGATTAACCAAAAAAAAAAAAATAACAATCGTGAAGAGAGACCTAGTAGAAGACCGCCAAGGAATCCGAGGTTTTTGGAGATGAAATTGGCAAGTGGGGAGTCGTTTAAGACCATCTCCCCCTCTTTAATTTCCAAAGAACTCAAACGGCTTGTTGGGGATACTAAACATGTAAAGAGGCTTTTTAATGGCCATCTACTTATTGAAGTCGCTAAAGATAAGCAAGCCACCATCCTTTTATCCTTGAAAAGGTTTGCAGGGAAAGCCGTTTCGGTTTCTCCCCATCAACCTTGAATTACAAGAAAGGTGTTTTCACGTGGCAGAATCTGGAAGGAATAGACGATGAAGAAATCATTGCCGAATCGGATGATCAATCTGTTGTTGACATTCGCCGGATCGCCCCAAGGAGAAATGGTGTTCCTCATCCTACAAATTCCTTCATTGTTACCTTTGAGGGAACAGTTTTGCCTGATACCATCTATATCAGGTATATCCAATGTCACTTGAGACCCTTTATCCCCAACCCGTTGCGATGCATCCAATGTCAGAAGTACGGCCACACAAGTACAAACTGTCATTTTAATGCAGTCTGTTGCAAGTGTGGCCTGCCCGGACATGAGATGGAAGCTTGTTCAAAAGAGTTCCGGTGTTGTAATTGTAAGGGAGCCTATTCTGCCCTTTCAAGAGACTGTCCTATTTGGCGGAAGGAAAAGAAAATCCAAGAGGTTCGTGTCCTTGGGGGTTTATCTTTTCCAGAAGCACGTAGACAGGTAGAACAGAATGAAGTCTGGAACTATGCAGCAGTGGTTAAGAGTCGTCCTTCTGTTAAGTCAGTTGGAACAATGGCTGATTTGCGTATTGCAGACTTTTCCTGTGGAACTTCCACCTCCACAGAACCATCTGCTAGTATTAGTCGGACTTCGAAATCGATTTCACCACCAGGAACTCCTCCAAAAATTTCGGAAAGAGAAGATGGGAAGAAACGCTCATCAGAGGTGTCACCTTCCTCTGACCCCTCCAAAAAACGTGTAGTAGAAACTACACCAAATTCTCCAGCTGAGTCCCTTCCTTTTCCTCATTGCTATTACTGAGGCTTGTTTACAACTTCCATCTACTGTGAACTATTCCCTGTACGTTGACGACATCGCCATTTACTGTCGAGGATCCTCAAAGGTCTTTATTGAGCGTCAGCTGCAACTAGCCATCAACAAGCTTCTTACCTGGAGCAACGAAGTAGGCTTCAAGTTTTCACCCCAAAAAACAAGAACCGTCCACTTTTGTTTTTTGAGATGTCTCCATCCAGACCCGGACCTTACTCTTTATGGATCCCCGATCTCAGTGGTGGACTCCCACAAATTCTTGGATCTGACCTTTGATAAAAAATTATCATGACTCCAACATCTTCGCAATCTAAAATCGAGATACTTACAAGCCATGAATGTTTTGCGCTCGATTTCCGCTACCAAATGGGGCGCTGCTAGGAAGATGCTCCTTTTTTATACGGGTCCCTAGTTAGGTCTAAATTAGACTATGGAAGTATTGTTTATGCCTCAGCTTCAAAAACTACTTTAAAGCTGTTAGATCCCGTCCATAACCTAGGGATAAGAATTGCCACAGGAGCTTTCCGAACAAGTCCGGTAGAGAGCCTTTATGTGGATGCTTCTGAACCCCCACATAAAGTTATGGTATAGAAGAGCCAAACTCCTCCTCAAATATGCTCTTCGCGTATATGGTGAAAGTCTGCATCCAGCTTTTGCCTGTTTAATCGATAAACCCAGGATCCCTCCCCATCATACTTTTAGAAGCATAAACAATTTATTCCAAAACCTTCTGGGGAGCTTGAACATCTCATTTCCATCCATGCATAGCCGAAAGGTCAGCGATGTTCCTCAATGGATTCTCCCCCAACCAGATATAAATTATAATCTGTTCGCTGGAAAGAAACCAAATTTTATAGAAGCCGAAATTAGGGCACTTTTTAAGAATTTTTTAGAAGCCCTTCCAGACGAATATCACATATACACAGATGGGTCCAAATCAGATGATGGAGTCGGCTGTGCATTTCTCATAGACAATTCGTTTTTTTCTTATCATTTGCCAAACGAGTTTTCCATCTTCTCAGCGGAATTGGTAGCGATAGCCAAAGCGTTAGAGTTCTCTTTTCAATATCCAAATTCCAACTTCTGGATATTCTCTGATTCTCTGAGCTCTTTGCAATCGTTGGAATCATTCAATTCTGAAAGCCTTTTTGTCAAAAGAATCCAGGAATACCTGTATTTCCTGGATTCCCAAGGTACCAGAATTTATTTTGTCTGGATCCCTAGTCACGTGGGTATCCAGCAAAATTAACGGGTCGATAAGGCGGCAAAATACGCTATTACTCAGTTACCGATCTCTGAATTGCTTTCAATCCCCGAGCATTTATACCCGGTGATTTCCAAGAAACTCAGATCTTCTTGGCAGGATTCTTGGCCTCTGAACCCTGCTAATAAATTATTTGAAATAAAGCGTGCCATCACACATTGATCATTACCTTGTCTAACAAACAGGCGAGAAGATGTCGTTCTTACTCGGCTTAGGATTTGTCACAGCCGTCTTACTCACATCCATTTATTAAAAATAGAACCAGCTCCATTGTGTTCTTGTGGAGCAGTGCTGACTCTTAACCATATTTTAATCCAGTGCCCTTTACACACTAACTTACGACGCTCATTAGGTCTGAATCATTCACTGGATTTTTTGTTGGGGAACAACCCTATAATTTTTAAAAAGGTGTTTCTATTTTTAAAAATTATTCATGTTTTTAAATTCATATAGTCATCCTTTTATTGATTTTGCATTGTATACAGTCCTGGAAAAAACGATAGGAACTTTTGTGTTTTCAACATAACATTTTTAATAATGAATTTATTTCAACGAGACTTTACACACCTGTGCCCACACTGCATTGACACCACTGGTTTCAATTCAGTCAAAATATTTAAAAAATTAGTTGAGTTACAACCAATTTTTGAAAAAAAGGGGTGGAAAAAATGATAGGAACTAAATGAATAATCTTCCCCCCCCCCCCCTCCCCAACTGGGAATGTGAGACCTTCTCACCAGTGCATATTAAGGAAATTCTGAACAAGAAGACATATCTTTGATAAACTAAAACTTGTTCACTAAGTATCTTCAAAATGGGACGTGGTAAACAACTTACCCATTATGAGAGAGGAAAAATCATGGCATATAAAGAACAAGGCATGTCAAAAGCAGGTCCAAGCAAGTAATTTCATCTTTCCTGAAAAATCCAGAATCATAGGGTACAAAGAAAACGACAGGAAGGCCTAAAGCACTTAGTGATAGAGACCACCGTCGAATTCTTCGCATGGCAAGCAACAAGCAAATTTCTGCCAACTCCATCAAACAGGCGATTGGAACACAGGCTCATCGAAGAACTATTAATAACTATCTCAACCAATGTCCTCATCTCCAACGCCAGAAAATGAAACAGAAACCACCTCTTACCAACCAGCACAAAGTCGATCGTCTTCAGCTAGCCAAACAGCATCAAACCTGGACTTCCGAATGGAACTCAGTCATCTTTAGTGATGAAAAAAAGTTCAACCTCGCTGGCCCTGATGGTCCCGATGGTTGGAACTACTATTGGCACGATTTACGAAAGGAACCAAAGCACTTTTCGAAGCTCATCCAGGGTGGCGGTTCAGTAATGGTTTGGGGGGCATTCAGTGCCAGTGGAAAGGTGGAATTAGTGTTTGTAGATGGCCGCATGAACAGCTTCAAGTACCAAGAAATGTTTCAAAAGTATCTTATTCCATTTGGACCAATCATCGGAGGCCAAGATTGGATATTTCAGCAGGACAACGCCCCATGTCACGTTTCCAAATCGACTATGGAGTGGTTCAAGACCAAAAACATCAGGGTTATGAAATGGCCTGCGAGAAGTCCAGACCTTAACCCCATCTCTGGGGAATCATGGTTCGGGCCGTTTATAAGAACGGGCGGCAGTTTGAGAATGTCCAGAGTCTCAAACAGGCTGTTCTTGAGGCTTGGGAAGAAATTTCGTGCAGAACTCTTGAAAAACTAATAGAATCTATGAAGGACCGTGTGTTTCATGTGATCAACAAAAAATGGTGGATTTACAAAGTATTAAATACGAGCAATTTCATGATAACTGAAGGTGTTCCTATCATTTTTTCCACCCTTTTTTTTTTTCAAAAATTGGTTGTGGCTCAGCTAATTTTTTAAATATTTTGACTGAATTGAAACCAGTGGTGTCAATGCAGTGTGGGCACAGGTGTGTAAAATTTCGTTGAAATAAATTCATTATTAATAATGTTATGTTGAAAGCACAAAAGTTCTATCATTTTTTCCAGGACTGTATATTTGATCATTAAATATATGTTTTATTTAGTGCCCTTTACACACTAAGCATATTCACCAATTTTTATTAGGGGACAACCCATAAGAAAATAGATTTTAATCATTTATTAGTTAGTTAGTGCCCTTTACACACTAATTTACATTGTTCAGTAGAGCTATGTTATTCATAAGATCTATTATTAGGGGAGAACCATAGAAAAAAAAGGTTGGTTTAAAATTATTTGTGATTCTAAATTAACAAAGTCATATTTTTATTGCTTTTACATATTTATAATTTATGTTTTTAAACTTTTGGTCCATAAACTGTGGATATTTAAGCTTTTTGTCGGGCGCAAAATGGCCGTAGCAGCCGACGTCCTAAATTTTCAACCAACCAACCAATCATATGATTCATCAGTAGCTCTTGGAAGGCCTCCAATTGCTGCTCATTGAGCAGCTTGTCTGGATAGCCTTCCAGAACTACTGCCATTTTGGTTGACGTTAGAGCTTCGCGAAAATTTCCAGTTTTGGTTTTTTTGCGAAGCTTCTTGCCATCTGATGAAGGAGTGTTACCCACTGACCGAGGTCTTTTGGTCGGGGTGTGCACCTTCCTATCAGATGGCTGAGGGCCAACCTTAGGCGTTGTGGCCTTAGTGCCTCCAACCATTTCTGTCTGGACCTACGGATACCAAATGGGGTGCGGATAGGAAGATGCTTCTTTTTTTATACGGCTCTCTAGTTAGATCTAAATTGGACTACGGAAGTATTGTGTATGCATCTGCTTCAAAAAGTACTTTGAAGCTGTTAGACCCCGTCCACAATCTAGGCATAAGAATTGCTATAGGAGCGTTCCGAACAAGTCCGGTAGAGAGCCTTTATGTAGATGCTTCTGAACCCCCGTTATGGTTAAGAAGAGCCAAACTCCTCCTGAAATATGCTCTTCGCATATATGGTGAAAGTCAGCACCCAGCTTTTGCCTGTCTATTTGGTAAACCTAGAATCCCTCCCCATCACTCTTATAGAAGCATCAACAATTGGTTCCAGAATCTTCTGGAGAGCCTGAACCTCTCATTTCCAGCCATGCATAGCCGAGAGGTCAGAGATGTCCCTCAGTGGATTCTTCCCCAACCAGATGTAAATTACAACTTATTCGGTGGGAAAAAATCAAATTTTTTGGAAGCCGAAGTTAACGCACTTTTTAAGGTTTTTTTAGAAACCCTTCCTGATGGCTTCCACATATATACAGATGGGTCCAAATCAGAGGACGGGGTTGGCTGTGCATTCCTTATAGATAATACTATATCCTCCTATCATTTGCCAAACGAGTTTTCCATCTTCTCAGCGGAATTGGTAGCGAGAGCCAAAGCGTTAGAGTTCTGTTTTCAATATCCAAATTCCAACATCTGGATATTCTCTGATTCTCTGAGCGCTTTGCAATCGTTGGAATCTTTCAATTCTGAAAATCCTTTTGTCAAAAGAATCCAGGAATACCTCCATTTTTTTGGATTCCCAACGTACCAGAATTCATTTTGTCTGGATCCCTAGTCATATGGGTATCCAGCAAAATGAACGGGTCGATAAGGCGGCAAAACACGCTATTACTCAGGTACCGATCTCGGAATTGCTGTCAATCCCCGAGCATTTACACCCGGTGATTTCCAATAAACTCAAATCTTCTTGGCAGGAGTCTTGGCCTCTTAACCCAGCTAATAAACTTTTTGAAGTCAAGCGTTCCATCACACCGTGGTCATTACCTTGTCTAACAAATAGGCGGGAAGATGTTGTTCTTACTCGGCTTAGGATTGGTCACAGCCGTCTTACTCACATCCATTTATTAAAAAAAGGACCAGCTCCATTGTGTTCTTGTGGAGCAATGCTAACTATTAAGCATATTTTAATCCAGTGCCCTTTACACACTGAGCTACGACGCTCATTAGGGCTGAATCATTCCTTAGATTTTTTGTTGGGTAACAACCCCATAATTTTTAAACTCATATAATCATCTTTTTATTGCTTTTGCATTATATATATTTGATCATTAAGTATAGGTTTCATTTAGTGCCATTTACACACTAATCATATTCATCAGTTTTTATTAGGCGACAACTCAAAAGAATTTAAATTTTAATCATCTATTTTATAGTCAGTTAGTGCCCTTTACACACTAATGATTTACACAGAACCTATACAAATATTTCTTATTACGGGAGAACCCTGGAGGAAAATGTCGGTTTTTTTAAATTTATTAGGGTTTTTAAAATCTCATAGTCATAATTTTTATTGTTTTTCCATTTTTTTCATTCACGTTTTTATTTTTTTTTTCCATCTGATTTTTTAAACTTTTGGCCCATAAACTATGGGTTTTTAAACTTTCTGTCGGGCGCAAAATGGCCATAGTAGCCGACGCCCTAAAATTCCAACCAACCAGCCAACCAACCAACCTAATCAAAGTAACCATTCATCCCTTCTTAATCATTGTTGCGAAGCATTGTCGGGAAAAATCTTGTAAGCATTCCAAGGAGCTTTACCTGTGACGCAGACGTGATTTTAAATTTCAATATTTCACTTTCACTTGGTTTAAATAAACAATAGAAATACCTTTGATTCTATCCACACTCACATCATTTATAAATATAGGCCTAACTTTAACAATAGGCCCAACATTAATTAGCCATTTTTAACAATAGGGCTAACATTAATTAGCCATTTTTAACAATAGGCCTAACATAATATAGTCACTTTAACAATAGGCCTAACATTATATAGTCATTTTAGCTATAGGCCTAACATTAATTAGCCATTTTTAACGTTAGGCCTAATATTAAATAGCCATTTTTAACAATAGGCCTAACGCTATATAGTCATTTTAACTATAGGCCTAACATTAATTAGCCATTTTTAACTATAAGCCTAACATTAATTAGCCATTTTTTAACAATAGACCTAACATTAATTAGTCACATTTTACAATAAGCCTAACAGCACTGAATTTTAAAACTAAATGAGCACGTGCTTCGACAAAGCTTCACTATGGGCACGTGCTCTAAGCTGCCATCAACAATGCTTAAGTGATAAACAAAAAGTAACACTGTGTTCACTTATGACTCGTCGGTACGAATCAATTGATATATTACATGCCCTAAGTTCTTATTCTTAACATTAGTGCACGTGCCTGAAGGGGCCCACGAGAGCTCATCAAAAGTTGATATATCGCAGTTGAGTTCTTCCATTTTCACGTTATCGTGCAATCGATGGCCGGCCAGACACAAAGATATTGATTATGCTTGTATTCTTATATATAGCTTTAGCTAAAGCTCGTAATAAGGGCCCATTTTAGTACTTTTTGGGGTCATTTTCTCGGATGTAGCATTTCGAAATTCGAAAAGAATGTCATATTCGTCTTGTGCTCGTCATTCCCGTTCGAATGACATATTACATGCCTTATATTGCCAATAAAAAAAAAATTAATTGGGGGGTTTGGGCCTCAATACTCACGTGTCTGTTAGACCGATTTCAATCACAAACTAATCAGGTGAGCTCAGGAAGGGTCTCTATCGAACAGCGAAAAAAAGAACTTGAAAAAGTTAAAGCATTCTCGAGAAACCGTCGGACATACAGACGGACGGACGGACGGACGGACGGACAGACAGACACACAAACAGAGCGAAACCAATATATGCTTTTCAGCATATAATAAAAGACTCTTTGACCACAACAAAAATATAAAAGGAAAAATACGACCTTATCCTGAAAAGTCTTTTGCTTACGATAATATGATATTGTAAACAAACCATTCATCTTAAGCTCAACAGAATAAAGAGAACAATTCGGCTAACATCTTTAATGGTATTCCGAATCCATTTTCGCCATATAATACATGATACATAATACACTCACTCACCAAAAGTCATGGCACACCCCTCCAATCAGGTTCCCTGTCCGTAATGAGCACATCCCGCTGCTTCCATTCTCGGAATGCAGGTAAGGACTCCATGATATCCCACAATCATTGTAAGCAAACTAGCTGCAGAAATGGCATCACGCCGAGAATTATCCACATTTGAATGGGGGATGATTGTTGGTGCCAGACGGATGGGTGCCTCAATATCAGATGTAGCCAACACCTTGCAATTTTCCCGCACAATCGTTGCAGGGTCTATCGAGAGTACACCCAACAAGGGGTTACAACCCATGTTGGACAGTGGACGGGCCGCCCACACCTCATTGATACCAGAGATGTTTGCCGGGTCACCCGGCTTGCAACTGCTGTTCGAAGGGCGACAGCGGGCCAAATCACCATGTGGTACAACCAGGGACGTCCCATAACTGTGTCTGTGACGACAGTTCGGCGAACCTTGGCAGCTGCAGGCTTTGGAAGCAGGAGGCCACGACGGGTGCCACTCTTCATAGCTGCACATCATCTGCAACGCCTGGCCTAGGCCAACCAACATCGGCATTGGACCTCTGAAGACTGGCGAAGGGTTGCCTGGTCCCTCGAGCACGGTTTCAGCTGTATCGGGCTGACGGTCATGTCCGTGTCTGACGCAGGCCACACGAAGCCATGGACAACTCAGGCAGGTGAAGGCTCCATACTGGTCTGTGGAGTTTTCTCGTGGCATGCAATGGGTCCATTGGAATGGGCACCGCCTGGACCCCTTCATGAACTGTTTTTTATGCGCCTCCACACGCGGCCCTTGTGACACGGCAGTGGCTGGATAATATGCTACAGACTTCACGACAATGATTTGGCCTCCGCGTTCCCCAGATTACAATCCCATTGAACATTTGTGGGACGTCATCGAACGATATGTTAGGTCGTCACCAACATAACTGGTAAATGCAGCATCGTTATGGAGTGCAGTGGGAGGCGTCATGGCTTGCAATGCTTGTGGATGTGTTCCGGGGACTGGTAGACTCTCTTCCACGACGGGTCGCCGCCGTTATCCGGGCCAGAGGAGGCCCAACACGTTATCAGTGCCATGATTTTTGGTATGCCATGATTTTTGGTGAGTGAGTATATACAGGGTGTATTAAAAATATCAGGTTGTTGCAAAAGTTTCTTCCGGTTCTAGAACCCGTGCCCAAGAAGGGCTCATTTTCCGAGGGGGGTGTTCATATGTTTTCAAACAAATTATTGCATTCGATTCCTGAATATCTTTGCTATATTGCATCCAAGAATCAACTTTCTGACTGTACATCTGTGAGTGCCATCAACGGTCTGCGAGCATATTCGAGCAATAATCTTCTAAGAGTGTTCTTGAAAGATCAGTGCTGCGCAATGTCACCTAAACATTTGCCAACGTTTAGGTGATGGCACTGTTAGTTTACGTACTATAGAAGATTGGTATCGCCGGTTCAGACGCGGAGATAGCACTCTTCAAGATGCACCTCTCTGGTCGGCCAATCATGATTTCAGATGGTGATCTACGCTAAGCAATTGATGAAGATCACAATGTAACAACGAGGGAACTCGCAGAACAGTTCAAGGTTCACTTTTCAACCATTGCCCGGCATCTGCATGAGCTGAATCTGTCATTCAAGTTCAATCGTTTTTGTGTTGGAATAAAAATCCGGAAAAAACTTTTGCTACAACCTGATACGTTTACAAACTGTGAAGGCGAATTTTTCACACCAAAACACTAAACATAGTCCACATACAGGTATTGGACATTGAAACTGAAACACCTGGTAGAAATCCAAAATCTTTATTTAATCTTTATTTGCTGCCAGCACAGCAGCAACACGTCTTGGGAAGGATCGGTAGAGGTCCTGCACAGTTTGCACCCCAAACCATTACTGATCCACCCATTACTTGATCCACCTCCGTGTTTGACTGTGGCTGCCAAGCAGTCTGGGTTGTAGGCATCAGAGGAGCTCCTCCAGACGAATACCCTCCCTGTTGTTTGGAAGACAGTGTAGCTGGACTCATCCGAGAATATGACGCGTTTGAGGTCATCCAACGTCCAGGTTTTATGCGTCCGGTACCACTGAACCCGCTTGGAGGCATTTGTACTACTGATGAAAGGCTTCGGTATAGCAACCCTGCCATGGATGTTGGATTTATGCAGGTAACGACGGATTGTCTTCGTGCACACAGGTTCCTGGAGGTGTGTATTCATTTCTGCGGTGATTTCTGCTGCGGTGGTTTTCCGCTTTCGTGCAACAATCCTGGTCAATGTCCTGACGTCTCTTTCCGACAACTTCCGCTTTCTCCTGCAGTTGCTCCTCCTGGACGTGGTTCGTCCTTCCTGTTCATATGCACACATCACCCTGGATACTGTAGCACGTGAGACATCACAAAGTGTGGCAGTTTGGACACAGATGCACCTGCTAGACGCGCGCCAACAATCTGCCCTCTTTTGAAGTCGGATATGTCTCCCATTATAGCGCTCTGCACAGACAATTTGAAGCTTACTATCGAACTTTTCTACTGGAGTGACTACCAAGAACTCTGACACGTAATTCATTGATATGCATACGATTAATTACCTAGCAGAAGGTTCTATTCAGCCCTGGGGGTATCCAGTGCTATTTGCGAAGGTGTTTCAGTTTCAATGTCCAATACCTGTAAATATATGTCAAAAAATCCTTAAATTTTGCGATACTAATGAAAGTTTGCATTCAGCGAGGTATAATCCATCAACGAAGTTTTTTAACCAATCAGATGGCGCTGTGTTGCCATGGAGACTTGTTTACATTTGTCATTTTTGGGCATTTGTGGTTAGTCTGTCTTCAAGGTTTCACTTTTGTAGTAAGTTAACTGAAAGGTGTTCTGTTTAACCATGGCAGGTTGAGGAGGACCAGTTCCATGGCCGGCACATTCCCCGATTTCATTCCTTCGGATTTTTATCTCTGGGGCTACTTAAAACAATAAGTTTATGCAACCGACATTCTTAATACAGGGACTCTTCAAGGAGTATTTGAACGTGTGGGACAGTCAATGATCCGACAGTGAGAAGCTCGCTGAGGGTAGTTTGAACATTTGTTATAAATTTCTGAGGTGAGGTATAATACACTTTTTCAACATACCTGAAATAATAAATAATACCAGAAGTACCCGATACGTTGTGTACTTCTATAAAAGATCTTTCAACCCAGATGACCTTCAAGGATTTTAGTATCCTGTCCTTTGATGAAATGAATTGATCGTTACATATTAATATTTTACTGATTTATTGTTATTAAAATCTTGGCATTCGGTATTCAAATATATTTATATAAATTTTAACTTAAGGCATATAATTTAGTCTGATTTTTAAAAGCCAGACCGTCAGATCAAAATATCTATATTCAGAAAAAATCCAAGAAACTAGTATTATACAGTCGGTACAGTTATTCGATTATATTGCTAACATTGAAATTGGTAAGACCCTGAAATGATAAGACTGTGTCCAATTTTTTTTTTCAGAGTTTCTACGTCTCATCCTTCTTTTCTTCTACATATGTCAACTGCTAAAATTGATTAATTTGATATTGGCACCTTTTATCTGGCTGCTTCGGAATGCCAGACCGAATAATCCGTGAATGGCAGGCAGTTAGGTACAATTTGGTTCAAAAAGTAAAATTAGATCATTCCGGTTAAATGGACGTGAGTTTTTCCGAACTTTGGATTGGTCTGGCAGCCATTTTCCGGCCGTTTTCAAATGCCAGACCGAATAAATTTTAATTAGGGAGGAGTAATCTAAGTAAAAAACCATGAACCAAAAATAGATCGTTCCGGTTAAATGGAAGTCAATTTTTCCGGATTTTGAAGGACTGCCATTTTTAAGTCCGGCCGCTTTGAACTGCCAGTCCGACCAATTCTCATTTCTCACGGGCAAAACTGTGAAATAAGATAGTTAACTGAATTATATCTTTCCGGTTAAATCTAACGGGGCTGGCTCTCGGTCTATTAGGCATAGCAGCACTAACTGGCGTTTTTGACCGCGTTAAAATAACGTCACAATTTTCTCGCCGGGATTTCTGACCGACCAAACGTTAACTCTTCTCACCGGTGAGAGTTTTTGACCTCAGCCTTACTTGTGACATAATAATAGAACAGCCTTCTCTTCTATTACTATGCTCGTGACAAAATTGTGGGTAGGAAAACGCGATGTTTCTACACCACTAACCACCCGAAAGCTGATTGGTGGAAATCGGCAGAGGAAGCGGAAAAAAGAGAAGAACGAGATTTTACGAGAAGGGAAGAAGAGAAAAAGATGGAGGACTGAACGTCACGGGGAGCGAGGGTTTGTTGAATGTAATGGCGACTCAAATAGCTCCGTAGATAATTACAGTGTTAATTGTAAACCCGTGGAAGCTTTAAACCGGCATGTTACCAGGAAGATTGACAATAATTCTGAAATTCCCTACGGCTTGATTCTCGGAGGAAGGAATTCCATTGGATATTGGCCGATGGGGCATCTTACACAGAACTGATACATTTAATCTTTTGTCAGAACTTGAATATAAAACGTTTCCGTTCTTTCTGAATCATTGTGTGTATTTGCTTCGATTCACCTTCACACAAACATACACTGGTGGTAATGTTTACTTCTAAATTATTCTCAGGAGTTCAGTTTCGTCGGCAACACGGTCTAGCCAGCTCGACTTGTGCTTTATGATGGTAGAAGACTCCATGTTAGTTATTGGCGAAATGAGTGCTAGGACTGCATATTAATTTTCTTTCCGGAAGCGGCTTTGTGTGTGGAAGTTATTAAATAATATTGAATTCATGTTATTTAGTGATGCCTTTTATTAAGTTATATTACTCCTTACCTAATCAACCACGGTGGGGTTGCTAGGCAATGCACGAGCTCTGTTAATTACTTAAACAAAAACTGGTGTGCTCCCTATAAGTAGAGTTCTCACACTGTAAGGTAAAATGGAAGAGTTCACTTTATCGCGCTCAATAGGTATGGACGTCATGGAGATAGTATACGGAGCACACCAGTTTATACCCTCATGCGCGATCTGTGAGCCGCGTTTTTTCACTCAAGCCTACTTGCAACCGCTCATTGCAGCCTATTATTGAAGTGCCAGGATTTAAGAAAATTAGAGGATTTAAAAAAAATGTCCCTACCTGTTTTTGTATTAACCTGGATTTGATTACATGACAACGATCTTTGAAGTTAGACATTTAGACTGGAGAAATCAGCAGCATCAGCAAACTTAAAAATAAGGCGGCCTCAGGAAAAGTCAACTAAACAATAGTGCTCTGATGAATCTCTCAAAGAATTAAATGTGACATCACGAAGATTATCAATAATTATTATTGTTGGACATTTTCTTACTTTCCAACTGCTTTGAAGCAAACTCTTGTCCTCAGTATTCCCAGATCTGGACAAAATCCAGGTTTAAGCTACAGGCCAATTAGCCCGCTTTTATCTATCTCTAAAGTACTGGAGAAGACAATTCTCTGCAGATTACAAGATCACTGTATTGCCATTAACTTACAAGGGAACCCCACATAGCCTAACCGCTTTAACAATGGAGACCTTGTATGGCTACTTATGCAGAATTTTTTTCGCTTTCGCGGTGTATTTTGAAAGAAACACAATTTCGCACTCTCTTGTTTTGCAAGCATCTATAGTAGCTTCAGATGAGTAACATATTTCAATTGGGTGGAAATCTGTGACATACATGTTCGAGGGATTCCCTTGTTAGTGCGACCAGAACAATTTGGCAATTTGGTTTCCGTGCCAATCATTCCTGCCAGATAGAGCCTCTTCGAAGATTTGGATATCTACCTCAACCTTTGTATGTTCTACGGTATTATCTTTCATGATGTCAGCAAAGCCTTTCATTAGGTTTGGGATGAATGATTTAACTAGAAAAACGATTTTGGGAATTCGATTTTTACTTGGTAGTAACTGTCCATTCTTTCCTTGCCAACAAGTATTATGAAACTAAAGTTGGCGACAAGGATTTTTTCAGGGGAAAATCCTGAGATCACGCACTTTCTTCGGAAGGGTAGTAAAGCCGTTGGTCCCGTGTAGTCGTTTGCCAGCTGCACGTTAAAGAACCCTTGCGAGGCAAAATTTGCGGCCCCTATAACGCCGTCCTGAAATGACCAAAGCAGTTGAAAAGGACGTTAATACCAAACCAACCAACCAACCCAACCAACCAACCCAACCAATCTTTTAAAAATGTTACGTTGAGGACTATTGCCCAACTTGACCGAAGAATTGTAAAGAACAGGTCTATCCACAGTGACTTCGAAATGACGCATATCAGGGAATTCGTCCACAAGACGACCTATTGAATATTGCTGCGTAAACGGTTTGGTCTCGCAACGGTTTGGTGGCAGGAAGTGTAAGTCATTCGCTGGACATGAAACGGCACACTATGTATCAGAAACTGAGGCAAATTTTAGATGTAAACTTCAAGGACGTTTATAAAGTTTTCTTCTCAGATTACTGGAAATTGGGATATTCTTTCATCCTCTATGTTTTGTGCATATTTTGTAATTTTTCTCTTTTTTGGTTGTTCTGTTCCTGACTGACAGTCGTCATTCTTATAATGATCCTTCCCTTTCGTAATTTGTGATGATCCTTGGGCAACTTCAGGCTTCTCATATAGAGTACTTCAATGTATTTCCTGTGGTATTTGTTGAGAAAAAGTGAGTTTTGTGGAAGCAAATAAATGTACACTCTAGTATTCGATTGTCGGTTGTGTAATCCTTGTAGTTTTTGCCCGTGACGATGGTATTCTTACCGAAACGCAATGGCTATATTAAAATCTACCGTATTGCATTTTTAGATCAATTTCTTCATTCGTTACTTTCCACTACAATATTGACCACTATGCTGATACAAGTATTTTCTTATTGTTTACCCAATCAATCAAGAGTGTTCTGCCTTTCGACAGGTTCAAACTTAAAACCTCTTTCTCCACCCAGCCCAATCTTGTGCATGTGTCTTCAAGTTGATGTACGAATCGCCTGACTTCAACAATCCAACATTTTGATTCTTCTTCTTCTTCTGGAGAGTTTCCCTTTAACTGTACCTTCAAGGTGTGACCTTTATAACACCACTGCCTTGTAAGATGTGGCCCATCTAGTTGTTTTGTCTCTTTCTGATTCCCCGCAACAATTATCTATCTTCTCCTACGCTTCGCAAAACATCTATATTTTTAAGTTTATCAGTCCACTTTGTCCTTGTCATTTTTCTCCAAGTCCATATTTTAAATGCATCCAGCTTCTTTCTTTCTAAGTGTCCACATGTCTGAACCATACGATGCTACACTTCATACAAACCACTTCATCAGTCTTTTTCGGAGCTCCAAATTTAAAGGACCACATAACGGTTTCCGATGCTTTTGGAATGACATTTTCGCCATCGCGAACTTGTTCTATTAACTGCCCATTCAAAGTTAACTTCATCGTCCGATGCTTCTTACTAATTTTCATCACTTCGGTTTCCCCCCGACATTGATTCGCATACCGCTTGTTTCAAAAGAAGCATTCAGAGATTCAAGCATTTGCTGAAACTCCGTTACCTGTTCTGCTAGATTGGCTATATCAGCTGCAAACCGGGTGC
Organism: Rhysida immarginata; assembly: GCA_023313115.1. Taxonomy (NCBI): domain Eukaryota; kingdom Metazoa; phylum Arthropoda; class Chilopoda; order Scolopendromorpha; family Scolopendridae; genus Rhysida; species Rhysida immarginata. Next base: position 938,437 of record JAHWFO010064446.1, on the reverse strand, counting down.
ACTGGATTCTTCTTTCTCCCGTGTTAATCCCGGACTCTTCGTTGTTCATAATTTCTTCAAGGTAGATGTTAAAAAAGTGTTGGTGAAAGACAGCATCCTTGCCTCACTCTTCTTATTTAGTGTCTTATGTTTCCAGATGATGAACTTTCAGCATTACGGTTTGTTCCATGTATAGATTTTGAATCAGTCGTATATTTTTCCAGTCGATGCCTTTTCTTTTCAAAGTAGCCTTAAGAGTATTCCACTGTACTCTGTCGAATGCTTTTTCTAAACCCACAAAGAAAATGTTAAGTTAGCTCCCTTTTTCTAAATACTGTTTTCCAGTGAGTCTTAAAGAGTCAAATGGCGTCTCTTGTTTCCACGTTTCTTCTGAAACTGAACCGAGTATATCCAATATGCACATCCAGCTTCGAATGCAATCTTCTATTTAAAATTCTTAGCCGAATATAGTCTGCATAGGAATTCAAACTAATAGTTCTGAAGTCTTCGCATCCCTTTGTATTTGCTATTTTTTCCAGCGGAATCATAATTCAAGAAATCCTTCGGCCATTGTTCGGTTTCATACAGAATCTAGTCACATTATTATGACCACCAGCTACGGAGGGTTGATTCAGATAAAATGAGACGACTTTAAACGCCGCGTATGACCTTGACGGAATGTGATTTCCATGACTCGTCCACTATTCATGGGGATTAGCTTTGTATACACTTGTTGCTGTTATTTGGGACATTTCGTGCTGAAACATGGCTTCCAAAATCACAGCTTTTTGGGAAGGGTATATGTTTGGCCTTTCCGACGCTAACTTCAGTCTTTCGTGCATTGTGGAATTATGCAAACGAAATGGTATTGTGGTATCCAAATGGTATCCAAAGCTACTGTGGGTCGAATAATCAAAAAGAACAAACTGAGACCATCTAATGAACGTGGACGAGCAGAGAAGCAGGCCAGAAACAAGCCCCAGCCAACACGCCCAGCTCAGGTGGTGCGAGAAATCCGGTCTGAAGTGCTGAAAGAAACCCCCCCCCCCACACACACAAAGAAGTCTAGCCCAAAGGAAAGGTATTTCACAGGCAACAGTCTCCAGAATAATTCACAAACTGTCGGCCAGGCACGTGCAGGAACGATTCACCAACGCCAGAAAACTGTATGAAAACCATCTTGCAGGTGACCGATGGAAGTGGGTTGTCTCCTTGGATGAAGCTTGGGTGTACCTCGATGACACCAACAAACCCAGGGCAATTTACTATCGCGAAAGAGGGGGCAAGGCCAGGTCCGATTTTGTCCAAAGGTGTAAGGAAGTTTTCAAAGGGCTTCATGGTGGTTGCCGGATATTGCTCACGTGGACTGCTCACGATTCGTCGAGTTCCTGGAAACTGTAAAATTAGTGCAGGTTACTTCCAGAGTAATGTAATGGACCACATATATCAGCAGGATATCCCACGTCTGTACCCTGGTGAGCAATCAAAAGTTTGGATCCACATGGACAAGGCATCAAGCCACACTGCCAAGTCATCTGTGGCTTACTACAGGAAGATGGAACAGGAGACGGGCATACGAGTTATTCCCTTCTCTCATGTGCCTGTAAAATCTCCTGACGCATCACCGATGGATTTCTGTGGTTTTGGTCTCCTGAAACGACGGTTCGGAATCGCCGACCAAGAACCGTTGATGGGCTATGGAAAGTGTGTCAGCATGTGTGGAACGAACTTCCCATGGAGTCCCTCAAACTCAGCCTACTTCAATGGAAATTACGGTGCCGGGCGATAGTTCTCACATCGAACACAACCGATGGTGGCGCCATGGTATTACACCATCGTACAGTTCGTCCCAAAAGTTTATTGATATCAATATTTTGTTGATTACGTCACTATGACATCAATGATGTTATGGAAAGTTTTTGGGTTTTGAATGAAAGCATGTGCAAGTCGATAATACGCAAACTTGAATAAAATTTTACTTTTCATAAAAGCATTAAAAATGTTTATGATAAACCATTGAAAATGCTGTGTCCCAAAAGTTTATAGAACAGCATAATTTTATGCAATATGTAGATATTTAGTCATGATGCTGTGAAATGGCTCAAGAGCGACATTTTACTCATCAACGAAGTGCCTAGAGCTTCCCAGCTTAAAATCGCACGGTGAATCTGTTCATGATATTTCCAATGCGTTAAAACGTTCTAAAAGTATTATTTACCGAGTTCTAGCTCGTAGAGAGCCACACCAACCAAAACATCGTTCAGGAAGACCACGTGTGACAAGCTCTCGTGATGATAGACGGATACTGAGAATGGCTTCCTCCAAGAAAATGTTCATACGTAACATCACTGCTAGTTCGTATTTGCATATATCAAAGAATATAGTTCACAGACGTATTGAAGAAGCTGGTTACCTTATTCACAAGAAAATGAGACGTAAACCTCCACTCACAAAGCTTCTCCAAAAGAAGAGGTCGCAGTGGGCTGTCAGCACATGTCTTATGTTGATAAATGGCTGAGTGTGCTGTTCAGTGATGAAAAGAAATGAAATCTGGATGGTCCTGACGGATATGCAAGCTACTGGCATAATTTAAGGAAAGAGCCTCGAACATTTTTTAGCAGACAACAAGGTGGTGGATCGTTGATGATGTGGGTGGCCTTTTCATAAATTGGTCAAGCGTCCTTAGCATTTTTAGTTGAACGACATAACTCAGAAAAGAATATAGAGACACTACAAAGTCATTTGATTCCGTTCGGTGAAATTTTGAGAGGAAAGAATTGGATTTTTCAGCACGATAACACATCAATCCATACATCCAAAGCTACAAAAGACTATCAAAACAGAAAAAAATGTATCTGTTCTTGACTGGCCATCGATGAGTCCTGACCTGAACCCCATTTAGAACGTGTGGGGCATTTTATCTCGGGAAGTTTATGCCAATAGATGTCAATGTTCGTCAATCAATGAACTCAAGACATCAATCGCGTATGTTTGGTACAATTTAGATCCTAAAACGTTACAAACTTTGATTCTTTCTATAGAAAATCGTGTATATGATGTCATACGAAACAACGGAAAATCGATATGCTTTTGAGAACCAAGTGTTTTCTTGTAAATTTGAGATACCCATGCATTCTGTATATTTTTGGGACAAAGCTCTTTTCATTTATTTGCTATAACAATACGCTAATGTAAGTTTATTATCATTTCTGTTTTGGTTAAATACAAGTTGTATGTGTTTAATAATAAACCTATTTGAACTCAGTCGTATTTCTTTTTGTTTCTTGATACATGCATTGTATTGATGTCTATAAACTTTTGGGACGGACTGTAACAGAACTGCAAAGTCGTCTCATTTTATCTGAATCAACCTTCCGTAATATCCCGAATAACCGCCTTTAGGGGCACGGACAGCAACTAGACGGCGTGGGAGTGAGTAAATAAGATTTTGGCAAGTTCCTACTGGTAGCTGTTGCCATGTAGGCTGTAAAGTATCCGATAGCAGGTTAACTCGCACATGCCGATCGAGGTGATCCCAAAGGTTCTCGAGTGGGTTGAGGTCTAGGGAATTAGGGGGCCAGGGTAGTACTTGAAACTCTAGGTAGTGTTCCTCAAACCACCCCTGAACAATTACAGCCGTATGACACGTCGCAATTACCATTCCCCTCTGGGAAGACAGTCGCCATGTATGGGATACTTGATTTGCAGTTATGAATAAATAACCGAATCGGTTGAGAGTGGGCCCAGACAATGCCATGAGAACACTCCCCAAACAATGACGCTGCCGCCACCAGCCTGGATTCGTCCAATAATGGTTGCAGGATGCTTGTTTTCGGAGGTTTCTCGCCTCACCCGCCAACGGCCGTCACTTCTGTGGAGCAGAAATCGTGACTCATCGGAGAAGGCAACCTTTTTCCAGTCAGAAGTGGTCCAGTTTCTATACTTTTGGGCAAATCAAAGCCGTCTTTGGCGATGAACCTTCGTCAGCATGGGTGTAGTGACCATCCGTTTGCTGCTACGGAGTACCATACGTAGCAGGGTCCTCTGTACTGTGGGTTTAGAGGTTAGCCTGGTAGCACCCTCGTTGGTTTGAGCGATAATTTGGTCCACTGTAGTTTTTCGGTTGGCCTTCACACACCTTTGCAGCCGACGTTCACCTCTCTCATCAATGGCACGTGGTCCTCCACAGTTCCCATACCGTTTATTCTGAACGGTCCCATTTTCCCAGTCATGGTACACTTTAACTACAGCAGCACGAGAACAGTTCACAAACTGCGCGGTTTCCGAAATACTGCCACCCTTGCCCCGAAAGCCGATTATCAGCCCCTTTTCAGTATCTGATAAATCACGTTTCTTATCCATTGCAGCAATGAATGATATGTTTTTAACATAGTAGAAACCTACCTTATACAGGGTGATTTACATCGAATGTAAAATACTTAAAGGGGGTATTATAGAGGTTAAGATAAACACAAAACGTCCTATGAACATGGGTCCGAATTTGAACGATAACTGAGATATGAACAGAAATAAAAATGCAAACACCAAGTTCAACAACTTAATAACTCAGGTTCCGTAAGGCCTAGATTAATGAAATTTGGAGAAATAACAGGGTACATAAGACTGTGTATACGTTTAAAATTGGATCTAATTCTAACAAGTAGTTTCCGAGTTACTCATTCAACATCATAACACGTGCTCATTTGTGAGTACTAACTAGCACTTGTTACAATTTTGACTGTGTAACTCGGAAACTTCTCGTTGGAATTCAATCAAATTTTAACGGTATACACAGTCTTATGTACCCTGTTATTCCTCCAAATTTCTTTAATCTAGGCTTTTACAGAACCTGAGTTTTTAACTTGTTGATCTTGGTGGCGGCATTTTTATTTCTGTTCATATCTCAGTTATCGTTCAAATTCGGACCCATGTTCACAGGACGTTTTGTGTTTATCTTAACCTCTATAATACCCCCTTTAAGTATTTTACATTCGATGTAAATCACCCTGTATAGTCACCTAACCAATTCCCAACACGTGACATAGTTCCTCGGCTGGGCAACCCCAAAGAAACGTACGGGGTGGTCATAATAATGTGACTCGACCCTGTAGATTTCATTACATAACTTGGTCAATTCTTTTATTCCTGTGTCACCCATTTAGTAATGACATTGGAGTGTGGCTAAGAATTTCGCATCGCTCTTGAGTAACAGTGAGGAATATTCATTGCACTGAAGTCTTCTGTCCTCATATTACGTATATTAGAATAGGATTAAATTTGCAGACTATTTATCATTTGGAAAGTAAGGCAATGATGACAAGAGGAGAAAAGTAAAAAATCAGCAATATTGTATTCCAGACCGAAGCAGGAGAGGCAACATGCCAAATTGGTGAAAAGGCATTTTCCCTCCGCCATCTCTAACTTTATTGTACAAAAAAACGAAAAAGATTAATGGTTGCAGTGAGGTAGATAACAATTTCCTTTAATGGTGCCAAAATAAAGCAAAAAATTAAAAAAAAGAATGTAAAGAGCAACATCTGGTGAGAAATCATTTTCTTAATACACAAACTTTTAAGAAGCACGTGGACTCGTATTTTTTAACATTTAAATTTTTATTTAGATAGAAGCGCTTAATAAGAGAGATACGTATATAAATTCAAACTTAAGCTATGTATGTATATTTGAAAAATTATATTAACTTCTGAAATGAATTTTGATGACATCCCGAAGTTTTCCCTTCTGAGCTTTCAATGAAAAGATTATCATCATGGACAAAATTAGGAATTATAAATTGAGAACTTCCTCGTCGGCCTGTCATAAAAATCATCTGAAATATTATTCTCAACAAACTTAAAATTGTAATGAGAACGCGGCCCATATTAATGATTTACAATATGAAACATTTAGTTTCTAATGGAGGAAAAATGCAAACGACGGAAATAAAATGGGGCTCGTCAGAGGGAAGAAAAAACTTATTATTAAATGATTGTTCTATTAATCTTGTCCGTGTGTCTCATACATCAAGGAAATTTTAGGAAACTGTTATTACGATATCCTGAGTTGCTATAACAATATGAACAATGAATGAGAATTTAAAATTTACAAAGAAGACGGAATCCGATAAATGGTATATAAAAATTGTTATCTAATAAAAAAAAATATTAATAGTAAAGAAGGAAATAAATTAAAAAATGGTAACATTTACAATCTGTTTTCTTATATTGCTTGAAAGTTGCGACTTCCAAATGATGACCTTTATGATGCCGGCAGTTGCCAAGACTAACAATCTAAAGATTTGAGTTTATGAATGTTCAAATGTAGTTCAAACTTAATATTTTTAACATCTTATATACAAGTCTATTCAAAATGAATATCAGTATTTAAAATATCTATAACTTTGATTACTGAACATTTTTTTAAAAGTAGTTTGTACTAACAAGAGGACCGCACGGACATGTAATCACGGATTTGGTTAAAATTTTAGAAGGTCAATCTACAATATTTATATACCTTCTGTGTAAAAGGATTTGACTCAATGGCTATTCGTTTCGGAGAAAAAAAATATTTTATGTTTATTATTGTAGTGCCAGATAAGCCAAGTGGGAAGTAAGGTATAGAACTTAACAGCGGTGGCTCAGTGGTTATGGTCAGGTTCTGTGGATTTACCGGTCTGGGTTCGATTCCTATAGTATTGAAATTTTTTTCATTTATTTTCCCATTATTTTCTTTTTTTGTTATTCGCCATTATTATTTGTTTCCACTTTGCTTAATAAAATTCACAGACAGGTCAAAATATGCAAAATATGTTGTACGATATTTTCACGGATGGTCATTGGCGATCTGTGATATGGTGGTGTCGATTGCGTATAGACCGTCGATAGTGCGAATAGACCTTTATAGTTTCTTTTTTATTTCACACGCCATGGCAGTGACCATCCGTGAAAATATTATACAACGCATTTTGCATTTTTTTTTGACCTGTTACATTGCTTATGTATGTGAATGTTATTTTGCAAAGTGCAAACAAATAATAATGGCGAAAAACACAAAAAAAGGGAAAAAATGGAAAATAATGGAAAAATTTTTAATACTACAGGAATCGAAACCGGACCAATAAATCCACAGAACCTGATGCTAACCATTGCGCTGCCTCTGTTAAGTTGTATAACTTTCTTCCCAGCTGGCTTATCTGGCACTACAAAAATGTTTTATTCTTTTTCTCCGAAACGAAAGGCCATTGACTCAAATCCTTTTACACAGAAGGTATATTAATGTTATAGATTGACTTCCTAAACTTTCAACCAAATCCGTGATTACATGCCCATGCGATCCCCTTGTAAAACAAAGTAGAACTGTCCAAGTTTTCATAACTCATCTAACAATCCTTTAATGAACACTCCCCTACCAAAGCGTATCCAGAAACCCCTATTTTATTAAGATACTGACTCCGTATAAAGCAAAGCCGTGAGTTGTTCGACTTTCAGAAAGGACTTATCATAGCGTACTGCATTAACGAAAAGTCAATTCGCGAAATCAGTATTTTGACCGGGGCGACCTGAATCATGTTGAAGAGAGACTAACGTGCTCTTTCGCGGGTCGTACTGAAGAACTGAAAAAGTACACTTCAGACGTCCCAGCTGCTTTTCCAGGGACCGGACGCCTTCTCATTTTATGGCCTATAAGTTCGTCTTCTTCATGAAATGGGGTTTTTCGGAAGGGCCAGAAAGAGCGTCTCAAGGATGAATGCTCTTTGTGCGTCTGCGAGGGTGAAAAGAAAGTCGCTATTGAGTACTGATGATTAGGCAAAAGTTATGTGGAGTGGTGAAAGCCGCTTCACTCTCCAGGAACCTGAAGGTCTTTTGGTGGTGACCAAAAGAGAAAAACGAACAAGAGTGCCTGGGCACGATGAATGCCCACATTGAAGGATTCAAGTGGAGGGGCTGTTGTGTGGGTGACATTCTGTGCAGCAAGCCTTAGGTACGAAAAAAAAAGGAAAATCATCTTTCTGGAACGATGGTAGAATTTTTGGCAATGCACCAGATTGCTTCGGTCAGCAAGACGGTGCTGCTAGTTCAACAAAGGTGTGGTTCAGTCATGCTGACATCAAGCTGCTGTAATGGACTGCCAAAGTCCTGATTTAAGCCCGACTGAACTGATGTGGGGTGTGCTGGAGGGTCGCATACTGATGCACAAGCCACCGACCACTAATCGTCATCATTACTGGATCGTTTAAAGTCCGAATGGAGGAGTGTAAAAAACTTGTCGACAGCAGTCACTGCAGCAAAGGGTGATCCAGCATGCTACAGACTGCATCATTTTTATATAGGGTACGTGAAGAGGGGTGTTTGGATCTCACTTCTCTGGATTTTTTTCCTATGGGTCACATCAAATCGTTGGCGTATGAAACTTCAGTAGAATCCAATGAGATACTGCTTGCCAGGGCCCAAGCTGCCTGTCTCCTTGTACAAAAGAGACAAGGAATATTTGAAATAGTGCGGCAAAATTTTATGCGCTGTTGTAGAATAATGCATATATTGAGACTTGTGGATGCCACTTTGAACACTTGCTCTGAACTGTAACTTGTTGCTGTGTTGTTGTTTTGAGGTGTAAGTTGTTTATGAATAAAAATAATGTTTGCTCTGAAAACGAAAGCAGCTTATAAAAATGGTCATCACACGTATTGCTTGATCAAGTTCTCCTGGCGCTAAATATGCAGTTCTGATCATTGGTTTCCTATCTCAAAACACTCAGTTTAAAGTCCTCTACCATCTGTAGAATTATGAACCCAAAAGTTTGAAACACCCTGTATAATATTTCCTGTATTTTATATCAATCAAATGATTTTCGAAGTAAAAACATATCTACTTAAATTTTTCACAAATAAATAAAAGCAATCCTTATTATACAGGGTGACCCAAAAAAACTGGAAACTTTTTAACAATCCAATAAAACCAAGAGTGATGGAAGAAAAACATTTTATTCATAGTAATTGAAACTTGTATACTTGCCATTTACGAAACATTAAGGGAATTTATCATTTTATATGGCGTCCTCCTGTACGAATGCATTCTTGAAATCTGCTGTTGATACTGTGAATTTCATCCTGAATTCTCTGTTTTAACTCATCCAGAGTTCTTGGTCGAGTCGTGTACACTTTACTCTTGAGATAGCCCCACAAGAAAAAAATCACAAACGGACAAATCTGGCGATCTAGGTGGCCAGAGAACGTTACCGAATCTTGAGATCACACGGTTAAAAACATTTTTATGGCTAACACACGCTGTTGCCCGTTCCACTGACCCATGGTTACTAAAATGGCAAAGTGTTTACTTGCTCAAGGTCACTGTCCCAGAATGCTGCCATGTGCTCGAGGCTGCCACTACGCATTTCAAAAATTCCCGTTTTTTGGGGTCACCCTGTACTTTCATTAATACCAAACTTCAGTAAAATGGTGGTTACGGCAAGGAGAAGCAAACATTAAATTTAACTGGCTGATAAACGATTGCCCATTTTACTTCTTGAATTTGGACATCTTTTAATTTATTAATTTCATATAATTTGTATCATACTTAATTTGTAAGAAAATTCTGCAAAAACTTATTTTTATTGATGTTAATATTTGTATATTGATAGAAGTTGACTAAACTAACTCAACTTAAATAAATAAGAGAACACTCAGAGAGTTTTTTTTCTCCATATTATATTTTAAGATGCTCCATTTTGGTAGGGAGTTAAAATAATTCCTTTATGGTAAAAAGATTCAAAAGCAATTCTAAAAGAAAAATGTAAATAACTTCTAATTCAGAGGGTTGTTAAGGCAACATTAAACTTTAACAATTATGTTTAAGAAAGCCATTAAAGACTATAACTATTTTATAAACCTGAATTTTTTTCCGATGGGCCTATACACAAATTTAATCAGATTACGATCAAACAAACTATGCCATTCTTAAAAGCATTTGTTTTAATATTCATTATTAAATCTTCACCAGTTAGTTCAGGCACCACAATTGTAAAAGCTTCGTTTTACATCTGCAGCCCTATGTGAATGAAAAATTCGAAATGGAAGCCAAAATGTGCACAAGGCTAGCTAGGGATAGGGTAGACGATAAGTGCACCGAAAACAACCACCGGTTGAATTAATATTTTAGCGATCGTTCCACAATTAAAATATCAATTCAACGTGAAACTTCTAGGCCGCTATATTTTAAAGGGACACTATTTTTCTTTTTTTTTTAAAGATTCTATAAAAACGCTATAAATTTTAGCCATAAAATTTTGCTTGAATTTAATGACATACTTGGAGAAACATAAAACGTGTAATTTCAATCCTCCCATAAAAAACAGAGACACAGGATAAAATGTTCCATTTTTTAACGTCAGCAAGATTTTCTTGGTATTAAGTTAATCTGAGAACAATAAAAACAGAAATATGCAAATAGGAATCATAAAATCTTCAAATGTTTGACACCACCTGTATCAACAACCTTCATAGTTTTTAAAAAGTCAGTTAACTCATTTGGAATTAATTCGTTAAATATTTAATGAATATCTAGAGTGCTCACTTACCGTTGATTAAAACTTGGAAGTGAGCGTATCACGGGTGCATGAACGTTATCACTAATTTCGTACATGAATGTTTACTACATCCCATCAAGAAAAGTAAAAAAGTAATAAACGTTTAGACAGAAATGAGAGAACTTGATAAACAAGAAAACGGGATTAAGAAAAGTAACAGCAATGCAACAATAAGAACCCAATAAAAATGTGAAGAGAAAAAAAAGGAACGATGAATTTCGAGAGGTGTCCAGTAAATATCCGAAATGATTTAATTTCTAAACAGCTGTAAGAGATAAATTGAAAATAAATGTATTATTTTTCGATATATTTCCGTGGTCAATAACATATGGTCGTCAATATTCGCAAGCGAAATCATTTTATTCAGAAACTGATATTGTTACAAGCTCAACAGAGAGGAACAAGAAAATTGTTTATGTGTAGAGATTTCCTTCCTATATGACATGTTTAAAAAGTGACTTCCGTAGGGTATTTGTATTAAATGCTTTACGCTTATTACACACTGCAATAACATTTTGTTTATCACGTTTTAATGCTGTTTCTTAATGAATTCGGTGACGCTGATTCTAAAAATGATATTGTGTTCACTTTACTGTTGACGAGTGCAGAATTATGACTCGTATCGCGCATATTTGATTGTCTTGAATGTCAATATATGACTCATCATCTTGGGTGCAGAATGTCAATAAAATGCATTACAGGGTGACAATAAATTATGGCAACTCATTGTGTACAAATTTTTTAATCCAAAAAACGAAAAGTAAAGCAATTGACAACTAGTTAATAGAACATGGTAATAACATGTTCATTCGGTTTCGAAGTGGGCTCCTTTGGCGGTGATACAAAGCCCCAAACGTGTCTTGAAATTTTCAGCAATGGGTCGCAAGTCGTCGGGTGACAATCGGTCCCATTCTTGGCGCAAGGACTTCTTCAGCGACTCCAAACTGTTGTGGCGTTTGGCACAGGTCCTGGCTTCCAAAATTGACCATACGCTGTAATCCATCGGATTGAGATCCGGCGAGTAGGGCGGCCACTGTTGAGACGGATGAAATCCGGAAAATGGCTCTTGCAGCATTTCTGCGTCATTTTCGTTCCGTGAGCTGGTGCAGAGTCTTGTTGAAAGGTCCAATCCGCATTGCCGAAATACTGCCGAGCCCAAGGAAGTACCACAGCCTGGACAATGTCACGACGGTAAACTTGTTGGTTGATTTTGACTCCTTGGTCCACGAAAAAGAGGGGTGTCTTGCCACTGACGCAAATTCCGCCCCAGACCATCACGGACTTCGTATTTTGGCGACTTTCGATGACTGCAGAGGTACCGGGTGCTTCTGCTGACCACACTCTATCGTTTTGGTGATTGTGTTCCTGCTCCACAGTGAAGAGCTTCTTGTCTGTGAAAAGGATGCGAAACGGCTCCAAAATTGCTTGACATTTCAAAACACACATCAATTAATTAACTCATAAGTTCAAACACGGACGACTTGCCCAAGAACATGCAGTGATTGCAATGATTTAAAAATTATTTGGTGGCGCTTTAATATATTCGCACCTGGACGCGTCCATTTCTGTTGCCATAATTTTTTGTCACCATGTATCTGCATTCACATATAGACTTCTTCAAACCTAATTTGGGAGATGTAAGCGAAGAACACGGCGAACGCTTCCATCAAGACATAAAAGTTATGAAAAAGAGGTACCAAGGACGACGGGATACAGCAATTATGGGCGACTATGTTTGGGGCTTAGTCAGACAAGATGCTAACGCACACAAACGAATGAGACGTTCCAATGTTACTTTTTAGCTCTCTATTTACTGTGTTCGAAGAAGTAATGATCCTAATAGCTCAAAAACTAGGTGAATGATTTTTTAAAATTTTATTTTCTTTTAAAACCATTGACGATACACACAAATAAATGCCATATTTAAAATCAGCATGTAAAATTCAATACAGAAATAGTAGAATATTACAATAAACACAGACATGATTAAAATTTGTTGCCTTGTGTTATTAATGCTGTAAATCTCATATTTCAGTTGATTCCCCGCAGTAAAACTAGTAAAAAGTTCAAGTGTTAACCAATTACCTAAGAACTATTAAGGTAGCGTCTGATAATATGACCAGTTCAAAGTAGGGTAGTTTTTTGTCACGTAAATCAAGTATATTCAAAATTTGTAGGTATCCAGGTAGCTCCTTCGGTATTGCCCCAATGGCTCCTATAACAATTTGGATAACTACAGTATTCTTTTCCTACAAGCGTTCAACTTCTATTTGTATGTCCCGAGACTTCTTGATCTTCGGCCTGTCTCTTCTTGGTATGGTGATATAAATGAGCCAGACTTTCTTTTTCTCAACAACAGTTATGTCAGGCATGTTGGGGGCTAGATGTCTGTCTCTCTGGATTCTGAAGTCCCACAGAGATCTTAACCTCCTCATTTTAGAGAACTTTCTTGATGTTTCCAGTAATTTTTGCTGCATTCGAATCCAAACTTCTTCCACTGTTTCCAGTGGATAATTTATTCCAAGTAATCTCAGAAATTTTGCTGCATCCAAATGATCGGCTAATTGATTGACTGCTTCATCTTTCTAATTGCAAAGTCGACATTTACTGTTTTTGGTTATATGATGAATTTTTGCTTTCATGTTGCCAAAGCTTGTTCTCAAGTTGCCAAAATGAAATGCTCAGTTAACAGAGCTTTCTTTAACACTCCTGCTGTTAACTAGCTCCTTGTAAGCATTTGATCTGGTTTCCTCTCTATATCTATCAAATACAGGTAGATCTCGTTAGACGCGATACATAGGTTCCGCGAAACTGCCGTGTATACCGAATTCGCGTAAAACGGTTTCCATTTACCATGTACAGAATAGAGTTTGGTACTCATAAGCATTAATTATTTTCCTGATATAACGTAAATAATTCCGGTATGGAAGTAAAGGATTAGTAATACAACAGTTTTATATTTTTTAGTCTTAATATAACACCTTATTTTATTTTATAAAACTCAAGATACAACAAAAAGAAGTGTCCATAATCTAAACTTTATATTGCTTTGGGTTCATCTGTACCAGAAGATTCTGATGCTATTTCGAACAGTCTCCTTCCTGTAATAGTGCTGGCGGAATCCCGAAGAGAGTTTGGAAGAGGAGCTCGGACTGGATGTTAAGGGATCGTTCGAACTGGCAGGATGTTTCGTTAAAGACTGCTTGATGGTCGGCTGTAACGTTTTCTTCATCTTCACCAAGGACCTCCAACTCAGTTTCTAACGAGTAGGATTTTTGGGCCCGCTTTCTCTCTTCGGTAATATTATATTCCGGTAAGTTGATAGAACCGCTACCCACGGATAGAGGCGAAAGATGTCAGTTCTCTCTCCTGGATCGGACTGCTGGAAGAACCACAAAAGACGAAGATGACTCCATTCCTTTGAATCAGTGTGGCATAGCATACACTAATGGGTAAGAACGTCACTAAATTAAAGCTAAAGGTCTTATATAGGTTTGGTTGTCAATATTGCATGATCACTGGCAACAAGGGATGTAACGGTAGCCAAGTCCCGTGTGAAAAACTAAGTTTGCCCACATGGGGGAGGAAAAAGGAATATCCGGATCATCGCAGCCTATCTGGCCAAAATGATAACGTTTGATATCAGGTAAACCTATCCCTCCTCTCTCAAAGGGAATAAAAAGGAACAGTGCTCATTATTGGATGACGCTGAGCAGAAGTCCTCCACACACAGTTCACAATCGCAGTACGCAGTCTGTGAAGTTGTTAGACGAGGGCAAGATGAAGAGGCATTTAGAAGTTAATAATGAATAACATGTCTTGACGAACCTCGACTTGACAAACATCGATGTTGAAAACTGAAAGTTTCTATCAAGGCGAATAATACACTTCTCATTCACTTGTTGCCAATGCAAAAAGTCCATATCCGGTAGAAAAGAAAAGACAGCCTAACACTGTCACTTTGGAATGCTTTAAGATAGTCAACAGTCCATTACCAAGTAGCAATCCCTTTAGACTTGATGAGGTTGATGGTACTCCCGGTCGAAGCACTAAGTTTCTTCATAGATGTTCAGGGAATGTGAATCAGACGCAAAAAGCCCTACGTCGTCTGCTTAAGCAAGCATCCTGATGTTTATGGATGCAGCTGGCAGATCATATCCCCAAACATCTGGGTGGCGATTCAGATATTGATTCAAATAAAAACTGTACAGGAGGGGGATAATGGACACCCCTGCCTGACACCTTTTAAAAGTTCGCAGGTGGACGAAATGGAACTATTAATCGCCACACATGAGGTGGCCGAATAATACAGTGCGGAGGTAATCGCAGCAAATAACCGAAGACGAAGATGATGAAACACTTGAAAAAGGAAATCGTGGTTCACATTATCAAAGGCCTTTTCCTGCTCAAGGCTTATCGAAGAACTCGTCAGCGAATAACTTGAGCCATTGCTGGAAGACCCCAGTGAAGACCTTATAGTCCGTGTTGAGAACGGTTATCAGCCTCCACTGGGCCACAAGTTCTGGATCCGGACCCTAAGGGAACAGAATAATCTTCCCCATGGTAAAGTCCGACGTGATGATGGAAGGATCTTTGATGATTGAATTGAACACTTGCACCAGGAAAGGCTCAAGAAGTTTCCATATCGAGTTGTAAAATGAGTATGGAAAGCTGTCCAAATCTGGACTAGACTGGTGATGGCAGTCCGCCGATAGAAAATTCTTGATTTAATCTTCAGTGAAGGGACGGGTAATAAAGGCATCACCATCCCCAGGTCGCAGTGCCTCTATCTAATGCTTCATGGCTGAAGAATGATGAAAAGTGGGAGTGGAAAACTGATAAGGTAAAATCCACTTCCCCACCTTCCACCACCAAACGGTGACATTGTTTGACGTTAACTCGGCGCCTCTCTTCTACAAATACTGCCGATGACATATGCCTAAGGTCAGCAGCCCCGGTGAGTTTGGCCTTTGAGTGCTGCGCCGGCCACTTTTTGGATCATCAGAGCATTGATTTCGATCTTCATCTGTCGAATATCGGCAGCAAACTCCTCCTTTGGGGTGGAATTGTGGAGGAGTTGCAATATCTCCTGGAGCATAAGAACATGGCGACAATGGCGTTTGGCAGTATCCAACTCAATCTTATTCTTGGACTTAAGCAAAAGCCATGAAGCAAACGAAAGAGACACATTGTATTTCCATAATCTGAACGAACATTCCCTTGTATTCCTCGAGCAGAGAAACATTCATAAACCAGTTCTTATGGGCAGCACAACCTGTAGCTGATGCTAGAAATGGAGGATTCCATGACCACATGATGGCACTGTGGCCAGAGAATGAACATGGAATGACCTCCATTGAACCAGGTGAGCCAGCAAATGCATTATCTATGAGAAATAGATCGAGGCATGATGACACAGTGGGTATTTGATCTTAGGTGAATCCAGAATGGTTACCTCGTGGAGAGAGTATCCAAAGATCAAAAAACGCATTTTGGTGGCACAAACGATACACATATCCAGATGAAAAGATGTTATCATCATCTGGATGACAGTTAAAGTCACCAGCAATCATTGTAGGTAAAGATGAGCTCAAAAATTGTCAATTTCCTTAAAGAATGTCTGTCCATGTTACCAATCAGAAGTTGGCACCAGATGTTGAGATGTCTAAAGAAATTACTCTGCACCTGCAGTCATACATACAGTTCAACACCTGAAAGCAGGGGTTAAAGACGATGGTAACAACCCCTTGACCCTTCAGCAAAGAAGAGTTAATGAAGAATTGTCCACGAGGGTATTGACTGCACAAGCCGGGAAGGTCGTAGCATTGCTGTGTAGGAGCTAATTTAACCTCTTGGAGCAGGAGAATGTCCGGCCAGTACAGAGCAATGAACGCAGACAAGACCGATTGCTTAAAAGAGAAATCAAGGAGGCAAGTTCAGTGAGATGACGTTCATGAGGATTTAAGATGGCGGAGACTGGCCTGAGACTGGGACCTCGAGGATGTAGAACGAGGCTCAGAAGTCTTCTGTCGTGGTGATCGGTTCCGACCCGAAGAGGAAGAGCTGCGCTGATGACTTGCGCTGTTGTCTCGCTCAGAAGAAGAGGATGCTACTCCGTCCTTTCTTCTGTGATGGCGTCTGGGTTTCTTCTTGCGAGAAGTTTTGGCCGACGCAAGACCATCTCGCTGCGTAGATGCGGCTTATTTCGCCTGCCCAGCCGACGATGACACGGAAGCCTATAAGAAAATATGTCGCCATTCTGAAGCCGGGGAGTGTCAGTATGCTAGGGACGGTTAATACCGAGCACTTCCCCAAACACGGACATAAAAATTTTGATATACCCCGTAGAAAAGAGTCGCGAAATCCCCCTGACAAGAACCGTGAGGTGACCAGGGTTCACGAGATACAGGTTGACAACCTTCACGACTTCCACATCTATGATGCGCTCAGCAATTGATCGCTGTTTGAGAGCATTTTCGACAATGTAAAGGAAAGTCTCCGCAAAACCAGCATGGCGGGATCCTCAGATGCTAATTCAGGGGGAATGCCTATTTTGGCATACAGTACCTTCATACACTGCTTTGCAATGAAATTGCCCCACCCAAAAGGAGTTACCCGAATGAGCCAAAACTAGGTATACAGCAAGAGATACATGTGAACACACCTTTATTACGTTATGGAGCCAAGACATGTACATGGTGTCCTAACGGAAAGCGGCATAGGTAGGTTGTGGCACCACTTCTAGCGGCGATGCATTTTTCCAGCCACAGGTGTAGGTGATCATACAGGTGGCGAATGCCATCTTGGGGTACATATACCAAGGCCTGGTGAACCTGCTGTGTCAGGTCATGGAGATTGCGGGGTGATCGTAAACGACGTCCCGCCATATCCCACACGTGCTCAGTTGGCGATAGGTCTGGGGACCTCGCGGGTCGAGGCAGGCAGTTTATATCATGCAGACATGCCATGCTCATGGCTGCCGCGTGTGGTCTGGCGTTATCCGGCTGAAAGACTGCGCCGGGTATGGTGTGCTGAAAGGGCAGTAATACGGGCTGCAGAATCTCTGTGACGTACCGTGCTGCTGTCAGGGTGCCTTGGATGGTGACTAAAGGCGTTCTGGTATCGTAGCCGATGGCACCCCAGACTAGATGCCGGGTGTTGGTCCACGATGGCGATACCGGATGCATTGTTCATTAGCACGTTCCAATGGTCTGCGCCACACCCGTCCACGTCTGTCGTCGGTGTCCAAACAAAAGCGGGATTCGTCGCTGAAGACCACCGGGCGCCATTCCATTCGCCAGCCCACTCGTTAAAGACACCATTGCAGTCGTATCGCGCGGTGCTCAGGTGTCAAAGGAAGACACAACAATGGACGCCTCGCAGACATTGTCGCAGCATGTAACCGGCGTGCTATTGTCGCTATTGACACTGGAGCAGTACTGGGAATAGTGATGTTGTCGCGCAATTGCCGCAGGGTGATGATTCTGTTCGCAGTATTCGCCTATTAGTACGAGCTGACGTGCTTCTCCGAGCCCCAGAGCTTGGTCTTCTGGCATGTGTGCCTTCCTCTCGTTATTGCCTCCAACATCGGCCTACCGTCCGTGCGTCCCGCGACACATGAACAGCAAACCGTCTGGTTGACCATCCAGCCTCGGAGAGGCCAATAATCCGACCTCGTTCAAAGTCCGTTAATTGCGTGAACGGATGTCGTTGTCGTCGTCGCGGCATTGAGACCGTTGTGCGGATTACAGTACTGTACGTTGATGAGGCAGTTGCTTCCTCCCTATTGCATGGAACGTCTCGCACAGGTGTCAATTGATGAGCCTATACAGGCACGCGGACACCCTGTATCAACCCAAATGGCCATGTCTGGTGATCGGCCTCGGTGGCTCAGTGGTTGCGTGATCGCCTCTGCTGCCCGAGTTCGCGGGTTCGAACCCGGCCGAGGACGACGAGGATTTTTCAGGGAGAAATCCTGAGATCACGCACTTCCTTCGGAAGGGAAGTAAAGCCGTTGGTCCCGTGTAGTCGTTTGCCAGCTGCACGTTAAAGAACCCTTGCGAGGCAAAATTTGCGGCCCCTATAACGCCGTCCTGAAATGACCATGGCAGTTGAAAAGGACGTTAATACCAAACAAATCAAACCAATCATGTCCCGTGAGCATGCATCTAATCGTTTACTTGTCGGAGGTAGATGAATCCCCCACTAAATATGAATAAGGTCGGATAACTCGTTGATGGTGGGGCAATTTCATTGCAAAGCAGTGTAAAATCACAAACAGTCTATCGGCGACCAACATGACCATATGATCCATGGTCACTAAAAGAATAAGAATGTCCTTAAGGTTCGGAGGGGGGGAGGGTCACCCAACACCTAAACACAAAAGTCACTTGCTAGATAACACAAAAGTCAAAGCACTTATCACTTATCACACAGAAGTAAGTTCGGTCAGGATAGTGTTTCCTCAAAAATGCTCTCCTATTTACCTCTGCCGTTGATAACTACAATCTCTTAGCTTTGATAGAACTACTAACCCATCTACCTGTTTTTCCTTTTCTTCTTCATATATCTTAAAGTCGTCCGTTCACTCATTGGCTTACAGAAATGTCAAATATTATTAAGTAGCGGAAGAATGGATCTACTTATTGTTTTCACAATGTCTATCTGTCTGTCCCTTCCCTTCATAATTTCCGCATATTTTGAGGTAGAAGGTTGAAATTCGGAATGCAACTTACTATAGGCATGTGCACCTTTACTATTTAGTTTAGTTTTGATTGGCCTACTGGGGTCGGAGTTTCGGGGGCGGAAATTAGACGGGACCAAAAGATCTACGCGTATTTATGCATATAAAGGAGTGAAATTTAGTATGCAGATTCCTCTAAGCAAGATCAACATTAGTATGAAGTTTGGGCCAAATTGTCGCAATGGGGTCGAAATTGTGGGGGTGGCAGTTGCTTGGTCTTTAGAACTATGGCAACGTTATGGCATGTCATGTATCATTCGATCGGAAATGATGAGAACGAAAGAAGATAGAGCTTTTTTACATTTTCTAAACAGTACGTTCGAGAAAATCAATTTTTCCATTTAAAAAATTGGGGGGGGGGGTGTTAAAAAGTGAGATAAAACGGTAAAAATAGATGATCTCAGGGCTTCCGCTACTTTCCTATACCTTCCTCGGGAGGATTAACTTCTTGTTATACATCGCATCAAGTTTAACACAGTACAACACTCATACGTATATTAAGCACAAAAGCAATCAATGACAATTAAACGCGATAAACATAGTATTGGACTATGCAAAGTTACTTTGCAATTTCGACACTATAACGTAAAAGAAGCTTCTGAAAAAAAAAACCAACTGATGAGATAAAACCCATTATCTTAACACGCAACAATTAAATGAGATAAACTTCTTGATTAGCGAATGGCGCTAGAGAATTTTTTTTCACTTCTTAGTGTAATTACATTTTTTAAAGAGCCTTAAGCGTCATTAACAGTCAAATTCACTTACAATTAAATGGTGTCGTTTACCTTTTCACTTAAGTGAATAGAAGGCCCTGTTTAAGCAAGGTACTTTTCTAAAAGAAGCCGGATTAAAGGAGAAAGGATTCAAAAGGAGTGGTTGTATGACCATGTGCGATATCAAGTGCTTCTAAAATAAAAAGAACTGAACGTGCTTTTCTGTAAAGTACTTGAATACAATTAAACTAGTAGTAATAGTGTAATTCGATCCTTTATTAGCCCCTGTATTGTTTTTTAACATATTATTTAGCAGAATTTTGTTTAAGGAAACATGTACTGTTATGAGTTATTTTTTGGCAAAATTATTAGTGAATGGCGGAGCCCAGTTTTATCACTAAAATTTATTTTTAAATCTTATATTTCTAATGACATTTAAACTTTTCGTTCTCTTTGAAATGAAACTGATTGTAAGAAGCACTTCAATTTTACAGAGAAAAAATTAACATCAGAACATACAGTATATAAAAACTTTTCCAAATTTATTTCTGTTGTGGTCAAAGAGTGTTTTTTCTTTTTTCTTAATACAGTATATACGTATAGTAAATTTCATCGTTGGAGACATTTTTGAAAATTTTAAAGAGGATGTTCAGTAATTAAATAGACAATTGCTGTATATTTTGGAATATTTATTCAAAAAGCTCTTTTTGGTTGCTCTTTGTTTGGCCTCTGCCAAAAATAACCTTTAGTTGCTCACGATACCAAAGTTGCGTTGCTGGCTTTCATTGCATAAGAATAGGCATCCTCACATAGTTATAATAAAATTTGGAACCGAAACTAATATAGGTAATACCTATATGCGATAATACATCGATTATAAAAATATTACGTGCCAAATTTCATATTCAAAGATTTCATGGTCACGTTAAATACACATATAGAGGTTACAGAGAAAATTACTGAAGCAGTCAAAAAGTGCTGAGCCATAAAAGACAGGTCTATCTATAGAAAAGTGCTCGACTGAATAAAAATATTCCCAGCGTCCCTAGTGAAAATTGAATAAAGTTTAACAAAACAATCAAGTCATTCAGAACACTTGAAACAGAGGAAGAAAAGGATGTTGAGGTTAGTATTCAGTCAGCATTCGCGATGACGAATAGCTATACAACTCAAATCTGCACTTGATTTAGCCTGTGATGGCCGTCCTGCAAGATGAACATTAGATACAAGAATCCAAGCGAATATTTTTGTGGTTGAAAATATTCAAAGTGAAAACTCTAGTTCAAGAAAAATGGTCAAGAAAATTATCAAAAATTGTTTCCCAGATGCATATTTTTAGCAGGTGCATACTTTCTGCAAGCCAAATGACGAAAAACTCATCGCGTCTGTTACGCCAGATGGAAAATCAGTAGAATTTTCACAATCTCCCCTAGAACAACCTAAATAGCTCAATGTCTCGATGTTTTAGCATTCTTTTCTTGAAAAAAATACAAAATTATTTATTTATTTTTTTATTTATTTATTTATTTATTTATTTATTTATTACTAGTATTAAAGCTCGTCATACGACGGTGCCACAACAGGCAAATCTGTAAATTCCATTTTAATTATAAAATTTCGCCTCTGATAGGACTGTGATAATTGACAGGGCTGCCAGTAATAATAAAAATGTTTACTTAATTTTCAAACCTGCTTATTGCTTATTAAGGTCGCGGGGCAGCGCTCGAGATTTTCTACCATCAGGTTCATGTCCTCAATGGTAATACCCAATCGACTCGAACCCAGATTAATGTAATCTAGCCACATAGTTCTAGGCCGACCCTCGGTCTCTTATGAGACATACTTCTCCTCTTCTTCCGCGACCTCCACGGTCACTGACCTAACCCCATGATTTTTTTTCTTATGGGCTTACGACCAAGTTCATGTGTTTGCCCCCCCCCCCCCTTACCTCCACCCAGCCCGTTCCCACGTGACTTAACCCAATCACTGACTTGGAAAATAGCAACTGCCTAGGAAGACGGTTTTGCGGCATCTATACATGTGGCCAAACCAATGAACCTGAGGCCTCTCAATGCGAAGAAGTAGCGGTTCAGCACCTAAAGACTGCCTTATTGTGATGCTGAACACTATCTGGTAGGGAACACCTGTCCCACCTCTCAGAATCGCATTTCGGCACTATTTCTGTCATTACCCAAGACTCCTGACAATAGAAGGGAATGGTGAGAAAGATTTGAAAACAGACAGCTTGAGTTTCTTTCCTAGCTCGAGTTTTTTACAATGGATCACCACAGTTCGCGTCAGACACAGCTTGCTGCACCGATCCGAGCATCCAGTAAATAATGTTATTGCTTTTGATTTTATTCGAAAGCTCGGCATACGAAGGTTACTGCAATAATAGAAATTGCAAGTTCGATTTTATTTTTAAAGAATTTCATCTGTGACAGGATTGTGATAATTGGCAGGACTGCGATAATTTACAGTATTGCTAATACTAAAAAAAGTCACTGTCAACATGAGGGTGATACTAACACAATGTGTCCTGTTACAATGGGGCAAAGTCACTACTGTCAATTTGACAGTTATAACCTAACACAAAAACACATTTACAACTATTAGATGTAAACTTTACTCTTCAGTAAAAATGACTTGTCGGACTCCCTCATTGCTCTATTTCTCGGCAGACCGTTTCTGGGGGGGCACGACCACTATATTTTAAAACTAAAAAAAATTAATTATACACATATAATGAATATTAAAAAAAATGAGAAAAAAATGTTCTTTGCTTTTGATTTTTTTCGATTTGATTATTTTTTTTTCTAATTTATGAATTTTTCCTTTTTATCAATATGTACAACTGAAAAGTTATTATTATATAAAGAATGTCATAAAATGTAAAAACTAATTTCACCTACTTGTGATTTGAATTGCTAATCAATTTCAAAATGTTTTATTTGAATGTTATTTTTTTTTTAAATTAAAAAATAAGAATGCATGTAATGAATTTAAAATTACTTACTTAGGATTTAATTTGATATATTTACTTATTTTAGTGTGCTCTTTTTAAACGTCAATAGATGTATACAGTTAAATCTATGACGGCAATATATTTTTGAACCGTAGCCTACGAAAAATGTAAAATTTAATAGTCTTTTTCGTCGGCTGCGATTTTTGGATTTTAACAATCAGTGTTTTTCGTTTGTTGTAAACAATGAAACTTGTATTGTTGCTCGTCACTATGAAAACGGGCACGGAGCAGGAGGATTTACCATTTAATATAAAAGATTAGTACAGTTATAATAGAGCCCATAAATGGACCAGTATGGTCTAAAAGACCGACGAGTAGGTCCCCCAGGACTCATAAACAAAAACATTGGGTTAATACACTGCTTTGCAATGAAATTGCCCCACCCACAAGGAATTATCCGAATGAGCCAAAAGTAGGTATACAGCAAGAGATACATCTGAACACACCTTTATTACGTTATGAAGCCAAGACATGCACTCGTTAGTACAGGGTGTTCCAACGGAAAGCGCATCAGTAGATTGTGGCACCACCTCTAGCAGCGATGCATTGTACCAGCCGCAGGTGTAGGTGATCATACAGGTGGCGAATGTCATCTTGGGGTACGTCTGCCCAGGCTGGTGAACCTTCTGTATCAGATCATGGAGATTGCGGGGAGATCGTAAACGACGTCCCACCATGTCCCACCCGCGCTCAATTGACATGGTGAGACGTCGCGGGCCATTGCAGGCAGTTGACATGCAGACATGCCATGTTCATGTTTGCCATGTGCGGTCTGGCGTTATGCTGCTGAAAGACTGCGTCGGGTATGGTGTGCAGAAAGGGCAGTAATACGGGCTGCAGAATCTCTGTGACGTGCCATGCTGCTGTCAGGGTGTTTTGGATAGTGACTGAAGGCGTTCTGGTATCGTAGCCGATGACACCCCAGACCATGATCCTGGGTATTGGTCAACGATGGCGATACCGGATGCATTGTTCATTGGCACGTTGCATCACACCCGTCCGCATCTGTCGTCGGTATCCCAAACAAAAGTGAGATTCGTCGCTGAAGACCACCGGGCGCCATTCCATTCGCCAGCCCACTCGTTCACGACACCATTGCAGTCGTATCGCGCGTTGTTCAGGTGTCAAAGGAAGACACAACAATGGACGCTTGGCAGACATTGTCGCGGCGTGTAACCGGCGTGCTATTGTCGCTATTGACACTGGAGCTGTACCGGGAATAGTGATGTTCTCGCGCAGTTGCCGTAGGGTGATGGTTCTGTGCGCTAGCACTGTTCGCAGTATCCTCCTATCGGTACGAGCTGACGTGCTTCTCCGGGCCCAAGAGCCTGGTCTTCCCGCATGTGTGCCTTCTTCTCGCCATTGCCTCCAACATCGGCCTACAGTCCGTGCGTCCCGCGACACATCGAGAGCAATCCGTCTGGTTGACCATACAGCTTCGGAGAGACCAATAATCCGACCTCAACGTCGTCGCGGCATTGAGACCGTTGTGCGGTTTACAGTACTTTACGTTGACGAGGCAGTTGCCTCCTCCCTACTGCATGGAACGTCTGGCACAGGTGTCAACACATGAGCCTATACAGGCACCCGGACACCCTATCAAACGTCCAGACGACTTGCAAAAATGTATGTTTCGATAGGAAAGAGAAAGAACAAGTATTGGTCAAAGAAATTCTGCAGCTAAAACAGAAAAAGCTATTAGGGCGTTGGAAACATCTGAACAACGGGAGTTTCGAATAGAGCAAGAGGGTATAAGAGCTTCTACGTTAAGGGCAAGAAAAACTTGGGTATAAAGTATCCAGTGATGTTGCTTGTGGTGAAGATGGATATCAGTCAAAAAGAATTTAAATAAAGTCCCGGTATATGATCTAGAATTCCTGTTTTTCGGATTTTTCTTAGAATGGATTATCCTTTAGAATGGATGTTATATTGATTGAGTTATTATTTAACCAATTAGTTTTTATAATTTAACTTCTTGAGATTATTCTGTTTAGCTACATGTGTAATTATCCCGGGCAACGCTGGGTCCTCTGATAGTCTTCTATCTATATACAGGTAGATCCCGTTATACGCGATTTCGGATATACACGGTTTTCATTTAGTAGCACCATCGACCGCCAACATGCGAAAGCTCTTCTATTTTTGTTAGGAGTTGAATTCGTTTTTTAGTTTTGTTTTGTTCCTAGCCCTGTGTTTGTGCACACTTAGCACATCATTGGCTATCTATGAATGATAAGATTGCTATACATCAGTTTGGACAAGTTCAGCTGAGTTTCTAATCTGTTTGCGAAAAGATTTATTGTTGTAGGACTTAAAATGCAGCCGAAACGTAAAGAAAGTATTATTACCGAAGAGAGAAAGCGGGCCCGAAAATCCTACTCGTAAGAAACTGAGTTGGAGGTCCTCGGTAAAGATGAAGAAAACGTTACAGCCGACCATCAAGCAATCTTTAACGAAACATCCTGCCAGTTCGAACGATCCCTTAACATCCAGTCCGAGCTCCTCTTCCAAACTCTCTTCGGGATTCCACCAGCACTATTACAGGAAGGAGACTGTTGGAAATAGCATCAGAATCTTCTGGTACAGATGAACCCAAAACAATATAAAGTTTAGATTATGGACACTTCTTTTTGTTGTATCTTGAGTTTTATAAAATAAAATAAGGTGTTATATTAAGACTAAAAAATATAAAACTGTTGTATTACTAATCCTTTACTTCCATACCGGAATTATTTACGTTATATCAGGAAAATAATTAATGCTTATGAGAACCAAACTCTATTCTGTACATGGTAAATGGAAACCGTTTTACGCGAATTCGGTATACACGGCAGTTTCGCGGAACCTATGTATCGCGTATAACGGGATCTACCTGTATATAAAGAAGGATGTTTGTTTGTTTCTTATACAAATCTACAGTTTTATTCCGATCTAGATTAAATTTTGCATACTTGACCATCAAAGCATGAGGAAGGTCACTGTCTACCTCAGATTTCGAAAAATAATAATTATCGATAATAAATCGATATTCATTATGATGGCAAGGCATATTAATGAGAAATTTCTCATGACCAACAATGCAAGGCAAAGTTTGTGCAACAATAGGTATCAACAATGGTATAGACACGTAATTCACAAACACTCTGCATGGACCAACAATATATATCTCATGCCCAACAATGCAAGGAAAAGTTTGTGCAGCAATAGGTATCAGTAATGGTATCAACACGCAATGCACCAACACTATGGAGAGATCAACAATATCTATCTCATCACCAACAATGCAAGGCAAAGTTATGAACTATAAATAAGGTTCATTATAAAAAAAATCGAATTTGTATAGAATTCCGGTTGTTCGGGCTTTTCTTAGTTCTTAGAACTTAACATTTTCTTGAAAATCTTTAAAAATGAGCAGTAACTGGAAACAATGGAGAGTTAGAAGAAACTGACCAAGTGGTTAGTGACCAATTGTGATTGAAGTTCCCAGGCGGCTCTCGACTATGCAAGCGTATCAACAGAAGAAATGGCTACTGCTAAACTACACAAAGTGATGAATGGCCAGATTTTTGCTTCAAGACATCGAGAGCAGAGTGCGAATGCAACAACAGATTACCAAGTAGTGAATAACCCCATGGAGATTGTTGGGATTGCAGAGCACAAAGACACAAAAGATCATGTACATCTACTGCCACCCAAAAAGAGAGAGTTGTATCATGGAAATTCACCACAGTAGGGCGAGTGTTCATTTAAAGTAAAATTACGTGACCAAGAAATTTAGACTAGCTATGCTATACTTGGGAGTATTTTAAAAGAATTTTTTTCGGTTTTTCATTATGAATTTTTACTGTATTAATTCTAAGCTTTTCCATGTGTTCATTTTCACTGTACACTACCCTATCAAAAGTCATGGGACACCATCACTTTAATAGAAACACTAAAAAATGTGCATATTTTCTACAAGTTTTTGATACGTTTTGATAGGTAATTTGGGGCATACTGTCCACAAGTTTTTGATACGTTTTGATAGGTAATTTTCGCCATTCTGCCATATGTGTCTTCCACAGTTCGGTCACGGATTTCAGGCATTCCGCACAAGCGCACAATCGACATTCCAACACGTCCCATAGATATTTGATGGGGTTCAGATCGGGGCTCTGGGCAGGCCAGTCAAGTTCTCGAACCCCCTTTTCGTCAAACCATCAGCCTACAGCCCTTGCTTTATGGCAAGGTGCGTTATCGTGCTGAAACAGAAAAGGGCCATTGCCAAAGTGCTGCCAGAGAGATGGAAGTGCTGCGTTGTCCAGAATGTCTTTGTAACGCTCTGCGTTTAGATGTCCGTCCACAGAAACGTTTACACCCAACCCATACCATGAAAAGCACCCCCACACCATCACCGACCCTCCGCCGAACTTCACCGTGGACACAACACAGCTTGGCAGATAACGTTCGCCATACCCAAACCCGTTCATCCGATTGCTAGATGGTGTGGCGGGACTCATCACTCCATTCAACCATTCGCTATTGATCCAGAGTCCAATGTCGTCGCTCTTTGCACCATTGCAATCTCCTCGCTGCGTTGCTGGTGCTGATGTGAGGTTCGCTGCTTTGCTGGTGCAAGCTCTTTTCTTTGGAACATTCTTAAAGCATTCACGCAAGCATCATCTCATAATAGCATACTCTGTGTTATGTAGTGCTGGGAAGAATCCCAACAGTGAAATTGCAAAGGAATGTCTCATTTTCATTCAAATCAGGGTTGCCCCATGACTTTTGATAGGGTAGTGTATATTCACATTTAGATGCGTTTAAAGTATCCAGTGATAATCCCCGGTGATGAAGATGGATATCATTTTAGTCTGAGGCAGGTCAATCTAACAAGAGGATAAGTAAAGTTCCCGGGCGACGCCGGGTTATCAGCTAGTCCTGTATACAGGGTCGGGACAAATTAATATGACCACCTGCTACTATCCGGAATATCCACCTTTGGCGGTAAGCAATTACTCGACGTGGTAGAGAGTCAATAAGTCCTCGGAAGGTGGTTGCAGGTATCTGGGACCATTCGGCGATCAGTGCATCCCGTAATTCCATCACCGTGCGTGGTGGAGGGTCCAGCTTGCGGACATGGCGATCGAGATGGTCCCACAAATGTTCAATGGGGTTGAGGTCCGGGGAGTTTGGTGGCCATGGGAGTAGCTTGAATTCATCTTCATGCTCCTCGAACCAGTCCTGGACGATTTTGGCAGTATGGCAGGGAGCATTGTCCTGTTGAAAGGTGCCATCAGCTTGAGGAAACACTGTCGACATGAAGGGGTGTATCTGGTCTGCGACGATCGTCAGGTAATGAACAGCATTCAGTGTACTCTCCAGCGGTATCAGTGGACTCAGACCATACAACGAAAACATCCCCCAAACAGTCACAACTCTCCGACCAAAGATGGTGTCGGGATGCCTGTTCTCAGATGCTTTCCGGCGAATTCTCCATCGTCCGTCCACTCTGTTCACCAGAAACCGCGACTCGTCAGAGAAAGCAACCCTTTGCCACTCGGCCGAGGTCCAATGGCGATAGTCCATTGCGAATTGGAGGCGTTTTCGGCGATGCACAGGCGTCAGCATGGGTGCTGTTACCATACGCCTGCTCCGGAGCCCCAACCTCAACAGGGATCGTTGCACTGTCTTGGTGCTGACACGCCTAGTGGCCCCACTGTTCATTTGCTATGTCAGTTGCTCAACAGTGGCACGCCGATTGGTCTTGGCCAGGCGTGGTAACCGACGTTCGCCTCTCGGATCGATGGCCCGTGGGGCACCACAGTTACCTCTTCGGTTGCTCGAAACTGTCTGGTTCGTCCAGTCGCGGTACACCTTCACAACAGCAGCCCTAGAGCAGTTCACAAAGGTGGCCGTTTCTGAAATGCTGCCCCCCTTGGCCCGATAACCAATGATCATGCCCTTTTGGAGGTCCGACAGGTCACTTGCTCTGCCCATGACGGCGGCAATTGTTGTGTTAACAGATGCTACTACACGTCTGCTGTTGTCAGCTTTCAATGATATGCAATGATTTTTCATCTCCAAGGAGAGGTGGTCATATTAATGTGTCCCGACCCTGTATATTTTAAACCAATCTCGTGTGTTTCTTCCAATTACGTTTTATTTTATATTATTGTGTATGTCTATGCCTAACTGAAAAAATAAACGTTTGATATCGCTTGTCTGTTCCAACTTGGCCAGTACAACAATTATGGCCACTCGAAACACTTACAAGGATCATTTGAGATGTAAGAGTACAAGTTAGTCGCCTTAAATGTATTAGATACCTTTTCAAACGATAAGTAAGTTAGCAGAAACAGTTGTAGAAAGACCAGGTTTAAAGATTATAAACTGCAGAAGACTGACAAATGGATATTTGAGCGTATCAATTGCTCAATGTGACCTATTCTCGATGAATTGAAAAAGACTCACTTTTGATAACCGCAAAGTAAAGTGTTTGTTTTTCGAGTTATGCGCGATTTAATTTTTCGTAATTAGACCCAAACAGTAAAGCTTAAACTAGAAAAATTCTGATTATAAAAGTTGAATATTTTTATTGAAATCACTCGATGCTAATTTTTCTGGAATATTTTATTGAATCCATTGAATAAACAAATGTAATCCAATCGATTTAGCAATTATGCTAAATTTTACTCTGATGATTTGAATCTTCAAAACACGGAATCGGTTGTGTGCAACAACCAGTTCAACAAACTCTTCATTATTGATTCGAAGCAAAGAGAGACCGAGAAAGAGGAAATGCTTGTAGGAACTTAATACACTGCAATTATTCATTCATTTATAAAGTTTTAAACAGGATCTTAATTCTACCTACATTCACTTATGGCTAGGTACATTTCAGTAAAGAGTTTACGGAGATTTCGATTTTGGTTTTGATTTTAAATAATTAAACGAGGTCTTCGATAATATTATATAAAACAAAATCTTGTAAACATTCCAAGGAGGACCTTTAGCTGTGAAGCAGAAATACATTTATACATTTATTAACAAAAAATTAATCCCCCCGATTAGTGTATAGGCGAATAGCCGACGCTGCGGTCATCTATTTTTACCCCTTTATCTACACTTTTTATTCCCCCACCCCAAGTTTTTTAATCAAAAAATTGATTTTCTCGAACATTAATATGTAGAAAATAATGAAGTTCTTTCCTTTCTCATCATTTCCGATCGAATGACATATCACATGCTATATGTTGCCATAGTTCTAAAAACCAAATGACTGCTATCCCCGCAATTCCTACCCCACTCTAACAACTTCATATTAATGTAGAGGAATCTGGATACTGAATTTCACTCCTTTAAGCACCTAAATACCACATAGATCTTTTGTCCCCTCTGACTCCCATCCCCGGAATTCCGACCCCAGTGCACCAATCAAAACCAAATAGTGCAGATGGACTTGCCCATAGGAAGCTACATTCCGAATTTCAACGTTCTACCTCAAACATTGTAGAACTTATGAAGGGAACAGATGGACATTGTAAAACCAATAAGTAGCTCCGTTCTTCCGATACCTAATAATATAGATTATTAGCAATTGAGCAGTTGTTCGTCGGCAAAGCGATTGTCGCGTGCGCGTGCTCCGGTGAACAACACTTAAAAATAAATAGAACGTAACAGTGTATTTATTCTTGACGAATCGATTGTTATATGACATGCCATTATCTTGGTATTCTTTACGGTCAGTGTTTTAGCATGTGAATTCGACTTGAAGGGGTGCACAAAAAATCCTAAAAAGTTGATACAGCCTTGATGGTCATATTTCTGAAAACAGGTTTATCCGTTTTCAAGTTATCGTGCAAAACGGCGTACGGCCGGATAAACGGTGTCAGGTACAAATCAAAGAGATAAACGAAATAATCCTATCTCCCCAACAGAAATACTAACGCAAGCATGTATAATAAATTAACTTTAATTGAAATAATAATAAATAAGTATTTATACATTCAATACAACCTATTGGTTGCAAAGATAAAAGACCAATGAACAAATTATAAAAGGAAAATAAAGAAAGTCTTGATTACTCTAAATAATTCAGATAAGTTCATAACTTTACATTAACACATCATGACATCTGACTCTTACAATCATAGAACGGAGGCGGATGAAGTAAATTTCTTCCCGCTACCAAGGTGCCAAAGCAAAATATAAATTGATACAGTTCTGAACAATCCATGTATCCCGTGAATTGAACGAGCTGCACTTCGCAGTCGGAATTGACTCTTGACACTATGAAATTCGAAATAAAGAAAGACACCATCAGGCTTTAGGATTAGGCTGTGCCTATATCCCCCCGTATTCCTGGCGCCAATGTGCATTCCCCTGTTGAGCTCGGTGGTGGGTGGGGAGCGAGGGGGGTGAAATTACTCTTACTTAACATGAAAAACAAAAAAATCCAACACAAACACCTCTGATAAAGAGAAACTTATGGATGAAAATTCTTCTCCTAAGGAAATTTCTGTAAGTGGTAGATCAAAGCGGCAGATTATTTGTAAGCACCCAAAATTCTTGGTGATTTCATGTGTAGATGGTTCCACCTTTAGGAGAATCTCCCCATTTCTAATAGCAAAAGAAATTAAAAGTATCATAGGAGATGTTAAACAAGTAAAGAAGTTATTTAATGGACAACTATTAATTGAAGTCTTAAGAGATAACCAAAGTAAGACGTTAAAAGGGTTGAAGAAATTTGCTGGAAAAGTAGTAGAAATGGCACCTCATGTTTCGTTAAATTTCAAGAAAGGTGTTTTTTATTGTTCAGATCTGGAAAGTTTAGACGATGAAGAAATTAAAAATGAATTAATAGATCAAAACGTTGTCGAAATAAAAAGTATCACCCAAAAACGTAATGAATGTTTAATCCCTACCCATTCATTTAAAGTAACTTTTGAGGGGTCCATCCTCCCTAAGCATATTAAACTCGGGTATTTACAAGCAAGAATTAGACCCTTTATTCCGAATCCCATTAGGTGTTTCAAATGCCAGAGATTTGGACATATCTGATACAACTGTAAGAACATAAATTATGTGGATGTTGCAGTCAAAAGGGACTTGAGATGAAGGAATGTAATCAAGACTTTAAGTATAGCAATTGTATGGGACCTCACCCAGCCGTTTCCAGAGACTGTCCAATATGGCAAAAAGAAAAACAAATACAATAATTACGTGTTAAAAATAATATTTCTTTTATAGAAGCACGATGACAATATGAAAGCAATCACCAATATAAAATCCATTACTCTAAAGCCGTAAAAATGCCAATAAGAACGAATTCTATCGACTCCATGACCGAGGTGAGCATCCCGGTTGATGACTCATCAACATCAAGTAACAAAGATTTAGGCAACAGTTTTTATCTAAAAATATAAACAGAGCATCAGCAGGGGGTAAAAAATCTTAACTAATCTACCCCTCCTTCCTTCTCTCCTATCTTTCCTCAAGCGTTCCTCACTAAGAGAGGAAAAGAAAAGATCATCTGAAATTTCTTCACCCCCATGAATTTTGAAGAAAAAAGTTACAACATCTCCCTTAGTATTAGAGGAAACGGTGGAAGGAAGCCCAACAGATATTTTAAACCTTCAGGCATCTCCTACAGAGGCAAATGATTTATCTGGCTCTTTTAACCAATTTCTTGATTAATCTTTACCATATTACTTCTATAATGGAATATTGGAGACTTCTTTACACGGTTAGAGGATTTGAAACTGCTTATATATGAAAACTCTTTCGATTTTAGCCTTACAAGAGACGTTTTTATTGCCTGTTCATTCTCAGGCAATTAAAGGATTCGACATGTTTCGTAATGATCATGTAAGAGGAATAAGAGCAAGTGGTGGGGTAGCTATTTTGATAAATAGAAATTTACCTTACATTATAATACCGCTTGATTCCTCCCTTCAAGTGGTTGCAATCAAAATATTAATTGGCAGTTTTTACGTAACCATCTGTTCAATTTATCTCCCTCCTGATCAAATAGTAACGGAAAAGGAATTAAAAATGTTAATAGATCAATTACCTCGTCCATTTTTATTGCCAAGGGACATTAATAGCCATAATCCTCTTTGGGGATCCCATCACCTATCAACTAGGAAACAAATTTAAAAAAAAATCATCCGAGATTATGAAATTAATCTTCTTATTGATTCGTCTCCTACATATGGCTAATGGCTCTCTCTCTCTAACCTAGACCTGCCATTTGTCTCCCCCGTCGTCGCCTCGCAAGTTGCCTGGTCGGTTTTGAAAGAACTTCACGGAAATGATCACTATCCTATTCTTATAGATATATGTAATGCAGCTAAAGTATCTAATCAGTCTAGTTGGAAATTAGAGAAAGCAGACTGGGAGTCTTACCGACAGTTTGAAGAAACACCAACGCATCTTTCCATAGATGATACCCATGATCATCAGTCACTGATCATGGAAAATCAACAGTGACTACATTGTAATTCTCTTGTGAATATAATCATCGTATCACTACAGAGGTATAACATCAAACAGACGAAATTCAATAATAAACCAAAATATCGAAATAAACTCAAAAAAAAACCCTACAAATTTTAGGAATAAAATCTAATCAGAAAAGTCAAATGACGATCATGTCACAATTAAGTTTACAAAACCAATCATGACAATTAATCATTAAAACACAAGACACTTAATCACAACACAATTCGACATCAAACTTAGAACCAAATCGTCATTTACTTATACAGAGGGTTGATTCAGATAAAATGAGACGACTTTGCAGTTCTGTTACGATGGTGTAATATCATGGCGCCACCATCGGTTGTGTTCGATGTGAGAACCACGTTGTTGGACTCTCGCCCGGCACCATAATTTCCACTGAAGTAGGCTGAGTTTGAGGGACTCCATGGGAAGTTCGTTCCACACCTGATGACACACTTTCCATTGTTTATCAACGGTTCTTGGTCGGCGACTTCCGAGCCGTCGTTTCAGGAGACCAAAACCACAGAAATCCATCGGTGTAGCGTTAGGAGATTTTACAGGCACATGAGAGAAGGGAATAACTCGTATGCCCGTCTCCTGTTCCATCTTCCTGTAGTAAGTCACAGATGACTTGGCAGTGTGGCTTGATGCCTTCTCCATGTGGATCCAAACTTTTGATTGCTCACCAGGGTACAGACGTGGGATATCCTGCCGATATATGCGGTCCATTACATTACTTTGGAAGTAAGGTGCACTAATTTTACAGTTTTCAAGAACTCGACGAATCGTGAGCAGTCCACGTGAGCAATATCCGGCAACCACCATGAAGCCCTTTGAAAACTTTGCCTTGCACCTTCGGACAAAATCGGACCTGGCCTTGCCCGCTCTTTCGCGATAGTAAATTGCCCTGGGTTTGTTGGTGTCATCGAGGTACACCCAAGCGTCATCCAAGGAGTCAACCCACTTCTATCGGTCACCTGCAAGATGGTTTTCATACAGTTTTCTGGCCTTGGTGAATCGTTTCTGCATGTGCCTGGCCGACAGTCTGTGACCGCGCGCTTTATGACGTCGCTCCAGCCCAAGATTGTCATGAATTATTCTGGAGACTGTGCCTGTGTGTGGTCTAGACTTCTCTGGGTGTGGAGATTTTCTTTCAGCACTTCAGACCGGATTTCTCGCATCACCTGAGCTGGGCGTGTTGGCTGGGGCTTATTTCTGGTCTGCTTCTCTGCTCGTCAACGTTCATTAGATGGTCGCAATTTGTTCTTTTTGATTATTCGACCCACAGTAGCTTTGGATACCACAATACCATTTCGTTTTGATAATTCCACAATGCACGAAAGACTGAAGTTAGCGTCGGAAAGGCCAAACATATACCCTTCCCAAAAAGCTGTGATTTTGGAAGCCATGTTTCAGCTCGAAATGTCCCAAATAACAGCAACAAGTGTATACAAAGCTAATCCCCATTAATAGTGGACGAGTCATGCAAATCACATTCCGTCAAGGTCATACGCGGCGTTTAAAGTCGTCTCATTTTATCTGAATCAACCCTCCGTAATCCCAAAACAAAATCAAATAAATCAACCAAAAAAAAAAAAAAAGAAAAATCAATGATTAAACTAAATCAATCACAAACTGAAGACACCTGAAAGACATTTCGAAACACACATTTAGCCAAATCGACATAAACACCAACACGTATTAAAATCCAACTAGTTAACCAATTAGATGAGGCGGTGGAATTATTTACGCCCCGCGTTCTCCAGGCAGCAGAAGCTACCTTCCGAGAAGCAAGACCACATCTATAAAAATTCCTGTCTCCTAGTGGACCGCAGATGGCGCTACTGCAGTTAATGAACGGAAAAAAGCCTTACGTGTTTTTAAGATTCATCTATCACAAGAAAACTTGATAGAATACAAACGAAAGAGAGCACAGTGTAGGCGTATAATTTCTGAAAGCAAGAAATTAATGTGGCGGAATTATATTTCATATATTAACAGAAATACTTCCCTTACTAAAATCTGGAATAATATAAGAAAAATTAATAGGAAAGTACTTTCTCCTAAATTTCCATCTCTTTTGGTTAGGGGAACACAGATAATGAACCCCTATGAAATAGCAAACATTTTTGGCCAATCTTTCTCGGATATCTCTCGGACTCAGAGTTATTCGAAGCATTTTTACGAACAATTTAGAAGATTATAATCTCCCCTTCTCGAAACATGAAATACATATGGCCCAGAAATAAACAACATATGGCAGCAGTCATTTTTGATCTCGAGAAAGCATAGATACAACCAGGAGATTTGGTATCATTCAGAAATTACACAAGTTTGGCTTAAAAGGAAATCTACCTTGTTTTATAAAATTTTTTTATGGAATATCGCATTTTCAAAGTTCGAATAGGCTGAGTATACTCGTCTCGTTTCGTACAGAAAAACGGTGTCCCATAGGATACTGTAATAAGCCCTATCCTATTCTTGATAGCGATTAATGAAGTCAGTTCTCTGATCCCTTCTTCTGTATCTGTCTCTTTACATGTAGATGATATAACAATATTCTCCAGGTCTTCATCAATGGCATATATAGAAAGGCAAATGCAATTACCTATTAATAATTTAGTAAATTGGATTGAAAACACCGGTTTTAAATTCTCGCCTCAGAAAACTGTTGCTTTACACTTTTGTCGCCTTAGAGGTCTACACTCTGATTCAGAGTTATTTCTTCGCGGTTTTTCAATTCCCGTAGTGCAGTCACATTAATTCCTCGGCTTAACATTTGATAGCAAATTGTCATGGATCCCCCATATACGTATCTTAAAAGTAAAATGTCTATGAGCAATGAATATACGGCGTTCAGTATCTTCTACTAAATGGGGGGCAGATAGATACTCGTTATTACTTCTTTATCGGACTTTAATAAGTTCTAAATTAGATTATGGTTGCATTGTTTACGCTACAGATTGCAAAAACATTTTGAAATTATTAGACCCTGTGCACAATTTGGGAATTAGAATTGCCACAGGAGCTTTCCGAACAAGTCCGATAGACAGTCTTTATATAGATGCTTTCGAACCGCCCTTATCCTTTAGAAGAGCCAAACTTCTTCGTTATGCGTCTAAGATACATGATCAAGTTAACTATCTGGTAACGCATTGTTTATTTGACAAAATTCCACTTGGTCAAATCAGTGGGGTTCGCTGCATTAACAGGGAGTTACGGCGATTATAATTATTAGAGACTCTAGATATAACCTTCCCTCCTATGCTTAACCGAGATACGAGAATTATTCCTTCTTGGCGACTCCCGGTCCCAAGCATTAACTTGAATCTTTTCCCGGGTAAGAAAACTTCCTTTATTGCAGAGGAGATCCAGTTTCTATTCCTTTCTTACTTGGAGAACATCAATGAACACAGTAATTCGACTGTCGTTTTCACGACGGATGGGTCTAAAACAGTTCAAGGAGTAGGCTGCGCTTTTCTTGTAGATAATGATCTATTTTCTTTTTACCTTCCTGAAGAGTTTACCATTTACTCTGTCGAATTAATGGCTATAGCGAAAGCTCTGGAATTCTGTATATCTTCACAAAAAAGCAATGTAATTATTTTTTCAGGCTCTAAAAGTGTTGTTCTCCTCTCACTCCTACAATACAGGGTGAATACAGAAGTCTGAACCCCCCTTTTATTTTTTGAACCGAAGCAGGTATGTCAATTTTGATGAATCCAATGAATAGGAAGTTGTGGGTGGCCTATCCCATGGTGCACTTTTCATCATCCCAAATATGCAAATTAGGACACATTCAAAATTTATCTCAAAAACCGTAAGGGATAGAGAATAAAACCCAATTGCAAACTTGTTCAGCATAAAAAAACAAACAAAACAACAAAAAAAATTATCCAAATCGGACCAACCAATCACCCACAATCACGTGGTGAACTGTTTGTAACTTATAACCTGGCCTTTAACCATATATTCCGTCATCCTCAGTTCCCACTTAAGAAAATTTCTAAAAGTTCTGCTGATATTCTTCCAAAACTTTATGATTCGGTTAAAAGTTCTGTTGGAGACAAATTTATCACACGGAAGGAGCCTAGGAGAATGTTAAGCTCTCGCTCGTGAAATCAATTAGTATGCGCAATAACACTTGCCGTGGCTTCAAATTCCGCGACGGCGTTCTTTGTTAGTTCTCCTCCTCCAGGTGAGTTGAGCAGGTTTTCATCGTCTGTATCATATCTCTTAGAAAAGAACGACGCAGTCGCAGTTCCCTTCCTCCTTCTTTCTTTTTCTCCAATCAAAACTGACATGCGAGATGGCGGACTGTCCTTTCCCGTCTGACTCGCTCTCTTCTCCTCTCATTCGAGCCCGAACCTCGGCTTCCTTAGAGTCACATTTTCCTCTCCTCTTACGTCACTAATTCGATGCTGTCGCTAGGTGTTGCTAAATCCTGCTGTTTGCTTAGAGAGCCTTTATAACCAGAGCGTGGCCATACGCGGGACAGATTTCTATTGGTTGTTCATTGTCACGTGTTATTTTCCGCCATTTTGTGTCCAAATTGCGAATAATTAGCATTGTTATGTGGAAGTAAGACGGTTTTTTTGTAATTTTAAAAGATTTTAAAGGATTTTAGTGACCACAAATGCCTTTTAAAATTTTAAAAGATTTCTATTGGTTATAAAGGCACGCTACTTCAGACATGATTTTTCTTCAGACACAGTTCGTGGCCAGAAGAATAGTGTGGTAGCTAGCGTTCAAATCTGTTTCCTCGAATGATGATGCCGCCAGATGGCAGCTACATCGACATTGTAGCTAAACATCCAGAGCTTTACATCAATAACGCTCCATTAATTTCTTCGTAAAATTTATAAACTTGATTTATTATTTCATTTTCATTCCAGAACATTAACTAATATACCATTTTAATAATATTTCCACCCCCCCCCCTTTTGTTTTTAATTTAGAGATGATTTTGCATTACTTTTTTAATTTCAAATGTCTTTATTCTTTTTCAGTTATCTTTAGACCGTAACACAGAAATACTTTATTTAGATAAGCTTTCGATTTCTTCATCTGATTTTAGTTTTGCAATAAAATAGCACCCCTCCCCTCTTACTGTTGCATTTTAAAATTTCAAGAACCACTTTACTGTCTATATTTTTCATTTATTTTTTTCTTTATGTAAAATCTAAGAAAATCAGAATAATTTTTTAAAATTCCTTATTTTTAAATAATAAAATGCATTCAAAGCAGCCTTAAATACAAATTTATTATATATCTTTCTTTTTTTAAAAAAATAAGAAAAAAATTTTTCAAACCTATTAACCTAAAATATCTGACATTTAAATTTTTTATCATTAGATAAAAAAGTAATTTGGTTGTTAATCATGTGATAAATGAATTTTATATGAAACAAGACATTCTCTTTGTACATCTATATATTATTCAATTTTGTGTAGTTCACATATGAGATCTAGAGGGGCGAACGCCTCATTTCTTGATTTTTTTTCTCCTGAAACATCTGTGAAAATTCATTTCCTATCATTTGTGAGGTGGCCGGCTGTGTACAGCATTATATTATTAGATTTTATGTTTATATTTTATTAGACCTAATTTAGCAGATCTTAATTACTCAAAATTTAATTCCTCTGACTCGGAAGGGCTCATATTGCATGCTTTATCTTATTATTATTATTATTATTATTATTATTATTATTATTATTATTACTCTCAAAATCATTCCAAAGGAATAAAAAACAATTAAATTATACAGTATTTAAAACTAGTTGGCTAAAAAGCTTCATCTTCAGGTGAATTTATATACAAATTAGTCAGTTATCTTTTAAAATGAATGCAAGTCTGTGGACACTTGGCTGAAACACATTTAAATACCAATCGACGGATCTCTAACGGAAGCTGATTCCAATAACTTATAGTGTTAAATGGAAAATATCTCTTCGTATGAGTCTGATGTGGGACCTCAATTTTGTATAGTCTAGTCGTTCTATATTCATTAGATGTATTACACCACTGTAATACATATGAAAATCGATGATTAGTTACTCGTAGTGCATTTGCAATTTCACAAATCAGACCAATCCTGCGGATCGATTCCAAAGTTGGCAAATTATTTTTTTGACGTATTCGAGTAATCGACGTTGCTCTAGGGACTCTAAACGCCAATCTAATAATGTTATTGTAGACTGTCTTTAATCGATGACGATGAGTATAGTTAAAGTACTGCCCCAAAATACAAGGTTATAATACAGTGAAGTAATCACTACTGTATTTATTACAATTCTTAATTCCTTGTCTTTTAAAAAGGTCCGCAATCGTTTTATCAAGTAATATTTTCGTTGTAAAAAAACAATAATCTCATCAATTTGATAGTTCATTTTTAAGCTTGAATCAAAGGTGTATCCTTAGTAATTTCAATGTGTTTTGTTCCTTATTATTTTTTGATATTATAACAGTTTTGAATTTATCCTTATTCAACGACATACCAATTATCTAAAGTTTCTAAATCCTTATCAGCCTCCTCCAGAATAGTTGCATAATTATTCGGCTCAAATATTTTATAAAGTACAGTCGGCAGCAAAAGTAGCTAGCCACCTTGCAGGGAAACATCCGCGTGGGGAACGCTAATGCAATTCCCATCACCCCTGTGCTGTCTACCGAAGTGCATTAACCCAAAAGAAAAATTTTAATGATCGGTGGAAATAGCAGCAACCCATAAGCAAAGAGTGCTTAACTTTTCACGATTTTTATATATTCAGTACAATTTCGGAATTCAACAGAATAAAAAAAGCCGAATACAAAAGAGGATTAGAAATCTATTACTATTTTTCAATTAATGTATTTTTATTTTTTTTTTAATTTAACAAATCACTAAAATTAATTCAGTCAAATTCAATCAAATTAATTCAATTAAAATTTTAATTGAATGAACTTAATTAAAGTATAACACTTTTAATTAGCTTACTTAAACTGCAATAGTAATTGTCAAAACTTATGTATTATTGCTGAAATTTTTTTCCGCATTACCACTTAATAATCCATTACATCTTGTATGGATACAGTGTTCATTTTAGAAAAACAAAATTGACTTTTATTTTTGAACGGTGAACAGTTACGAGCTATACACTACACTAAGCGCCAAAGTTCATATAAATACAAGATTCCAACCTAAGAAAAGATCCATTGTGAGTGGATTAATACTTTATCCATTCACCTCCTACTTCCACGACTTTCCTAAGTCGTTCAGGCATTGACAAAGCTAGGTTTTCACAAATTTCTGGTGAATGACGAAGACTTTCCCACAAGCGCTGTGCTTGATCAAAAACAGTCACTTTGTTCCGACCACGAGGATTGTCCCACTCCCAGTGACGAACCATTATCCCCCATAAATTTTAAATAGGGTTTAAGTCTGCTGCTTTTGCAGGCCAAGGAAGTAAACGAATCTGTGGGTGTTCA
The DNA here is from genome assembly GCA_023313115.1 of Rhysida immarginata. NCBI lineage: Eukaryota > Metazoa > Arthropoda > Chilopoda > Scolopendromorpha > Scolopendridae > Rhysida > Rhysida immarginata. The sequence goes on along the minus strand of JAHWFO010064446.1, from coordinate 897,444 downwards.
GCAAACCAGTGTTTTACTTTGCGACTTGTGTGGATTGGACTGTTGTCTTGAACCATAATAATTTCTTCTTCAGGCGAAAACACAGAATGGACAGTTGGTAGCAATACGTTTTCTAGAATGTCTATGTAGACGTCAGCAGTGAAACGGTTCTCAATCAGCACCAGTTCTCCTGGACCAGCTGCACTCATCCAACCCCACACATTGGCAGTCGCGTGTCCGCTACGTGCAATTTTTGCTATATTGGAAGGCTTATAACGTTCGCCACGACGTCTGTAGCAGTGCAACTGTCCGAGGCAATCAGAACTAAAAGTTTTCTCATCCGTGAAGATTACCGTTTTCCATTCTTCTGCGTTCATTGGCAAATGTTCCAACGCAAATCCAAGACGGGTTTCTCGGTGTTGCTGCGTTATCATTTCCTTTACAGCTGGAAGATGATGATGAAGCCCATTTTCTCTCAAACGTCGACGAATGGTATCAGTGCTTGTCGCAATTGCCAACGATTCTCTTATTTGAACAGCATTGTTTAGTGGCTGTGCCAACGATTCATTAGCTATCGCCTCATCCTCAGCAGCAGTAGTGGTCCTTGGTCTTCCACTCTTTGGGCGCCTAGATAAGTCTCCTTCTTCCCATCTTTGAATCCACAAGGAAACAGTAGAGTGATGAAGTCCTGAGATAATAGATAACGAAAAACTCATACACATCTGCAATAATTCTGTGTAAAAACTGAAACGTCAAAGGCGATGTCCGCCGAATTATTTTTGTTTCTTTTTTGGTAATCTGGATTTTACGCTCAGAAATCTTGGATGCGGTTGTGAATGCTCATGCTGAATTTAAATTAGGCATATTTATACAACGTAACGAAGGAACTTGAACGACAGCCGTTTATGAACAGGCGATTAAATAATTAAGTATCCACTAATGAATTTCATTTCTTTATGTTACAGTCTTTTTTATAAAAGAATCTGTCACCAATTAATAGATATAAAAAAGAGTTATTGTTTCTGCTGGTTATATAAAACATCCAACTACTTAATAGTGGCGACTATCATAACATAAACATCTGAAATTACCTAAGTTTCTAGCAATTTGCCGCTTAGTAAAACCACCCGTGTTCCATAATGCTACAATGCTCCCTTTCATTTCTTGAGAAATCGGCCCATTAATTCTCTCCATTATAGAAAATATTGAAGAAATTGAATAAAAACCAACTTTTCACATCCAGGTTTAATCTTTGTATTCTAATTTCAACGATTAAATTAAGAGTGATTTTTTTCTTTTGGGTTAACACACTTCGGTAGACAGCACGGGGGTGATGGGAATGCTGTTGAATGGCAATAGCAATCCCCACGCGGATGTTTCCCTGCAAGGTGGCTAGCTACTTTTGCTGCCGACTGTACATTATCATCTACATAGCTTTTTACCTAGAGATTATATCTATGGTTGTACATCGAAGAAGATGATACTGCAAATAACAGCGGTCCTAATCCAGAACCCTGTAGAACTCCTCTAGTAGATTTAATACCTTCATCAATCTCTGATTTGATATTTCAACTTATTTAAAACAGCGGATTTTTTTCATTTATTTTAACGTTAAAGAGTATGCTCAAGTGCTGTGGAAGACACTTACCCAATAATATACTAAATTTTTATAAATAAACTTTAACTCATCGTAATATAGCTGAAAAAAAAACCTCCGTCATTCTAAGATTTCCATCTCATCTTCCGCGTAACTCGCATCTATGTCGCTTGCAGCGCCAGCGCTATCATCAAATCGGGAATCAACCAAGTAGCATTGCAAGTAGCAAACGGCTGTTGCCGCACTATTCTTCTAGCCACTATAGTTTGAACAATGGAGGAAGGCAAATGGGCCGTAATAACGCCACCTAAAGAGAGAGAAAGCTGTGTTGGCCGTAACCACTGAGAGAGAAGGCCTCTGAAATGAAACGTAATGCATCATCCTATATAGGGCATTGTTATTCGTATTTCTACCAATAATAACTCTAAATTTGCTCTACCTATGATGATGTAACAATTTGTACGGATTCCTTTAATCACTGTAGAACAGAAAATTCACCATTCGTCATTATTCTGGACCACATATCATTTTTTTCCATCAAATTTTTGATGGGTGTTTTGCTTGTGAAGATTCTAATAAATCTGAAAAATATTTCGTAATAGCCATACTGCTTTGCTAAAGAATAAGAAATCCTATAATTTGGCTGCCATAGGCCTTAATGAATACAGTTCAAATCGATTGCTTAAAATAAACTTTAATTGGTAAATGTATAAAAAAATTCTTCAGTCTGTCGGGACAATGTAGTTGCTCTCTAATTAACACTACAACCCATTGCATTTCTATATTACTTTTAAAAATGAATATTGAAGCTTATAGATGTGGCAATGATATAAATTACTAATAAAAATTCCTGAATTATTTTCGTGGAGTTACTTTATGTGAATATGTTCTTTTACTGTATGCCAATCTTCCTTTTATAGTGAACCAGAAGTCACTACAGCTACGATCGCTGCTTGGAACCAGTTTTGCCAACAGTGTTTAACTAATCGATTGGACTTTTTAGGGTTCATAAATTAATACATTTTTAATTGGCCAAATTTCATAAAGTTGCGGTTGAGGACTGTAATGACATTGGACTCATCATTAACCTTTAAATTGCAAAAAAGGAAAAGGACCAACAAAGTTGATACGTTAATGGACGCCAAGACTAAAGATTATGACTTTATGAAGGGCATTAAGTTTTCTAACTAGAAAGCCCATGAAACGTCCTCGGGCAAATGCACTCGATAATTAAGGAGGTGGGGTCGAAGGAAAAGGAGGATTCCCTGTTAAATGAGATTACTCGCAAACTTTTAAGGCCGAGTTTTCTACTTTTTTAAGGAAGACTAGAGGCGCACCGAAGGATTGCTGAGGGGTGATTCTTCTACGACACGGGCGTGAATCGTCTTGATTTTAAGTTAAAAATTGTATAGACAAAAATAATATAACAATATAACAAAATAGAATATTCATAATATAATATGAATAACAACAATGCCACAAAAAAAATACTGATTTAAACTTTAATTTTAACAAAATTGAAATTGATCATTTTTTCCATGTTTGTTTCGACTGGTAAAAATGAACTTTGGCATCCAAATTGATTTTGGATGATTAAATGCCTCATTAAATATGTACGTTGAATTTCATTATCTCTGCTTCTTTTAGAGCAGTGGAATTAATTCCCAAAGCTCTATTACACGATTTTGTTTTATTTTCCTCCCTTTAAAAACTTTCCTTTAATTTTGTGAGAGTTTGGTACAAATTCTAATTAAAGCATGTTTATTAGCATTTGTAATTAACTAAAAATCGTTGAAAAATCAGACGCCTTACATAATTAAATTAAAAAGCAAATTAAATATCTGTTCGCTCACTGAGTTCGTTAACTCTATAATTTTTTCCCATATTTAATAATGCTGTTAACGTAATGTATTAAGTTGCAGGAAAATTTTTCTTTTTTTCCTCATTATCTATGGGCATTGTTATATTATGTGTAATGAAAGGGCGGAGACGATGATTGAAAACATTCTTCACGAAAGAAATAATTACACGAGCAGCTCATAAATAATTATTACACATCTGAAAACCTCTGCTTCTAAATTCATATGAAATTGTTGATCTAGTACTCTAATTATTTAGTTTTACTTTAATTGAATAATCCGCCCTATAATCACTTGTTCATTAAATAAATGGACCTAAATATTTTTATAAAATAAGTTATTTGGTCTCCTAAATGGCAGAACTTGATCAGCATGGGGAAAAATAAAAACCTAACAGACTTAACTCATCGTTGGTGCTCGTCTAGCTGGAGCCACGACGAAAACAATGAAACAGCTGCTTGTTTTCTTGAACGTGCAATATTTAGAACATTCAACCGCTGTCTAAAAGAGTAACTCTGGCCAAAGACAATCAATTATGACCGAGGCCGCCATCGCTTAAATATATACGGAAAAACAGGGTTTCCATGTGCGACAATTGACAAATAATTTTAACCAAGGCTGTTCCTGACACATATCATGGCCGGGAGTTCAAGCGGATCCAAATTGGAAGACGTATGCTTATACGAAAACCTCCGATTTCTGCAAAGAATAGTAAAGTTTGTTTACATGGTGTCAGGACACGTGAAGACTGTAAAAAAGTTTGTGGCCTGACGAATCACGATACACCTTTTTGTATCGACGGTAAGCAGAGGGTTTGAGCCCCATGAAGAAATAGATCCAGCATGCTTTATCAACACAACTCTAGATTCTCTTGGTGATATCATGGTATGGAGATTCTTCTGCTGGCATAAAGTGGTCCCCTGATATTCATGTTTCCTGAACATTGGTCCTTAGTCTATCCTGCAATGTTGCATTTTTATCCTGCGTATGCTAGCTTCATCATGGACGAGAATTCTATTGTACATCGCGCACGATTTGTTCAGGAATGCTATTGTTCATCCCCAGTGGTTTAGGTAGCGTGAAGATGACTTCCGTCATTTACCCTGGCTGCCCCAGAACCCAGATGTCATAGAGGATGTTTGGGCCATGTTGGAAAGACATATCAGACAGAAAGATCCGAAAAAATAGCAAGAGCTGGGAATATCTGGTGAATGTCTGATCTTCCATTGACTTACAAGTGCCACACTTAAAGCTCTTTTTTGGAATGTTTACAAGATGTTATTAAACTTAAAATTTATGAATAGGTTCTGTCACGTAATTCAAATTTTAATCATAATTTCATTGTAAGAATAGAGTCTAAATTCATAAATAAAAATTAAGATATGAGTAATGAAATATTTTAAAGTAAAGGCTAATAGGCCTATATTTGATTTTACTAATAAAAACTGCGAGTCAGTAGTCCTATTGCGCCAGAATACCCATTTTCTCGAATGTTGTACACATGGAAATTCTAAAATTTCTATGTATTCTCTCGTTTCTCACCATCACACGTTGAATTATGCGATGGCCTCAAGTTACCCCAAAAATTTCCAAAAAAGTCGACTTTCATGATGAAAAAAAAATTTTAAATCTCTGAATATTCAAACGATTCTCGTCCATACATTTCGGATGATATATTACATTACAAAAATAACGAGAAAATCATGAGATGATGATATATCACTTGTCATGTCTCATCATTTTGAAATCCTTGGCAGATTTAAAAATTTCACTTCCGGGTGAGGAGATATTAGTGACGACTTTGAAGGTTATTCTAGTGCAAACAGTTTGGACGCTATTTGTTTATCAGTAATCGTGAGGACGGACAGACAAACATACAGACCATCAAGCGTGCATTTTTTAATTCAGATGTTCAAGTTAAAATGTTCGTTTCATATAAGGATACCCCGCTTGTTAGGACGCATTTTAATGTTTGCGCACATTTCCTAACCTTGCTTAGGTTTTTGCTAGTTTGAATGCAGTAATTATTACTGTTCACGTGGGTTTCTCATTTCATTTGAGAACAGGACAATTTATGCTAGTGAATTAAAATTTTTAATAAGTTATTTAATTCCTTGCGAATCTACATATTTTATTTCTAAACGTTCACATTAAAATGCAAAAGCAATTCCAATTACCAAGCAATACAAATTTATTTATGATAACCATAGTTCACTATAGAGGGTGGGCAGGAATGAAGATGAACGATTTTGAAAAGTTTTGGTAGGAGCGCCGTACTATTTCAAGGTGGCTAATATGCAAAGGTGGCTAATACACACGTTTCCTATGAAGTGTTCTGAAAGTTAGATTGTTGAAAAGGAAATATGCCTTTCCCAAAATTATACTCCATAATAAAAGGCAAAGTTCAGCAGCTTTTCGTCAACTAAAACGTTCAAATCAGACGGTAAGCGCAGGAACAAAATCCAAGCTGAGAAAAGAAGCCAAAGAAACCACTGTAACCACGTTACCAGAAGTGAAGAAAAGACGCAAAGCTGGACGTCTATTAGGGTGAGTGCTTATAAGTTAAAACGCCTCAGGAACATGCTAAAATCCGCAAAGCCACTGAGCCAAAGAAATATGGCCAGACTGCTGAATCTTCTTAGGATACAATCAGGTATCATATTTCGACTACATTCAATTTGGTAATGAGAAAAAAAATCAAGTTCATGGTGTCTCTGTAGCCAATATTGAAAAGAAGCGCCACGTGAACTGTAAAAAAACTCTTCTCTGTTCCCTTTGTACAGGTTTCTTCTGAAAAATTTGAAAAACATTATTACCACCGACGAGGCAGGGTTCTATTTAACGGGCTACAGGGGGCAGAGAAGAGTTTTTTTCAATTCACGTGGGAAACCAAAGCCTCGAACGACTGTCAACAAAAAGGTATCATGGTGTGTGGAGGGATTTCGTATAATGGCAAAACGCGTTTGGGAATTATCAAGCCTAGAGCTAATATAAACACAGATTACACTGTACAACAAATTTCAACTTTTTTCTGTCCTTTAGATGAAACTATGTGATTCTGTATAAAGAAAAGGTGCTGGATTCATATATCAAAACCAAAATGGTCCATCATGTACCGTTTTTATCGGCAGACCCACTTCTCAGAGAAATGTAACAGAGGCTGGATTATAGTGAACACCAACATTAAAATGATTTTTTTGGCCGTTTCCTCTTGTAGGCATCTGTTGGAGTGTACCTGAAAACAGACTAGCAATATTCAGCTAGCATACTTCCACTCCATCGTGGAGCTCTGGCCGTGTGATTTCATGAGGTGAACAAGTTATAGATGTAGATGGTTGAAAGTCAGGATCTTGATGGTTTGGGTCATCGGAGGTGTCTTCCTCTGAATCAACAGTATATTTATCTGGAGCTGTAGGTACAGGAAGATCTTCAGAATGAGGAATTGGCCACTACAATATACACTGCTTTGCAATGAAATTGCCCCACCAACAAGGAGTTATCCGACCTTATCCATATTGGGGAGGGGGGGGGGGGGGGTTCGTCTACCTCCGACATGATCATTTGGATTGATACAGGGTGTTCGGGTGCCTGTATAGGCTCATCAGTTGACACCTCTGCGAGACGTTCCATGTAGTTGGGAGGAAGCAACTGCCTCGTGAACGTACAGTACTGTAATCTGCACAACGGTCTCAATGTCGCGACGACGACAACGACTACCGTTCACGCAATTAACGGACTTTGAACTAGGTCGGATTATCGGCCTCTCCGAGGCTGGATGGTCAACCAGACGGATTGCTGTCCATGTGTCGCGGGACGCACGGACGGTAGGCCGATGTTGGAGGCAATGGCGAGAGGAAGGCAAACATGCCAGAAGACCAAGCTCTGGGGCTCGGAGAAGCACGTCAGCTCGTACCGATAGGCGGATACTGCGGACAGAACCATCATCCTGCGGCAACTGTGCGACAACATCACTATTCCCGGTACTGCTCCAGTGTCAATAGCGACAATAGCACGCCGGTTACATGCCGCGATAATGTCTGCGAGGCGTCCATTGTTGTGTCTTCCTTTGACACCTGAGCACCGCGCGATACGACTGCAATGGTGTCGTAAACGAGTGGGATGGCGAATGGAATGGCGCCCGGTGGTCTTCAGCGACGAATCCCGCTTTTGTTTGGACACCGACGACAGACGCGGACGAGTGTGATGCAGATAATTGGAACGTGCTAATGAACAATGCATCCGGTATCGCCATCGTGGACCATGCGAGACGTTCCATGCAGTAGGGAGGAAGCAACTGCCTCGTGAACGTACAATACTGTTATCTGCACAACGGTCTCAATGCCACGACAACGACAACCGTTCGCGCAATTAACGGACTTTGAACGAGGTCGGATTTTAGCCTCCCGAGGCTGGATGGTCAACCAGACGGCCGATTTGGAGGCAATGGCGAGAGGAAGGCACACATGCCAGAAGACCAGGTTCTGGGACCCGGAGAAGCACGTTAGCTCGTATCGATAAGCGGATACGCCTGTATGATCACCTGCACCTGCGGCTGGAACATTGTATCGCCGCTAGAGGTGGTGCCACAACCTACTGATGCCGCTTTCCGTTGGGACACCTTGTACAAACGAATGCACGTCTTGGCTCCATAACGTAATAAAGGTGTGTTCAGATGTACCTCTTGCTGTATACCTACTTTTGGCTCATTCGGATAACTCTTTGTGGGTGGGTGCAAAGCAGTGTAGATATGTAAAAAGTTAAAATGCGGATTTTTTTTTAAACGGTGCGTGGTAAACAAAAAATTACAGAGTCGTTATTTTCAGCCAAAAATATTTAAGAAACTTATATTTTCATCTAAAGGACATTTTTCATGTTGTACGGTGTTAAGGTCTGTCCCAAAAATATAGAGACTACAGAAAATATCAGTTAAAAGAAAAACAAATACCGACACGAATAAATTAATATTTTATTGTGAAACTTTATTCATTCTTACATAATTTAAGGAATGAAATTGTTTCAGAAACGTATTTTAAACAATGGGACAAAATAAAAACAAAAAAATAACATTTTGCACTGTCCCAAAAATATAGAGACTTCAACTACAACCAAAAAATTTAACAATTTTACGTGGGTTAATTTAAATAAATGACTCATCAGTGAGTAAAGCAACTTGGAAATCTTGGAAAAAAAATGCCTCGAGCAAAAGAAATAACGTTGGATGAGAAATGTGAGATTTGGAGGCTGAAGGCACAAAATAAGACTATTAAAGAAATTTGTGCTGAACTTGGACGTTCAAAAGCAGCTGTATGCAAGATAATAGCCCATGGTAAACAAGATGACACGAAAAAGAAGAGGCCCGGTCGTCCCAAATGCACAACTAAGCGTACTGACCATCGAATTGCATGTCTGGCTACACGTGAAAACATGAGTGTTCGTCAAATTGGCTGCCAACTTTTTAATGAAATTTCAAAATCTACTGTTCACCGGCGCCTACAAACCAATG